>CM047748.1:4037007-4354147 GCA_026225825.1 Pistacia integerrima
GTTTTCCGATTTTGCTCTAATCTAACTTTTAGGATTGCATCTGAAAACCCTTACGAAAATATCTCAAGTAAACACTCACAAATCTGTATCTCTTGTTTTCAAAAACAAAGAATTTTACATCATTTTGATGTCAAACAGCAAAAAATAAAAGATAGATCAAAAGCAAATTCAATACCCATCAGTGGATGCAAAACGTGCAGCAAAGGCCTTTGGCTTTGCCTTATCCCCGTAAAGAGACAACCCAGCATTGAAATCCTAGAAACACCGAGCAATTAACTTAGTTAAACAACTAATTTTAAAAATATTGAGAAACATTACTTAGATTATCGTACTCTTTGTAGCAATTTCAATAAACAATGATGAGCTTCAAAGCATAGACTTTCAGTTGTCACAATGGATAACATGAACTAATATTACATGCATACAATGCTAAACAAATTAATAAGTGCAATAAACCTCCACAGTTTCAAGAATAAGAGAAAAAAGAAAAACCCCTGAATGCACAAAATTCAGGGGGTTTCTATTAAAGATCAGGAGGTTTATCATGCATGGTAAATAAAAATACAAACTTTCAGCAAGGGAATGTACCTCAGGCTCCATGATATCTTCAAACTGAGGAGGGACTCTAATAGCAAAGCCATCACCATAGAACTGGAACCAAGACTTTGTATTGGCAATGCCAGAAAAAGCAGTTTTCGAAGGTGGTGAAGGCTCAGCTAAAGAATATGGAAGTGGATGTTGCGAGGCCAAAGAAATGAAACAAAGTGAAGTAGTTTTGAGAATCAAGTGTCTTTTAGTGAAGGTGGTGTTTTGAGAGGTGGAGGTGGTGGTGGTGGAGAAAGAATTGAGTTTTGGGTTTAGTGGGTTGGTGGAAGAGAGGGAAAGAGAGGGAAGACTGGCCATGAGAGAGTGAAGATAGCACTCATGGCTAGTGAAAAATGGAGGGAGATAATGTGGGACATAGTTGAGGTTTTCATATACTAGGCTCATGAAGGGTAGTTTTGAGATATTGTTAATTTTAATTTGTTTAGTATCAAATATTTTTTTTAAGCTTTCATGGTTAGAACCCATTTGAGCTTTGGAAGATATTTGGTGACTTGTGTGTCCCAAGATGCCCTTGGTTCCTTCCATGGTTGGGACAGAAACACATTATCCTCATTCAAATTTCAGCCAACCAATCAAAAAAACAAGCAAATAGCAACCACCCAAATGAACAACTGAGTGAGTGAGTGTGAGAGGCAAAACTGTTATTTCAATTCTTTCTTCTCTCATATCACCATTTCACCTGCTTAACTCTACCATGGAAACTATTCTTTCTCCTCACCCTATCTACCCTATCTCCCCTCTTCTCAACCCAAAATCTTCCTCTCCAAAGACCCTTTTGTCACCTTCCTTACAACAAAGATCAAGTTCACTTTTTTATCCCCAAAACTGTCACTTGCAGTCTCAAAAAACAGTCTTTTCAATCACTAAAGGCATTGTCTCCAATACCCAGAAGCTGGTTTACTCATGCACAACAAGGATTAGCAGCTTTAGCTCTCTCTTTAGCACTCAACTTTTGCCCACTAGTGTACTCTGGCAATGCACTGGCATCTGAATTTGACGTCATCAATGAAGGTCCACCAAAAGATTCATATGTAGTCGATGATGCTGGTGTGCTTAGTAGAGTCACAAAGTCGGACTTGAAGCAGATTTTGTCTGATTTGGAGTCTAGAAAGAACTTCAGGATTAACTTCATCACTGTTAGGAAGCTCACTGTAAGTTTTGCATTTGCTTTTGTGTTGGTGTTATGTGCTTGTTAGTATGCATTTGTTTAGTATAGTAGTGTGAATCTTTATTCTTTTGAGACACCCTTTTGATGATTTGAAGAATTGGAGTTGTTTGTTATCTGAATTTAAGGATTTTTAGGTATGTTGTTGAATCTAAAAGTACATAAACGCAATTATAAATGTCACTAACAAGAATTTAACTGCTTGGTGCTTGTGATTTTGGATATTGATAATTGATGATAATTAATTGCAGAGCAAAGCTGATGCTTTTGAGTATGCTGACCAAGTATTAGAGAAATGGTATCCTTCTGTTGAAGAGGGAAATAACAAGGGCATTGTTGTATTAATTACCAGTCAAAAGGAGGGGGCAGTCACAGGTGGCCCTGCATTTGTCCAAGCTGTTGGAGAAACTGTTCTTGATTCTACTGTATCTGAGAACCTTCCTGGTAACTAGACATTTTGTTTTCATACTTATTGTTAAGATTATAATTGTTATCTTTAACATTATACTTGGTGGGGAATAGTTATAGCAATTCAAACTAACCAGATATTATACTCAGCAATGTATTGCATGAACTGAGGAATGGTTAGGAAAAGAATATGATAAACAAAAGTTAACATATTCCTCATTGTTAGGGGAATAAAATTGGAAGACTTGGTACCAAGAGAAACAAGCCTGCTGCGAATAGATACTGACTATGATGGTTTGTCCATAGGGGCTTACAAAATGTGAGGGGTATATAATTAGATCATAAATGGGGAAAGATTGCTTTTCTATATGTATTGTTATGTGTTTCATTGACTTCAACTAGTCTATTCTAGGTTAACATTGTCTCGACTTGAGAATCGAACTTTGTTGTGGGATGTGCTGAACTCAGATACGTTTTGCTATGTGAAATAGTAATAGCTGATGGTTCTGACTGTCCTAGGGATTTTGAAAATGATTTTGTTTTTGAACAAAGCTTTCTGGAAATTATGTACATATTCATGCTTCTGGCTATTAGTTTCAGAGACAAGAAACATATCTAAATTGTCTCTGGAAGTTTTAAATTTTTATCCTCAATCATGTATAAGAAGAAATTTAATCTTCTAAGATTCTTTAGAGTTATTTCATTCTTGATCGTTTTATTTGGTTTATAATATCAGTATTGGCCACGGAAGAAAAGTACAATGAAGCAATTTATAGCTCTGCCAAGAGGCTAGTAGCTGCAATTGATGGACTTCCAGATCCTGGGGGGCCAACGATTAAGGAAAATAAAAGAGAATCCAATTTCAAGAGCAGGGAAGAGACAGAAGAGAAACGGGGACAATTCAGTCTTGTGGTTGGAGGTTTGTTGGTGATTGCTTTTGTCGTTCCAATGGCACAATACTATGCTTATGTCTCCAAGAAGTGATAGAAATATCTGCTTTTTAGATCTTTCAAGTCACTTGTAAAACGTGGTTGTCCAAATTATTGCTTATAATTTGTTGACAAAAAACTTGCAATCAGAAGATAAAGTACAGATTTTTGTTTTGAACTAATAAAATGTATAATAGAATCATTGATTCCTGAGTTTTGAGTATGTGCTGCCATTTTCTCAGTGCTGCTCTAAGACCTTTCGATAGCTCAAAAGGTGAACAGTTAACAATACTCATTATCATGCTTTTCTTGCAAAACATCATACATTTGGAGCCAATTTACTAGGAGTTTTGTTGTCTATGCTATCATAGGTGTTAAGGTTTCTTGACTGACCATAATTTTACCAGTCTGCATATGTGCAAAACCATTTTAATGTTTCAAGTTCAAAGGTGTATCTATAGTTGCACATTAGACTTACAGATTCCAGCTGTTTTGGAGACATAAATCTACTACAGATGCAAGTTTTCAAGTACTACATATACAGACTTCCATCACAGAACAAACTGGGTTATTGATTTCCATCACAGAATATTTGGTCCATGACTGACAAGTACTGCTTGAAGTCCACAAATATAGGGAAAAGAGTTGAATGAGATGGTTACAGAAACAACCTTAATACGTCCAAGAGGAAAGACATTTTAACTGAGAAAGCAGCAAGAAATTTGAAGTTAATAGAATATGTTACATGTAACAAGAGGGATATAATGGTGAAGATTTAGGAATATGCATGGCTTAGTAGGCACTGTAGAGGAGGAGGGCAATTAGCTTTGGTGTTAGTTTGATTGTTACCAATTAGATATAAGATGATACATGGATTTGATTGAATTAAAGATTGCAGTTTCTTTTCTATTATTTTGTTAAGGTAAAACCGGCTTGTAAAGGGAGGGTAAACGCCATCTTTCGTTAGCGATGTGGGACTTAATTTGAGTCATTTCATTCAATCTCTTGTTTCCAGAATTGAAGTCCATGGAGATCAATCCCGACTGCTGTGTAACTGCATTCTTTAGATTGCCTTGTCCGACGTTCATCCCGAAAGGATGATATGATCTTATACCAATTATAAAAGGAGGATGTTCATATGGTTATTAACCCACATGTCAAGCTCTTCATTGAACAAAATGGGACTCGATTAGAGACATTACATATTGCTGGTTATCATGTTTTTCTTGTAAAATAATAACAAACATACAATATAACAACACACAAATATGGTTTTTCGGATACTATAACTTAATATTAAGGAATGAAGAATCCAAACTCAGATTAGTGGCAAGTACAGATTGGAGTCTTTAGATTAAGAAGAAAAAAGATAGTTACTAAAATAACCATGATATGTCTTCAGAACTTGAGATTAAGAATGAAAGGCATTTTATCTGAGAAAGGTGGATCAGAATATTTCCCGGTGAGTATCTGCGATGATACATACTGATTTGCAGCTTCTGTGAAATGAATTCCATCCCAACTCACATACTCAGTGCTGTCAGGACATGCTTTTGCTGTGACTGTGATCCCATTTATAACTTTTGTCTGTCCACAAGAAATCCTACTGTCATAGTTTAATGGTGGACCTCCGACTCCACAGCATGCCATTATAGGTTGCTCGAAACCTGCAATGTGAAATTAGCGAAAAGGGATGAACTAGTTTTAGAATTTCCTGAAATGGGGAAGAGTGAATATTGAGATAAAAATTGTGATGAAAGTACTAAGAGGTGCTAACCATATCGCGAATAATTTGAAATGAGGTTTGATTTAATTGTGTATATATCAACATATGTGATGTTCGAGTCCGGATAATCGCCTTGGAGTTTCTTACAGAGAGCATGAAGCTGGATATTGAAGAGTTTAGCAGCTTGATTATGTCCACTTACACATCCTTGCTCATCCAGCTTTGATGGATCAGTACCAAATTTAGCTACATTCTGAGTTAAGCAACCAAGGGGTCCTGTGTTATGAATCCAAAACTTGCCTAGCTCCTTCGTCGTATAGTTTCTGGACAACAAACGAATGAATCGAACAATTTTTAAGTGATCAGAAGGAGCAGTTAATTGAAAATGAAATGTGATATCCAACTGTTTCTAATCTGACCTTTATGCCAGTCTCAAATTCTACCAAGATTGTTGGAATTGATGCAACAATTTGATCCAATGTCTTGGAATAAAATGCACCAGCAAGATCATTCTGGCCTATGTCAAACATGTAAAGCCCCTTCCTGAAATAGTCTTCTGATGGAATGAACTTGTTCAATTTTTTACCTGCAATTACATTAAACAAAATGGGTTTCTGTTAGTATTTCTTAAAATCTCATGTCTTTCCAGCATTGAAGAACCTTAAATGACATTTAGTTAATTAAACAAGTTATGCATAAAAGCCAAACTTAAGAGGATCCATGTATAAACCTTTAGCTAGCAACTCGAGAACGCGACGCTTGAAACGAAGGAACTGATTCACCTGAATTCCAAACGAAAATGGACTAACAGATGTTGGATTTGCTGGAAGTATGGTTGATCCTGCAGCTGCAAAATTGCATCCTTTTTGGAAACTCGGAGCACCTATTGAATCCAGATATGCATTCAGAAATGGCAAATCCATTGCATCCACTGCAAAAATTATCCAAACAATTAAAATTTTAAACCAAATCACAGAAAAATCAACAAAGAGCTACTAAAATTTCTAATAAAAAACAGAAGAAACAGGGGAAAACAGGGGATTAAGCTGGAAGGAAGCAGAGTTGTAATGAATATAGTTGAATTCAATCTGCATACAAAATCAGAAAATGTAAATGCTAAAAGGGTTGTAAGAGATGGCGGTGATATACTAAGAAAATCGATAATGAGGCGGCCATCACTGTATCTCCCAGATGGTTTCCGGAAATAAATCTGTCCAAAAGGAGGATCAATGCGCTCAAAGCCAGCAGCTATAAGAGCACCAGTGTCAGAATTGGAATCTCCAAAGTTGAAAACAGCCCGAAAGTTGAAGTCAATAGAATAAGTTACAGGGAACAACAAGGAGACGAAGGCGAAGATTTGGAGAATCCAGGGCTTGGTAGCCATGGAGATGGAGGAGCTTCAGCAAGAGGGCTTGTAGCTTTCAATTAAATTTTAGTTACCAACTACTGACTACATATTAGTTTATGTAAACCTGTCATGATTGAAGGTAGTTTGGTGGGGGTCTCATGGGTGTAGTTTAAGTTTGCTTCAAATTATAGAAAGCTTAAATGAAAAGCCAAAAAACACAGTTGTTTCATCATGTTTCGATGACCAAATAACAGGAGTTGCCGACAATACGACAAAAATTCTTTCGAGGTTTTTGAAATAATAAAAAATAAAACCATCTAGGAATAATTAAATAAATATTTATTAACTCGTAAGTATTATAATTCCTAAAAGCTATGTAATGGTTATCAATAAGGGTGATTGGTTTTGGGTACTTTCATTTTTTAAGAAATCAAATCGATCGGCAATCTGGAATGGAAACTTGAAACATAGATTCTGATTTTGGGTAACCAAGTAAATTTATTATCCCCTTATTTTTTGAAAAATGACAAATACATCCCAAAAAATTATAAATACGCCCTCAACAGTTTGCAAAAATTATAATTTAATCATGGTTTCTACCAAGTTACCCAAACCTTTGGTTTCGGTTCCAGTTCCTAGTTCCAACACTATAAGAAACAAGAACCGAACTTGAAAATTCCTTTTCCAATTTTCTAAAATCAAAACCGGTGGGTGGATACCTACCGGTTTTAATCAAACCTAAGGGGATCAATATGAATTCACCAAAAGAGTATATACTATATAGTATGTTCAATGAAGAAAATAGGCATAATGGGTTTGCCACAGTTTTATTGCAAATAATTTTCTTTTATAGTCAACTTAAACTGAGATATAATTTATAAATTCATGAAGGTTCATCAATGTGAATTTAAATGTTTAAAGAGTAGTTCAGGTGTCCTTATTATTAAATGTTATATATATTTTAAATTAAAAAAAACAAACAAACAAACAAACTTAAAACATAAACAAAAATTTAATATTAATAAGGTAAAATTTACTGAGAAAGTCTAGGATAAGACGGCCGTCACAGAATCTCCCAGCTGACTCTTTGAAGTAAATCTGTCCATTAGGAGGGTCAAGGAGGAAGCCAAGGCCAGCATCAAGTTCACCGGTGTCTGAATTAGAGTCACCAAAGTTGAAGACTGCAGGATAATTGAAGTCAATAGAATAAGCAATGGGATTAAGAATGAAGAATAAGGTCAGAAAATAAATGATAGAGGACTTGGCAGTAGGCATGCTAGTAAGTAATAATAAGTACGAATGTTACTGGGCAACAATGCCAACAACTGAATCCGAAAAGGGTATTAAAAATCTTGTAATGATAAAGAAAAGAGGTGGGTGGGTTTTATATGTACGAAAGGGAGTGAAAGGTTTGCTTTAACTTATAGAAAGGCAAATATGAGAGCCAAAAGTAAAGATTCTCTTTTCTGGGTCCGTATTTTACAGTATCTTTTATGCCAATCAAATCATCAACTTGCTCTTTATTCAAGGCATCTCGTGAACAAATTTTTATTTCTTCTACGAATCCCAATATTGTTTTGCGGCGTATTGGGAAAAGGGTAACGCTATTTATTCAATTTAAAAATTGACACGTCTATTTATCCTAATCTAGATATATACAATAACAATTGAATTGATAACGGTAGTATGAGTTAAATACATGTTGGTCCCTGAGGTTCAGCATTTGTTAAGTCCTATTAAATCTAATAATAACACTTAGGTGACACTTTATCACTCAAAAAGTTTATATTCCTTACCTTGTCCCAATTTTTTTTTTTTTTTTTTTTTTATCGAGGGTATCCAGGTCCGTTTACATGCACCTCAATTAATCTTTCAAGATTCTAAACTACCGAAAAACTCTAATAGTAACCCATATTAAAGGTTAAGGTGAATCGAACGCATAACATCTTGAATAATACATCAAAAAGTCTTAATTGACCACTCGACTACCCAACGACCGTTATCTTGTCTTATGTAACCAACATTAAAAACTAACATAATTATTAAAAAATAAATAAACTGCTCTTAATCGATAATGTTATTTAAAATTTAGGATAATTCTTTTAAATAACTATAATTGATAAGGGTCTAAGTGTTACTTTCAATTCTACTGGATCTTATGTATTAGGCCAAACCTCAGGGACTAAAAATTTATTGTTTTAACTTTTTGAATTAGAAGTGTTGAGTCCAAAAGAAAAATGATGGGGATTGGGGAAATAGAAGAAATTAAGGAAAGCGTGAGGCGTTAGAGAAGGAAGTGGAACAGAGAGAGTTGTGTAAGCAAAGCTGCAAAGGTGTTGAATTTTCCTTAAATGGATGGCAAGCACATGTGTACTCAAATTATTTCTTTAGTCTGTAAACAACATAATGCCAGCAGAACTCCTTCCTACTCTTTACCCATGACTCAAAGTTTACCCAATTCCACCTTTCAGCAATAAAAAAATAAAGTCCCAAGTGGTAAATTATACAAGAAAGGAGACAGAGCCCATCAACAGAGACAGCAATTTCAAAGATAGAAGAAAGAAGTACACGTATGGTGCAACAAACCTCGAATTTGGTAATCAATAGTTGTCATGCATTTGCCATTTAGTCTTTTTTATTAGTGCGTGAACTAGTCAGAGCTAGTCGTAATCCTGAAAATCTCAGTTATATTACAAACCATAACCAGGCAATTCAGCATCACGGTATCTCCATTTCAGGTGTCTAGAATTTTCAAATCCCTGTAAGCAAGAATGATCAATTACTTCATTGCTTAAAATGTAAGGCGGAGAATTATTATTAGGTAAGCAGTGCATATGCAAGTACTACATAATATAACCTTTCTCCTGGTGCAAGCGTCATAGTTTTGATTTCAGTATCTTGACGACAGAGAATGGCCAGATCGCGGAAGCTAACTTGCGGAGGTCTGAGATTTTATGAAGAAAACTTGCATTTCCATTTTCTTCTGGCTCTTTAAGCAGAGCATCAATCCTTTGAGCAGCTGCCATTCTGCTCTTGAGGACCTTGTTCTCAGTGTTGAGCTACAAAAAATAGAAAATCCCAGTAATTGTGTCTTGTTAAAACATGTATATAACTATATATGAAATGGTTACATTCTCTTTATCTCAGCTTTCATATTTGAATTTAATTGTAGTAAACCAAAGGCTTTGTGTAGAGAACAAGGACTGAATGAAATAGTAAACCATTCAATTCCAAGAAAATTGTCGAATTTCTTCTCTAGATTTGTCTTACCTCCTCAACAGTACATGTAAGTTCTTCCACAGCTTGTTTCAGTGAGGAAATTGTTCGGAAGGTAACATCTTTATACGCCAATTCCAAGTCTTCAACTGAATTAGGTTCAAAGAATATTCCCTCTAGAGTGAATAATTCTTCAAGTAACTTCACATCTTCAAAATCCAGTCTCTCCCTCAACTATATGAACACAGATTGTCTCAGAAACTAGTGTAAAAGGTGCATACAGAAAGTGCCGAAACATAATGCTTACCTGATGTAGAATTCTCTCACTTGACTCAGCTTTAGTTGCATATGATGTTCCATGATCTCTACCAGAATTTTCTTCCCTGCTATTGGCACGTGGTGATGCCTTTATATGCTTTGCCCTGCCATAAGAGTTAAAACGACAAACACCAGTGAATGGCCCCATACTAACTTATTATTTTGAGGAATATGACTGTACATTTTTTGTGGGTTGATTATGAGGATGTTTTGAGCTTTGAATAGAGGAGTACAAATCATTATCAAACAATTTCCACTTAATTAAGGACTCTAACGCTCAATGTTTCAGTTATAAAGTTCAGTATGGTGACAGTTATCCCTAAGACAACAGAAAAACTGCTGGTGCTAGTATTGCAAAAATATTTCTTTCCCTTTCAATTAATTTCCTACTATTACCCTCCGTGTATGACAGTACAATAGCATTCTCTGCAAGGAGGGTTTATAATTATGAACCTTGTGCCAAAGCGAAGAGTAGAGAAACTTTCTGGTGCATTTGAAGAGCTTGGGGAGCAGCAACACAGCAGGGCAGTCCTGGAGTTTCCTCCCTGCAAGATGAAAACCAGTAGATCTTTAGTTCAACCTTGATGGGAGTGAGAAGAGTTAGCTGAAAGGAAGGAATCTAACAAGAGCATCTTGGAGAATCCTAGTAAGCTTGGAATCACGGTATGGGATGTGGTTTGCTTTTCCCGGTGAACAGGTCAAAGCATTTATTACATTCCCGAGGGCCGAAAGGGATTTGTTGATGGTCTTGGCTTCTTCAAGAACTTTCCCTTCAGCACCAGTTTTCTCCACTTTCTCAGACCCTGCCAAGTCCACAAGAACAAATTTTCCCTCTTTCATCCTGTCAACAGTCTTAAATGTTAGGGATTAATTACTTTGAAATCTTTAACATATCAAGGGCAGAAATAAAACCTTTTTCCTCTATTTAGTTCTTGCTGGACTGTGAATATGTAGATACAATGACTTCTACTGCTGGCCATGTTCATTTCTGTCACATATTAAGGTAATGAAATAGCATATGATGTTCATCTAAAAGAAAAAGACCACTAATGTTTATGATGTAGACCTTCCTTATACTATTGCATAATAGGGAGTTCACTGAATAAAAAATGGAGATAACAAAGGATACGGGTCTCTCCAACTGCTCTGTTTGCAATCCCACTCTGCAAATTCAAAGTTTGCGTTAGAAGTTAATATACTATATTAGTGAGACTAAAGTTCTCATGCAGTTCCTATCTTACAGACAGGCTTTGCATTGCTTCTGCAGGGTCTGAGATAGAAATCTGCAAAAGAGAAGAAACCTATTAAAGGCTCTTTGTAAAAATAATTTAGTAATATTGATCAAGAAATTCGACAGCCAATGGATATTTGGCTTCCAATTTGATACAAACGTCTCAGTTTTAAGCGCCCTGATATAGTGGGGTGTGTTGCTATTAAATGTCATGGAATATCTAAAGCTGAATGCCAAAAACATTTGAAACAAGACTGGCTGGTTTTAAATTACTTTAAAAAAAAAAAAAAATTAATTCTTTTGACATTGACTGGTATACGCTTCACCGGTCTAAGATTTAAAATCGATTGCTTGAACCACAGAAACTATCTACTTTTCACATGTATGCCCATACAAAATTATCATAGCTCACAATGAGGACACAACATAGCACGATTCACTTTTAGTTTTCAATTATGAATTGCTAATATTAAGCACACCAGTTAGTGAGAAATGTGATCACCTCTGTTACTCCGGATAACAGTATTCCCTGCACTCTACTCTCCTTAATCTGTATGTTGTCCTTTGATAAATCTAAAAGGTCCCTGAGAGAGAAAAAAAAAAAATCAGTGACACAGTTTAGTTCCAACTTACACTTAGGCGAGAGTGTGGGTTACATCTCTGCATGAAACACACCTGACTTTCTCCATATAGATCTCTACCTACAGGAGTCACATAGAGGTTTCAGAAAAAAACTGTATCACTGATACTTCAACTAATGCCAGCAAATAGTCCAAGATTAAAGTAACACTAAGTGTTTCTCATACCATTGAAAACTTAAGTGTGTACTTGACTGATTCTTCTGAAGATTTGATGCACTCAAATAGTCCATTTACTGCTCTCTGGAGTAATCCTTTCTTATGTTCGTCAGATTCTAGGATGTCAGGACCCTGTTTGATAAACATTTCCATATATGAGCTAAAATCACTAGTATTTCTGGAATATGTACATATGAAATCATATCATCACCTCCATGCTATATGTCTTCCCAGCACCTGTCTGTCCCAAAGGAATAAGTAGGTTTGTCAGTGATATAGAAATATATGATTTAGTGAAATCAAATGAAAACAGTAAAGAATGTTTTATGAAAAACAGTGGCAAAAGTGCGCGATCCAGCTCTTGCAGTTCCACATAAAGGTCGCCTGGATCTTGAATGGACATGATTTTTATGTCAAGCTAATATTGGAACAGAGGGAATAATTTCTTATAACAAAGAATGCTCACAGGATCACCTAGGCTAATGACTTGATGGGACATGAGACGACTTTCCAACTGAATAAATGAATAAGAATCTTTCTGGTCTTCAATGTTCTCTAAATATAATCAAGACAATAATTCATACTATTTCAGATTCTCTTCCTGACTACTGTCACATTAAAAGCAAATCATTTAATCATAATATCTTTGACCACTACTTCAACTCCTCTTTCAAAATTGTCTAATTTGAGGCACTTTCATGTCTGATTGGATAACAAAGAATAATCCTTCCCGCTCAACAAATTAAAAAACGAATCATCCATCTAATTATCTCTTATACAATTTGTGTGCGTGTACAATACATACACATAAGCAGATCTGAGTTACTTACACATACTTGGAAACTAGCAAATATGCAGAGGGTAAAATCAACTCAAAGACACAGGCATCTTTGGACCCAAATATTTTTCACCTGTCCATAAGTGATAATGGTCCCATTTATAGCATTAACAGCATCTGTACCATCAAGATGAACAGATTAAGTAGTTAAAAGCATGACATGAGAACAACAGTCAAGACAAGTTCAATTAATTCTCGAGAAGACGCTGAAAACAATCTGTTTACATCTCGAGAAGGAAACAGAGAATTATGTATACAATCAGTTAATAAGAACTTCTAACATTCAAACAAACACACAAATAAAAAAAAGTCTACAAGTTTGTACCTCGAATAATAGGCAGAGCAAGAAATTCATAAACATCAACCTGCTCAGAATTCTCATAGAACACTCTGTCAAAGCAAAACTTAAACTCTTCTTCTTTCTCATCCTGTTATATAATCATCGAAAATCACTAGATTTACCGACTAATAACATGCATATTCAAAGACGCTACATGAGACATATTCACGTGCATGTAAGCAGATATTGTGATTAAACAGGACCTTGAAAATGAAAGTCTCAGAATCGATGCTGCGAATGCACACACTATTGCCGAAATTAGTTTTCTCCTTCGAACTTAAAGGCCTGAATCGAGCACAGACTGTTATATTCGACATTGCTTTGTACTGCTTGAAGTCTAGATCTCAAATCTGTAACAAGAATAGATATACGAGTGCTTAAACGTAAACAATAAAACACAGAAAACAGTTATGTTTTAAACTCATCGAGAAATATGATCGATAAAGTTTTGTTCGCGCGTTTGGTTCCAGAGAAAACAAAGGAAAAGAAAATTACGTAAAACTAATTATACAAACTAAACCTAACCTTCGGTGAATAATCCTGAGATTATAATTTAGAAAAAAGGACGATTCAAATTCGTCACAAATTAAGGGAAAGAGAAAAGTACATAAAAGTACAGCGAAGTTGTTTGATTACCGAGAAAATTAAAAGGAAAGGAAAATAGAATTTCGAAACAAAAATTATAAGTTTTCGTTACTTCTCTTGCTGCATATTCTCAGTATCCAAACAAAGAGATGATTCGATTATTGTGAAACGCGGAATTCGTGGAGGTTTAGAGCCGAATAACCGAATCACACTCCAAAGTAAGTGGACTTGAGGACAGTTTGAAAATTTAAAAAAAAGAAAAAGACAGACAATTCGTTTCCTTTACCGTATGTTTTCTCAGCAACCAAACAGGACCGGCAGTAAAAATTTTCAATCTAATTCGTTAACAAAGAGATTCAAATCTGAATTTATAGGTTGGCTTTTGGCGGGAGTTTAAGATTTTTATATTTGTCCCAAACTACACGACATGTCGTATAACTACTAAATGAAAAGACGACATAGCAAAAACTTAGTAGTTTTTTTATGATAAAATAATTAACAATAATTGTATAAAAGATGCAAATTATAAAATTAATAAATAAAATAAAAAAGTTAAACAAAATTATTTGTTTACTTTGCCCTTTACTTACCCATGATTAATCTTGTTTTTAACATATAATTAATTTTCAATGTATTTCCAACTTTACCTCTTCATCTAACATATTAAGCTAATGTCAATTATCTTTTGGATGAAAATGTCATTTATTGTAACACTTGGGTTTATAATGTCACTTGTTTAAACCTTAATCTAGTTTCCTTACATTAAACCTTAGGAGGCGTTTGGTTGGGGGTAATGTAGAATTATTAGAGTTATGTCATCTTATATTATTTGATTACCACGTTTGGTTATCAAGTAATATAAGATTTGGTAATCTTCAAATACCAATAATAGTTATTGTTGGTAATATTAGAGGTAATCTGATTACCTCCATTTTCTTAGGTATTCTAAGATTACCATGTTAATCTTTTTTTGTTACAATTCTATCCCTTATTAATAAAATTTTAGGACAATAATACCCTTATTTTTAAATTTATTTACATGAATATAGTTTTTACTATTTTACCCAAATTAATTAACTTTTTGGACAAAATTACCCTTGAATTCAAAACAAATTTCAATCCACCCAAGCCACCATGCCGGCAACCACCTCTCGGCTAGTCGCGACCATCATCGGAACGACGTACGAAAGACTAAAAATAGTCACTATGCACCGATATTAGTGACGTATATGAACCGAATCGAACTGAATATCTCGATACTCGAGCTTAATACTAACGAACTCGAGCTCAATCAAGCTTTAGTATTTATGTTCGAGCTCGAGCTCGCTACTGTGAAAGTGTACTGGAAGCCCGAGCTCGAGCACGCTTAATCAAGCTCAATACTAAAATATTATATTTTCTCTCTCCCCTTTATTTTCTTTTTCGTCCTTTCACAGGCTATCACCTCATTTTTTTTCTCTTTCTCCCTTCATTGTCTCTTTCTTCTTTTCACCTATCACCTCATTTTGTCACCTCATCTCTTTTTTTCTCTCCTTCTCCCCGGTCCTCTTCTCTTTCTCCCTTATTCCCTTCTCTTTTCTTACTTCTTCAAATCTTCTCCTTCGTCTTTTTTTCTTTTCTTTCTCCCCTTTCTCTTCTCTTTCTTCTTTACTTGTTCCATATTCTCTTTCTTCTTCTGCTCCTTCAGATTTTCTCCTTCATTATTTTTTTTTTTTACATTCTAAGCTTGAATGGAACCGAGGATGAATGAAGGTAAAAGAGAAGATGAATGAAGTTGGATTTTTTAAGCCGAAAGAAAAAATCCCAAATGGGTTTTGAGTTTTTGTTTGAGCTTTGAAATGGGTTTATTGTTTTTGTCTGGAATGGGTCATGGGTGTTGTTTGTAATGTTGACAACTTAAAAATAAAACTTTTAAAATCTTACAAATTGGCCCCCAAAGCTAGTTTAAGGCTCGCGAGCTCGACCAGCCGAGCTCAACTTGGCTCGTTACTGTTCACGAGCTCGAGCTTGAGCTGACTCGACTGGTTTTGAGTCGAACTCAAGATTACGACGAGTCGAGCTCGAATAGCTCGCGAGCTACTCGGCTCGTGTCTCATCCTTAGCCGATATGGCCATTTTCGGTCAAATTCCGTCATTGATTTAGCCATTGACGGCCAAATCTGTCACATCTGGCCATTTTTGGCCGAAAATGGCCATACAGTGCACGGAGGTCATTTCCTGACTTCCATGCGCCATTAAGTTGTCGGTTAGTGGGGGTGCTTTGTTGATTTTCCAAACTTTTATATGAGATTGTTTTTGCTAAGTTTTTAAATGCAGGGGGGTTATAATAATCAATATTGAAAAATAATAAAATTTAATTAGAGAACAATTCAGTATTTTAAATAACATACTCACCAATTTATTCATAATAACCAAACATATTAATATAACATAACTACCAATTAATCAAATATATTTTCCTAAAGATTTCCAATAATCTTAGATAATCTAACTTTTTAGTAATCTAACATTTCCTTGAACCAAACGCTCCCTAAAGGGTATTTATTCTAAAGCCCATCTCACCAAACCAGCTATTTACATGGTTAGCGGGTCTTAGGCAAGTTTTCTTCAAAAGGTTGACTATTAATTTCAAAAATATCACAAAAATTACTATTGACCTGTTGTCATACATAAACGAGATTCCGATCAAAATTCAAAATCATAGGAAGCTCGAATCCCAATTAAGTGTTTAAATAATACTGTCAAAAGAAAAGAAAATCTATAGAATACCACAATGATACTATATCAACCGTAGTTGAAAGGAATTTCACCCATCAAAGCAAACAACTTGTTTACTGAACAGCTACAGCAATAAAATTACGCTTCTAACCTTTAGATGCTAATCACAAGTCTAAATTAAGGGGTATTACTGTAATATTTCAAAACTATAAGGATAACTTTGATAAAAAATTAAAAAATAACAAACTCATCATCTTCAATATATACAAAAACATCAGGGGTCCTCAAGATAATATCCCTGTATAAATCGACTCTCTTCTTACAGCAGCTTCTCATTAGCCCTCCGCTTGCCGCTTCAGCAAAACCCTAGCTCCCACAGCAACCATGAAGTACAACCCCAGAGTCTCGTCCTCCCGCCGCAAGAGCCGGAAGGCACACTTCACGGCTCCGTCAAGCGTGCGACGTGTCCTCATGAGCGCGCCGCTCTCAACCGACCTCCGCCAGAAGTACAATGTACGATCCATGCCCGTGCGCAAGGACGACGAGATCCTAGTCGTCCGTGGGACCTACAAGGGGCGCGAGGGCAAAGTCGTCCAAGTGTACCGCCGCAAGTGGGTGATCCACATCGAGCGCATCACTCGCGAGAAGGTTAACGGCTCGACCGTGAACGTCGGAATCAATCCTTCGAAGGTGGTCATTACCAAACTCAGACTCGACAAGGACCGCAAGTCGTTGCTCGACCGCAAGGCAAAGGGACGTGCCGCCGCTGATAAGGAGAAGGGGACCAAGTTCACTACGGAAGATATCATGCAGAATGTTGACTGATTATGCTGTGGGTTTGTGTTTTTGTTTGACTCTATGTTATTTCATGTTTCATTAGGATGATTTGTTATGGTACTGTTGTTAAAGATAGTTTTATGATTATGACAGGTTAAAATGTTAGATCTTTCTATCAAATATC
Source organism: Pistacia integerrima (assembly GCA_026225825.1). Classification (NCBI taxonomy): domain Eukaryota; kingdom Viridiplantae; phylum Streptophyta; class Magnoliopsida; order Sapindales; family Anacardiaceae; genus Pistacia; species Pistacia integerrima. The sequence goes on from CM047748.1 coordinate 4,054,194, forward strand.
AAATGAAATATCATTGAAGTATCACAAATTCCTCCATTTTATAAAAGGTTGTTACTGCATTACAACATTGTGCATATAGATTATCTAATGGGGAAGAACTAAGCAACTGCAATTCTTCTGTTGTTGTAGTGTTGATCAATGATGAGATCCTAGAATTTACAATTAGCATTGATCAAACTTTGGAACTTTGTGTACATTGAAATAGGGGATTAGGCAGAGAAAGCACACACCTTTGTGGAGTTTCATTATTCCTGTTTCATGGTTGGATGATATAGACACTCTTGATTCTTCTGTAAATTGTTTGTGCATTTTGCAATCTTCGAGTCACAGTTTGAAGAAATAGTAAGTAATCACTGATTTGTTTGATTAGAAAGACGATATGTTGGTGGCGTTATCTACCCAATGTTGAAACCAGTTGGCATTTACTTGGATAAACCCCTATTGGAAAATAGCTTATGGCTTAAGTTTGAGTCGTCGCGGTATCAACTCCAGTCAAAGTTTTAAATCATCCATTTGTATAATGCAAATGGATAATCTGGTTGGGACACTCTTGTTTTGAACTTCCTATAGTTGATGAAAGTGTGAAATTTCCGGTCAACCTAAATTCAGTTGAGATATTAGCATGTAAAATCACATAGGTTTCTTGACATAATGATGTAATTAATCAAATGAGATGCAGCGGCGGACAAGGAGAAGGGAACCTAAGTCCATCCCTGAACAAGTAGATTGATTATGATGTTGGTTGGTTATATCATGTTTTGTGGTGTATGATTTACTTGTTGAAAAAAGTGAGATCGTCCCATCATATATGAAATCAAATATCATTGAAGATTTTATTCAAGCTTGGATCACAAATGCAGGTTCTCTATTTTATTTGAGTTTATTATTGCGGAAAATATAAGTTCTCAAATGGAGATGGAATATAAAGTTGCATTATTATTGAAGCCCAGGCAATAGGTAAAAAGATTCATACACTCATATCTTCATTCACTTGGGGGAAGCAACTGCAATTCCATTGTGTTGTACTATTGATCAATAATGACCGAACTGAAAAAAAACTAAAGCATACATTTGAATAAGGAGTAGGCGAAGAAAGCACACCTTTATGGAGATCCATTGTTCAAGTCTCATGGTAGGATGGTATAGGCACTCCTGACTCTTCTGTCAATTGTGAAAGCATTTTGCAATCTTTGAGTCACAGGTCCAATGGTAGGATGGTATAGGCACTCCTGACTCCTTCTGTCAATTGTTTGAAAGCATTTTGCAATCTTTGAGTCACAGGTCCAACTTTTCCATCACCAACTTTGCGCCCATCGATCTTCACAACCTGTCAAGGAGATAATTTCGGCATGATTTAACCAGCTCTCACATATGGTGGAGGAATATGGCTCAACCGGTTTATTCTATCATGCATGTCATGCTGCTACAATTCATCATCTTTTGAAAAAAAAAAAAAAAAACACTTACTGGGCTGAGTTCTCCCATTGTTCCGCTCGTCCAAACCTTGTAGACCATCCATTCTTGCTGTAATTAATGAATAATATAAAAGGGTAATAAGTTGCATAAAAATGATATTCAGTGGTTTCCTGTTTAGTTCAGAAGAACAGACAATCAGATTTGATTGTTTGCTTCAAAAAAATCCTAAATTTACCCCTTTTTTTTCCAATGAGAGTAACTCCCAAATATGTTCTTCAATCAAAATGAGAGTATACTATAATCAAAATGATATTGAACAGTTGAAGCGAATGTTTAATCTTAAAGGTACTCAGTCGAGATTCTAAACATAAGCGTGCTAACCTCATCTGCAGTATGGAACTCTGATAGGCTGATTCGTCACTCCTCTAGGACTAACTTTTCCTTCACCACAAGGTAATCTCAAAAATGAATCTATTATAGGATACCAAGCTTCTTATCAAGTAGAAAGTTATCTCGAAAAGGGAGAATATAAGAAGCTTAAGCCTTTGTTATCTTATTGAATGTAACGGCGCATAAAATTTACTATGAATTGGAAAGTTTATTACAACTTACAGTTGCTCGAGTGATACCAGGAAGGCAATAATCAGCATGAGGTGTTAGAACACGACCTTTCTTCACCATAAACTGCAAATCAATAAAGATGAGAAACCTCTAAAATATTCAATGAGAAAACTTACATGTATCTGGAGACACTTATATCATAATAAGAAAGGTGAACATAAATAGGAAGATAGAGCCAGAAATGGAAGATGGTTTAGCAACAAGAACCTTAACCTTCCTTACTCACATGCAGTCCAAAATCAGAAACTTTAACAGAAATGTAGGCTTACAATATTTGTGGCAATTTGTCTCAGAGACATAACCTATCCTTGTCAAGCATGATCGCATCAGCAGCATTTGCATTATTACCTTTTATCTGCACCTAATTAAATCTAACTCTGTCAAAATTGCAATACAAAAAAGGTCACAATATTGACATTGTCTGTAATATGCAAGAATGATCAATCAAAAAGCACACATTTAACTTTTAAATGCAGTCAAACTGAATTTGGAAAAGTAGTATTACTGTTGATGGGATAATACCTTGGCAAGTATGTTATTGAGGAGGTTATTGTGATGAATCTTTGAATCCAAGTTCTGAAAAATATGAAGAAAAATGTTGTTGTTAACTGAAATTCAGCATGGAAACATGCCAGTCACATACACCTTCAATAATTTGAAAACTCATAAGAAAACTTAAAATTAAAAACTTACCACATTCATGAACCAGCTCCCTGAAGATAATTTTAAATATGAATAAATATTGAATTGCTTAACACAAAATCAGTGCGCAAGGACACAGACAATGGAACACTCAAACCAAAAATATTGGGTCAATTTTCACAACCTGTTATGGAAACACACTTTTTGGTTTTCTTCTGAATAAATATTTGTATAATTATTTGGGTGAAAAACTCAGAGATACAGAAGGGCAGACCTCCTGCCTTGAAAACAAATCAGCTTGACAGATTGATGTCACAACTTGAAAAGGATGATGGGTATACCATCGAAAAAGATATCATCAATGAAATTGACAGTTTATCAAGAATGTAGTATGAAATTGATGGTTTGATTCCTTAAGAAAACCAATCTAGTTAATGGATGCATAGGACTTACCAACTTTGTCATGCAAAGATGCTGGAAGGGCGGGTATGAAGTGTATTAAGCAATCCAACTAAAAACAATAAAGAAACCAAGAATCTTACGCATGGAGAATTACGACGTGTGGTTGCTGTCACCAACGTTACACCATGTGTATTATCATAGACGGGAGGTTTCCATTCAGGTAGCACTGCATTTTCAGATTTAGTAATAAATGTATCATAAGAAAGCCTGTGAAAACAAACACCAAATCTTAATGGCTGTCCAGCCCGCATGCATTAGCAAGGGGAAATATTTGTTCAGCAATGTAATTAATCCACAGTGTTGAAGACTCGGAATTGACTTACCAATTAAGGTGCAGCCATACAGATTAAATCCTGGGCCCATGCCAGAAGTAACCTGAAAAGACAAGAATATTGCAAATCAGTGAAGAAAATGCAGTACCAAAAGGTCATGAAAATAGGAAACATGAGAGAGACCATAAATGCATGATGTAAAACCATGAAAGAGTTGTCATAAAAAAAAGTGGAACAACAAGACACAGCATATATCTGTTGAGCTAACATGTTAGTGAGAAAGAGGGGAAGCGAGATCATAAACCTTCTTTCCATGAGTAAGTGTTAACCGGATGTGTGCATTATCAAACATTCCATTCCTGATGAGAGTTTTGAAAATTGCTTCCTTAATCTGCAATTTGTAGCAGAATGTTACTACGAAGTACTAATGAAATTCAAAACTACAGGAAAAAGACAATATAACAAACAACTTCTTTTCATCAAAATAATACAATAATCAGCCCAACCTGTATTGGAGTCAGTACAAGTCGACATATATTCTTATTCAAACCCTTACCTCTTCGCGGGTTGGAATGTTGTTGAAAGCCAGAGCCTTTGCTGAATCAAACATCCTATTGACAAAAAAGTAAATCCAACTCAAATTATTTTGTAGATTGAAAAGTTTACCATAAATTGTCAAATTAAAGGCAAATTAAATATTTCTCTGATTGCAAAAGAACCAATGGTTATCAAGCATTGAAGTGCAACTTGAGGTGACTGCATCTTTTAAAGTAGGCGTTTCTGGAACTAATAGCTCCAGCACATGATATAGGAGCAAAAATATGGCAACAACCTGTAATCGCAATGACCCAATTGCAAGAGTGCAGCTCTACCAACTGAGTTTTTCAAGGAAATGCGGCACTTTTTTGAAAAAACTAAATATATTTAAAATAAAACAGAATGAGAATTTGACTAAATTTGTGCTTCATTCTTTCAGATGTATAGGCTAATATTTGTCTTAAGAATTTCCAAACTCCATACATGGCTTCTTGCCTCAGGATTTTTCAAAGTTTAATTTTGTATGTTAATGTAATGAATAAAGAAGTCTGGGTAAAATAGAACCATTACTAAAATATGATATATTCAGCTTTCTGTCACTGACCTATCTAAATGCTCCTCAAGCTTAAATATCTTCCCATTGTAAACTCTGAGTCCCTCCCACACACCATCACCACCTTGGACAATCGAGTCAAACACAGAAACCTAACAGAGGTAACAAGAATCAGAAGCCTGGAAAGTGATAAGCTTAACATGCACAATTTGTCCAATAACAGCTCATGGATTCCCTTCCATAATGAAGTACCTTTGCATCATTGCGGGGTAGAATCTCATCACCAACCCACGCAAGCAGCTTCTTATTTGCAGGAACTGGAAGATCTGGTTCTGGTAAGGGAGTCTTCAATAGGGATGAAGATTTTCGTACATGACGCCGTAGCATGTTGTAAAAAGGTAGACTTTGCTCCAGCAACTCAATAAAGAGATAATTGAAATGGCTGAAAATGAAAAATGATGAGAGCAAAAGCTAGGGAAGCCAATATTCAATCATTTTAGTCATTAGATTTTCTATAAACTTTTCCAACAGATATTAAAAGCAAATTCAGACTGACACCAGCACAAGAAAATACCAAGGTGATAAACAGATGATTTCTCATGAGTAACTATGGAAGGAAGTTGCAACTTTACAGGTCAATACTGGAAGAACATCAATTGACCTTATAGTCCTTTATGATCTAAGCAATCTCCTCAGTTAATTATTTCTAGCATCAGGAGACACTATTCAATGTGGAATTCAACACCACAAGAGATGCCAAATCAAAATCAATTTTCATCATTCCAGTCACATATATCTTTATTGAAAGAAAGAGAGCAGTTCCATGAGAAAAATAGGAGAGGTTCTTTAAATAAGTTGCATGACTTATTAAGTTCCACCATTGATTAGTAGCCTATTCATGTTAACAAGGAAACATTATGCACAAACCACATACCTCAGGATATTTTCTTGGTGGCTTAAAGCCCGTAGATTTGTGTGCACTTTCGTACCACCATGGTGCCCAAAAGCCATCTATTGGTTTGGGACCAGCTTCCCATCTGATTATATTTGACCCGAAACTTGTCAGAATGTTTAAACTTATGCATGTATATAACTCTTTGATTTAAAAAAAGAAAAATGTTAAATATAGAGTAAATGAAGCCAATTGAAGAGTTTGACTGAGATGGAATTTTTGCACCTTAGCATTGCGGCTTGAAAAGGAATATCCAAGTCTTCGCAAAGGCTGCGTAAAGTGGCCTACTACATGAAGACAAAAAAAATAAACAGTTGCCAAAAAAACAGCATGAAGGGTAAGAAGTAGTTCATATATTTAAAAACTTCTAACCAGATATAAATAGAATCAATTTGAGATAGTGTTAATAAAATCCACTCCAAAACATATTAAAGTTCATGCAAAAGTACACACTTCATGTCATCTTTCAAGCCTCAATAGAGTCTAATACTTAGAAGTCCCAAGGACCTGAAATCTTTATATTTCACCATCACATTGAAGAATTAGATTGTTGAAAATCAGTAATGATCTATGGACATAATGACTTTGAAGCATGCCACATTCATACCTTGCAATTTCCTTTTGTAAAATAGAAAACGAATCTTCTATGCTAGTGTGTCTCTGATGGACCTAGTATTTCTAAGTGGTACAAACGAAAGAGAAATGGGGACAAAAGAGGTAATTAGCTTTATGGGTAGGTGGCATAGACTGTTAGTAGAATCTAAATGTCAAAATGAAAGAGAGGATACGAGTTAGTGGGAGGACATGCTGAAATTTATGTGTGTGACTTGTTGGGAGGTCCTGGCCCTCGAAGACCAGTTGGTTCAATTTTTCATTCAATGAATATTTCCTTCTTTTGCTAATTGATACTCTAATTTCTTATTGTTTTGTGCTTGAATGATCTTGATTATTGTGGTTTGTGTGTGTTGATTGGTTGTGATTGTTGAGAGTATTCTGGAAATTGTGTTGTGAGAAGTTGAGGTGGAGAAGGTATTCATCAGTCTCATTGTATTTAACCATTAGTAATGTTTATGATCACCCATGTTATTTGCAGATCTAAAAGTAACTGCTTATTAGTTAGAAGGCATTCCCTCGGACTTGGTAATTAGAAACTGATGTTCAGATGTGTACAGAATACAAAATCCTTCAATTTATTGTTTAAGCATGATTCTAATTATATATAAATGTAGATTATACATCAAGGCTAGATAGGTATAAATGTTGCACCATTGTATATATTACTTCTTCAATGACTTTAAAGCATACAGTAGTGAATACACAAGAAATATTTTGTAAATTTAAAGCATTATAACCTCAGGATCTTGTCGAAGATCTGCTGCATCAATTATGACTGGAGTTTTTCCCAGCTCACAGAGCTCACTGTACACGGCGAGCAAATCAGTCAAACCCAACTCTTTAACCGATGGATCGAACAAACTTGCCAAATGATTGCTGACATTGCATAACAGATCAAAGATAGAGAGTAAACAAGTGAATTACATAATAGATAAATGGTTTCAAGAATTCATTACTCCACTCTGCTGCTAAATGACATTATTTGTATACTTTCAATTAACCGAATATAAGATCAAATGAAGAAACTTAGTCTTACCATTATGTCAAGAGGATTTTGTATCAATATAATGTGCTTTGCTTTCTTCAACAAATCATCCGGCAAACCAGTTACCCGTTGTTTTACCATATGCTGCAGACAATGATGAAAGGAGAATGAACACCAAAAGAAAAATTACTCCTCTGCTTATCATAAAGCACAATTATCACCACAATCAGTACAAGTGTCAATTCTTGATGAAGTGATTTTATATATTACCTTGCAAAACCGATATTTCTTTTCTCCTGGACCATAAATAATATCTTTTACAACCTTATGTCCATCAGATTCCTGCACTCCAGCACACAACCGAATGGGTGATTTAAACACAACATATTTCCTAAAATTCAAAGAGACCAAAAACAAAAACAACAATCTAAGATGAAAAGTCCTGCTAGAACACAATTGCAACCAATTAAGATAAGCAAACGAGTTTAAGAATCTACTAAATTTAGATGGAAAAAGCTTCGGCTGAAGATACCATTTTGGACAGAAGCTCCTCTTTATATGGCCGATCAACACCAGTCGCCCGAAGAAAAGTTGCATAGAGAGGTTCATCAAGCACTTCCATGTCATCCCTCTGAAAACAAAACAAAAAACAACACAACACAACACAAACTCATATATCATATCGAAGAAAACAAGTAAACGCTCACCAACACTGAATCTAAGCAGAAACCATCGAAATCAACCTGACCAAAGGAGTACATGAGACTAGTGCTGATTGATCCCGGAGCAGACCGTGAGTGGATAACCTCAATCTCTTCCACCATTATTCTTCAAAAGACTCAAACGGGGTCACTGCAACTGATGTTTCTTTCGGGACGGCTCTTATAAGTCTAAAGGCGCACAACAAAATCGAAAAATACTCAACTGGGTTACTGTAACTTTCAACTCAACAGTTAGTTTCAGTTTGAGTTACGTCTAGGAAAAGGAAACTAAGAAAGAGAAAGAACTGTTGCGGCTTGGAGCTGTACCGGGTGCAGACAAGATAGTTACATCAGTATACGTGACATCAACATATCTCCACGTAACTGCTGGCATGTTCGGTCTTAGCTTAAGACAGGTCTACCTGCATTTCGCTTCAATTAAGAAAAGGAAAGCAGCTATTCTGGCTTTTGACGTAAGCGTAATATTGAGGACACTAATTTCAAATACTATCATTGTGGTCCTTTAACTTAGCATACGATCGGATTAACCCTCAATTGATTGAAAATTATATTAAAAACAGGAAACTACCTTTCTAGAAAATAATGAATACAACATGGCCTTCCCATTGGATGTATCATCTTTGGACTAAAATAACATTTCTATGGATAAATCTAATGGTATTTAAACATAGTCCTTACAAAATTAATTTAGAGACAGACTGTAGTAAAAAATTACTGGTATTTATTTAAAATTTTTTAAAAGAGTTTGAATTACATAAGTATTATTTGTGTAAGAGGAAACGACACATTCCCACCCAAGGTTAGACGAAATCCCTAATTGGTACCCCTGAATACATTTATTCCAGATTCTCACCCTTAAAGTGACGGAAAAGTGTTTGATGTAACGGTAAAGGGGTAAATTGGTCATTTTACGTGGACGATGCACGTTAACAGACCCCTCCCTCTAACAGTCCTCTGACGCATATCAACAGACGGCGTCCCTGATGTTTTTCGCCCTTTTTCTGGCGATTCTTCCACCCAAAATCACCATTGTCACCAACATTTGAACCTTCATCCTCCCCTCTACAAAATCTTACACTTCACAACCCCTTATCACTCGTCGATCGCCAGCCACTCAGTCGCAACGTGCGATTAGTTTTTCAGTTTTCGGCCATTTTGAATGGTGACCACCACCACCATTTGACTCCTTACATCCTCCCCTACAAAACCCCTAACCTTCCCAGCCATAGCAACTCACAGTTTGCCATCCACCACTTCACCGAAAAATGGTTGATGAACACGAACTTTGACCAATGAACGGTGACTAAATGGTTGCTGGGGACATAGGGGTTTTATAGAGTTAAAGACACTAGTTGCAGTGATTGTGTCCAATTGGATTTTCGTCGCCAGAATTTGACGAAGAACAACAAAACCCTTAGCCTAACGACGCTAGCAATTGGAAGGGCCAATGAGTCAGGAACCAAAGGCGTTTTGGACGGCAGACTACGGGGAAGGTGATGGAGGTGACCAGGGTTCAACATCGTCGGAAACAACCCAGATCGAGCAAAAATCGAGAAGCTATGCAATGTCCGATGGTGTTATTAAGATAATTTGAAAATAAAATGGTAAGTTATAATTCTACTAATTTAGGGGTTAAAACATAATTTATTAATTTAAGGTTAAGGACATTATGGTAATTACATTAATTTATATCTTAAAAATTAATAACAGTGTTATTTTAAGGGTGGAAATCTGGAATAAATATAACTAAGAATACCGACTTCGGATTTCATCAAACCTGTGTAATTCCAAAATCCATTAAGTGTTCAATAACAACAACAGTCTTTTTGATAGGTACCACATCGGTTGTGTTTGAATCTAAATAAAAATTTCAGAACCACGAGCAAACTACCAGTGATAAGCCAGAGAAAGACGAGGATGATGTCAACTCATACCATGTTTCACTATAATTTTTACGTTAATTAACAACTGATTAGTGGTCAAACAAAATTCTATTTATTTAAAGGATCAAAATTCTAATACCAAAACCACAAGGACTTTATGTGAATATCACATTTTTAATTGACATCTTAAAATATTAAATAAATAAAAAAGTATAAATCAATGCAATAATTGATGTTAATTAATTTGATTCGTATTTTTAAAGGTTAAGAATGAATATATTAATCAATACATTAAACTAGTGTTAATTAATGATACAACATTAACAAGATAATATAGATAATTAATCCTTATAATTCTCATAAATCATTGGATCGTATTAAATGAATTAGCAAAAATTTGTATTAAAAATTAGTGGTGCAATAATCTAACTGTATATTTATACAAAAATATAAAGTATTAACCACTTGGCTTGTGACCAGATAGCAAAACTTTAGGTTACCTCCATGTCTTATGTCATAGTCCCACCATATGGTCATTTACAACATTTGTGATTTACCTAGCTCATTGAGCTTATAAGGTGTTCAATGGGTCTCGATGATTAGTTAAGGTGCACACAAGCTGGTCTAAAAACCCCGATATTAACTTCAATAAACTTTGATATAAATTTTTAATCAAAGTAGGAAGTTGAAATTAGTTAGTCAAAAATTGCCTATTGAATATTCTACCATAGATTATAATAAGATAGATGAAATAGGTGTAGACTTGTACTTGTAAAAAATTATATTATTAGAAGTGTTTTTTTTTTTTTTTTTTTAAACAAAGTATTAAAACATTTTGATTTTTTTTATTGTTTCTAAAATAAAAATTATTAGTGAATCATTAAAATTTATATTATTATAAATTAATAATTATTTATTATTTTATTCTTATGATATCACATCTAAAATTTGAGATTTTATTATTTTAAGAATAATAAATAAAATCTTGGACTCAATTAACAAAATATAAAGCAATATCCTTTTGCATGAAAATCCAATCCTTTTTTAGCGTGTTTGCTTGGCCGCTACGCATGGTTTGTTATAAAGACAAGTTGGTACAATTCCGTATGTTGAAGGATAATGTGGTAATTGCAATTGCTTATTTAATTGAGAAAAAAAAAGTGGACGTTTTCAAAACTAGAAAACTTTTGGTCGCTAGCGGCAGGGAAATGGCCGGGAAATCTTACAATCACTCACCAACAAACCCAGACTCCAACAGTTGGTTGTTGTGCAGACTGGGAGCTGGATGCAGCAAAAAGTCGGACAGGTGGTGGGTGATGATGAAGCAACAAGGTTGAAGCGATAGGGGAGCGGCCGACGACTAAAAAAACACCACAATAGCTATACAAACACTTCTAAACAACAACCCACCGATCAAACACCAAAAAACCAACAAAGCGCAGAAGAAAAGGTTGCAAAACGCGGCTGTCTCGCTGCGGCAAATGCAAGTCACGGCGGCAAATGGCGAGTGGGGAGGGTTAATGGAGAGATGGGTTTTGAAGAGGAGAGGATGGGGAGTCGAACGGTGGTGACAGGGGTGGTCAAATCTGGTTGGGGATGGAGGAGGATGGTGATGGGAGGTGAGATCAACTGAAAAGGTGAAGGAAAATGGAAAGAAAGCCAGCAAAAATGCCGACGGTGGTGGCTTTGAAGAAGAAAGATAGACTGAAACAAACTGAGACCGAAAAAAGAAAAAACAACAAAAACCCAGAAACCCAAATTCCAAAAGATATCAGGAGTTTGAAAGAATAGAACCATAGAGATCTTTAATGGCAAGAAAATATCTGAACTTATAATGCAGCATTCATAGTGTAGAAAGAGTTGAGTTGACATTCAATTCACAATCCCACTGATTGTTATCAGTTGTCATGAGTTGTGAAACGCTGAATCCATACCAGGAAACAAAATCGTTTTTGTGTTCATTGTCAATTATTAATTTTATAAAATATCCCTCGAATCTAATTTATATTCTGTTCAGGCATTTGACCGAACAGTTACCTGATGCACATGAGACTTTCAAGCTTTTAATTGAAGAAGAAAGTGATAAAATGACATAATTGCCCTTTATTTGTTTTTAAATTTACTATTTTATCATTCTTCGGTTAAACTTAACCAATAAATATTAACAAAAAGTAGGCATTTGTTTTCCAAACTTTTTGGTACCAACTTATCTTTACAGCAAACTGCAGATAGGTACATGTCATTCGGCCTGTTTGCTTTGTACAAAAAGCCATGACTAATTTGATTAATTTAAATGCTGGTTTTAGTCGGGTGATTGGTTGGGGTGACTATCAAGTTTCACCTTTGGCTTTGGGATTCCACTAATTAAATTAAATTCAAAACACATTGGGATTCCACAATCAAATTAAGAAAATATTAGACTTCTTTTGGTTCACTTTTGGGAATACTAGCTTTGTTTGGTTCAAAATTGGGAATATTACTCTTAGTATTCCCAAAAAAGTTAAACAGTAAAATACCCAAAAACTCTCATTTTTGGGAATACTACTTTCAATATTATTCAATTTTTTTTAAATCCTTTAAATTTGTTAATTTAATTAAATACCCCTAAATATTTTTTAAAAAATTACAAAAACACCCCAACAATCCACATTTACCAGATTCCGCCACCGCCGGAAAATGGCCAGAATCTGGTAGGATGGCGCACTACCGGCTGAATCTGGACGGTAGTGCACCGATCTAGCATTTTTCGGCCAGATCTACGGTGGATCTGGCCATTGACGGCCAGATCTTTGGCCGTAATAGTCGGTCATGACGGTCAACAAACAGTCGTCGTTGACCATCAACGACGACCGTTTGTTGGCCGTCGTTGAGAGCAAATACGGCCAGATCTAGCCATAGATTTGGCCTTTGCCGGCCAGATCCACCGTGGATCTGGTCGGAAAAGGCCATAGCGACGCATGACTGGCAAGATCCAATCGGTCATGTCTTGAGCAAGATCCGGCCTTACCTCCTGGTGGTGGTGGCCGGCTGGGGGTATTTGAGGGTGGGTTAGGGGTGTTTTTGTTAACTTTTAATGTTTTATTATAGGGGGTATTTTGTAAAAAAACAAACATAGGGGGCATTTTATGAATTTATAAATCCTACTTCGTAATACCCGCCCAATTTAATTTTTTTTTAACTTTTTTCAAAAAACTTTTCCTAAAACCCCCAAATTTTGAACCAAACGAAGCCACTATTATTAGTATTCCCAAAAAAGTTAAACAGTAAAATGTCATTATTCCCAAAATATTATTCTATATTTTTCAATTTCTTTTAAACCTCTTAAATTTGTTAATTTAACTAAACACCCCCAAATATTTCTTTTAGAAATTGCAAAAATACTCTGGCCACCTCCGACAGTGATGGCCGACTGTCCGTATTTAATGGGTGGGTTGGAAGTGTTTTTGTTAACTTTAAATATTTTATTATAGGAATGTTTAGTAAATAAACAAACATAGGAGATATTTTTGTTAATTTTCAAATCCTACATCATAATACCTACCCAGTTTAACTTTTTTCAAAAAATTATTTTAAAAACTATTAGAATAATGAACCAAACGGAGCCTTAGTGCTGGTTGCTAGGCATTAAATTATCTAGCTGTACTCTGACGTAGCACTAGCATTTTATTATTATTATTAATTATTCGAGGATTTAGATGTAAAAATTGAGATTATAGTAAAATCCTGCCTCCCCACCTATGAAAACTACAATACCAACAACTGGACTTATGACCGAATGACAAGATTTCAACTATCTAGATAGATTACCCAGAAGTCTCATGTTCAAGTCTTCGCAATGACCGCCTACCACATTTATGACTTTCTAATCAATTGAGCCTATAACATGTTCAATGGATCCGTAAGAATAAACCCCGGTTATCCAAAAAAAAAAAAAAAAAACCTACAATATCCCTTGTCTTAAACAGCAGGCCTAGACATTCAAAACCCAGAAAGAGGTACAAATAGTATAGTTAAGTGTTGCAAGATACAATAAATAATCTAATATTTGATCGTTGATATGACTGCATGTAAGGAAGCAAATTGAAGGGCCTAAATGTTTCAGTTATATCTGTAATAGCAAGATTAGCCTGACTTGCTAGTGCGAGAAAGCAATTGAAGGTGTCGATATTACGAATGACCGATGCGATATAAGCCACTGGGCCTTCACTTGACCTAGTGTTGGGAACTTCCTTACAAGCATCAATTCCGTTATGGTTAGAATGGCATCTATCCAAGTCATTTGCACACAGAATTTTCCCCTGATTGGTATCATTGACTCGGTCATGACCATATTCGCTATCTCGGATTGAGCCTTTGCAACTCTCTTTCTGTGTCGGAGAATCTGATTTCTTTTGATTCAAGAGAATGGATAAAACTCTGACGAGATGCGGGAGGCATGTTGGATCATAAATTACATCTGCACCCAGACTGCCAAAAGAGAAATAAGAGAAATTAACAGTCGGTAATATTAATAAGGGAGTAAGACAGTAAAATAACTCACTCTTGTATAAACTAAGAGGGTCTCTCACCATTAATTCAATTTTTGATTGATAGAGCAAATTAAATATAACTCTTCACTTATTAATATTAACCCGCTTGCCTTCTTTTACACCGGCAAGCCTAGATGATTACCGGATATGCATGAAAACTATAAATTATAAGATGGCTAAACTACTCACACAATCTCTGGCATAAAGTCATGGACCTCACTTTCTGATGCAGATTCCCACGGCAGATGAATGCATTTCACCTGAAATTTACAATTAATTTCAATATTGGTCACATAATCCTTTTTTATTCTATTAAGTGGACTTCAACTTCCTAATACGATTCCAAGAATCACCTTTTATCTACATGTAATGATACTTTGGTTCAATTTCCATGTGCCCACATTTGATATTGAGGCACAGAGTTTATAGGAAACAGAAAAATGTTTGGTTATTCCCCATGGCATCTTGACAACTCAACATGAAGGGGAAAATTAAGTATCATTTTATTAATTTCAAAAGTAAACAATTAGCTAAGCAGCAAAAAAAATGCTAAGACAACGAAAGTCTAAAAAATGCTAAGACAACGAAAGTCTAAAAAATGCAGCTTACCACATTTGAATCTTCATTTTCAGAGAAATCAGTTTCTATGCTTAATTGGTTCAACTCCAAATTAGACCTCAAGTTAACTAGTGTTGATAGGTCACCATCAGTCAATATAACCTGCATCAAATATATGTTTTTTTCACAGAAACAGCAATGGTTAGTGAAAATTTAGATTACCGTTTGAAGAAAAATAAAGATTCACTTGTATTTAATCCAAAGGAAGAGCCATAAAAAAATGAGACATTGACCCGCACCCAAACCCCAAATCTGTAACTTAACTGCAGCATAGCATAATGTAGTATACCATCCGAGCAGCTTCATCATAGAAAACAGAAAGATCCATTTTCAGTCGCTAGATGTAACTTAATTGTAGCATACCATAATATAGTATGCCACTCGAACAGAAAATACAGAAAAATCCATTTCCATTTCCAGTTACTAAACTTTTTCACTTGATCCCCTCAACAAAGTTACTGCAAGTAATGTTTACTACTACCATCAAGCTTTGACCATCAACAGGGAAACCAAGAGGTTATAATTCATTCAAAATTATTCTTTTCATAGGTAAGCCAAAAGTAGATTACATGTTTGACCCGTATCTGTCCACACAGTAGCTCTCTCACTGTGTAGTCATCAGAAGCCAATTTCATTACTTTAGGAGCATAAACTATGGAAGCAACCAATTTTAGAAGGATCCAATCCATAATGCTCCACATACTTCTTGATTTTATGCAACAGCATCTTAAGCTATGAAAAGAACAATACCAAGTATCCATGGGAATTTGAATAATATACCTTTGCAGCTTTTGCTTGGACAAGGCACACTCCAACCAAACCGACCCCTGAGCCAACCTGCAAAAATGAAAAAAGAAACAAAGAATCAAAATTTGTGGTTATTAAAGACTAACAGAAATATAATACTAGCCGCATTCACAAGAGTATAAAAAAAAAGGAATTAACTAAACTAACATTGTGAGATACAAAATGTGTACATGGAAAGATGGAAAAACCAGTCATAGTTGTGTTATTTATTCTCTGCTTTTTCTTTTACCAATATAATCATATGCTTTTCAAAAAACTTAGTAATAGAGTTCAACCACAAGAAGTACTCAATAAAGTTATCAATTGATTCATTAGCCTTGGCAACAATTGTAATTTCACACAGAGAAAACATATTCTTGAACAAATAACTTACCTCAAAACAAGATTTATTAGAGAATATTTCTGGAAACGAAAGTATGATCTCTGACAAATATAGGCTGGAGGGCCAAATTGAACACCTGTAAGTCAATAAGGGCTAAGTATACTAGTCTGCATGCTAAACACAACTTCATGAAACAACTTTATGCAAACAAGAAACGACAAAGTAATAACTGTGCATAAACACAAATGTAAAATGATTTTTAAATTGCCAATATTTACCATATAGAGTGCACATCGTATAGGAAAGAAGAAAAGAGAAAAGAAAGAAAGACAAACTTTCTGCATTATTGAAACAATCACTAAAAAAAAAATCTAAGCACATATTTTACTCATACACAAGGAACAACTTGAAAAGATTGATTACATAATCGTCAACAGAAGAACAGTGTTGCAGATATTAATACAACTTTACTAGACAGAGATAATAGAAAGAAAACAAAACAAGATCAACACTGAAGCATACCCTGTATCTCCTTCAAGCATGTTGAGGGAACATTGAAGTGGAACGATCAGTTTCCTTGACTTTGGACAACTTGGGAGATCAAACGTCCCTAACCAAATCATCAACTAAACTTATTCAATGATGCAAATAAAAGGTAAGTACCAATCAAAGATGTCACATAGAAAATAGTTATTACCATCTGGAAAAAGAAAAGTAACGTATTTACAGACTCTCTTATTTTTTTCAGCCAAGTGGTCATCCTAGAGAGCCAAAAAACTTGTCAACCATTATTTAAGCATGAAAAGAAACACAAATACTTCAATGAAAAAAAAACAATAAGAAAATCTCCAACCATGAGCTCTACCTTCAAAGAAGTCATAATGTAAGCATATTGTTCGTATAGTTCATCCAGAACATCACCGTGGTTTGACTCAACTTCAACAATGAGCTTCTTCAGAAAGTTCTTCACATAAGGCACATAACCTTTCCCAGACTGCATGAACAATTCAACTGAACCAAGCTTTAGTTTTAAGAAACTAATCAACAATCAAATCAAGACAACAACAGAATAAAACAACAAAAAATTGAGCTCAGTTAAGAGTATTAATAAGCTTAACCAAGAACGTGTTAGAGAGAACTGTTATTAGTGACTGCTTTAAACTTCTTGACCAGAAAGAATTCAGAGTGTTTTGTGGCTCCAAAAGCCACTTAAATTTATGTTAACAAACGCTATAAAATTGACTAGAATGGTGGAGTTTTTTAAATTTTCAGCGTAACCGTAAAACATGAGAAAAAATTAAAATTATTGTTAGTGTTTCTTTGATCTGAATAATAAAACTATGCTCTCAGATGAACAATCCCAGCAAGATTAATAAACAATCTATAGGCATCAAGATATAAAGAGAAAAACAAGAAAAAATAAAAGAGACAATCGATTACAGTGGTTCAGTAATCAAAGCCTATGTCCACTCTTCAAGGCAAGGTAGTATTTTATTGAATCAACAATATCCTTAGATTTACAGATCATATTAACCTCTAAACCCAATAACAAGGAAGAATCACACATGATTAATTGATAAATCCTAGCCCCCTTGGAATCCAATCAACTCTCTGTTAACCAAGGGTGAGTTTATACAATCAGAGAGTCTCAACATCAGCTTCCACCTAGAATTAGGCTTCCTTTTAGCCGTAGGATGAAGATCAAGATTGATTTTAAAAGAATGGTGCGACATTGCAAACAAGAGAGAGCAATAGAATTCGTTTTGTTGTAGGTGAATGAATGCCACGAAGACAAGAGCTAAAAGTAGTCCTCCATTCTCCAAAACAACACCATTTCAATAAGCCTCCATATTTGACTTTTCAAACATTATAAAAAGCTTGTTGACTTGGCTAGTGACATGGCAAAGAAGTGCCAAACTCATCACAATTTATTCAGCATAGCCATTACTGAAGCTGCAAAAGAAGCAAGGTAGCTGATGGGTCTTGTAGGAGAACTGGGAATTGTTCAAAAGCTAGTGGTGATACAAAGTGATAGCCAGAGTGCTATTCACTTGTGTAAGAATCAATTTTTCCATGAACGTAATAAACACATAGATGTAAGGCAAGGGTTAGTTTTCTGGTATGTCAAAGCAAGTACCAAGGTGGAGAACTGTGATGAGTTTGACACTTCTTTGCCATGTCACTAGCCAAGTCAGCAAGCTTTTTATAATGTTTGAAAAGTCAAATATAGAGACTTATTAAAATGGTGTCGTTTTGGAGGATGGAGGACCACTTTTAGCTCTTGTCTTTGTGGCATTCATTCACCTACAACAAAACGAATTATGTTGCTCTCTCTTGTTTGCAATGTCACACCATTCTTTTAAGATCAATCTTGATCTTCATCCTACGGCTAAAAGGAAGCCTGATTCCAGGTGGAAGCTGATGCTGAGACTCTTTGATTGTATAAAAACTCTAACAGAAAGTGTGAGAGAGTTAATTGGATTCAAAGAGGGCTAGGGTTTATCAATTAATCAGGTGTGATTCTTCCTTGTTATTGGGTTTAGAGGTTAATATGATCTGTAGATCTAAGGAATATTGCTGATTTAACGAAATACTACCTTGCCTTGAAGAGTGGACATAGGCCTTGACTGCAGAACCACTATAATCAACTGTCTCCTTTATTTTTTCTTATTTTTCTCTTTATATCTTGATACCTATTGATTGTTCTATGGTTGATTGTTTATTAATCTTGCTGGGATTGTTCATCTAAGAGCATAGTTTTATAATTCAGATCAAAGAAACAGTAACAATTATTATTCCTTTTTGAGAATGTATATATCATATTAACACCAATTATACAACTAAATTCATCACCTGAAAGAAAGCCTATCTAGAACCAAATTTTTTCTTCCATTCCAGATTCCTTTTGTAAACACAATTGATACAGACAAACGCAGCCTTAATAATTCAAAGATCCTCAAGCTATAAAACATAAAATTTAAAAATAAAACAAATTAATAGAAAACTTTAACAGAACATAAACAGAGTATATTATCACAATTTAACAAAAATAATAACACTTACAGCTTCACTAATACAATAACTCCAAATAAACCTCTGAACTTTCTCCGTCACCGATCCACCACCACATGCTCTGCGCTTCAGAAAATTAAACAAATTATACAAAAATTTGAAAATAATTAAAAAAGAGCTGAATGTGAGCCGAAGAGTACCTCGCAAGGGAGATGAGAGAGTCGGCCGGTTCCATAGCGAGAAAGGCGGAGACCAGGTGAAGCCCGGGAGGAGCCACCGGGTCGAGCTCTTGGTTCGCCATGGCTGCGGGATTCAAATCTGTGGTTTTGGGAGGGTTTAACTAAGTTAGCAGCACCGAGGCTCGTCTCGGCTCGAGCTTCCGCGAGGCATGGTCAAGACTCTGTTTTGAAGTATCTCGCAAGTGCTACACGACACCGTTTTCATTTCTCTGTTGTTACATGTGATTAATTTCAAGGGGAAAAAACTTTTTGCTCTTGAAGTTTTAAGTTAATTACACAATGCCCCAAAGTGTTTAGAAAATAGCAATGACAACCAAAATGATAACGTACGTACGTTTATTAAAATGAAAGTGTTGAATGACATTTAAGTAAAGTCAGGCAAAACACTCATTCTTTTATAGATTAAATTTTTTATTTACAAATTAATTAAAGTTTTAAAAAATCCTAAATCCCTCCCCCGAATCCCTGAGCCTTCGTATTCTTCTCCTTTCAAATGCGTAACATTGTTCTACAGGTTTCAGAACAATACATCAAAATCAAAGTCCAAACAACAAGATAAAGGTGTTCAAATCAAACTGTTCAAAATCAGAATGAGGTTCGTTTCTTGGTTTTCTGAGGGAAGAAGTTACCGAAACAGGAACAAGAAGAACAAGCGAGAGTGTGCTGTCAAGTCACCATGGACCGTCTTTATTATTCGAATCAAATACGTTTATTGGCAGTGTGCAAGAATTGGAGAGATTCAAGTACTTATAATGTCAAATATGCAGATAAATCGCCATGGATATTTGCTTTTCGTAACAACTTATTTTATCTCTCTCTCTCTATAACTCTTCCTTGCTTCAAAATACCGTTGGCTCCTTTTCTTGAAAGCAACAAATCGTTGTTTCTTTCAACTATCGTTCACTCTTATTCTACTATCCTTTCACTGACAAGACCATCTAATTGCCGCCATTAAACTGGACACACTTTGCGAAGAGAGTTAATATTCTCTGCGACTCCATCTTCCCCAGAATGTGTGGTTTTCGTAGCGAGACATGATCCCAGTGGAATTCGTATTATAAGTACATGTCGTCCCGGCCGAGTTTCCGGATGGTCCTGGAAAATTTACCGAATCAAAGTGGCTCATTCATTGGTGTTATATAGTGCCCTCTCTTCAGGTTCATTGGTGTCCTTCAAGGTTGCTACAAAAGAGTTGAAAATGTAAGGACATGATCCGATTCGAGGCGCACGACACATCAGCAGTAAAATATTTAATCGGCTGATCGAATTTGATGGGCGTCTGTTGATAGTTTTTGTGATGGCTCGGGGAATCGTTGGTTTGTTCATTGGTTTGATTGGTCGAAGATGAAGTGGCTTCAATTTAGAAGCCTTGGTAACAAAATGGTGTTGATGGATAGCAGTTCCATGTTAGTTCCAGTTCCAGTTGCAGCAATGGGGGAGGCAAGTGAATTAGCAAACACTATACATGATGTTCATATTGTTGGTTATTTTTACTCTTGGTTTTACAACTCAACAAGAAGCCATGACTCTTGTCCACAACCTTGTTCAGATTAGCCGATCAGCTCATGAGCGCATATGGATTCAACCTCCTCAAAACGATTGATTATGTGATATCATGATACTTCTCTAAATAATTTGATATCTTAATTTGTTAATATAATTGGCGAATTTTGATGAATCTGTATGAAGTTAGATAAGTTTAATCAATTTAAGGTCTCGAGGATTAGTTAAAGAGCGTACAAACTGGTCTAGACATTCCGATCACAAAAAAAAAAATTAGATAACATTATTTATTGGTCTCATTATCTAGCGAGATTAATAATTATAAAGATATAATGAACAAAGAGTTCAAATATGGATAACTATATATTACTGTGGTATTTTAGATTTCCTTTGAAAGATAAGTTCGTTATTGATGATTGAGAATATGGTTGAATATATATTAATATGATTTGAAAGATTCCCGATACTGGGTTAAGTATCCTCAATTTTGAATCGTATTTTAGTTTTTGAAATTATCTTCAAATTTCAAACTAAATAAATCCTTAGTGTTTAATAAGAACTATGCGACAGCAAGAATATAATCACATTCAATTGTTCTTCCTTCTTCAAAGATACTCCCATTATCACTTATCGTCGATAGAACTTTCACATCCAAAATGAACCGTGGTAGTGCTGACAAGTCATGGTCGGATCTTTTGGTGGACATACTAAGCGTAATTGTGAACATACTAAAGATGTATTTAGTTCAGGGAATGTTGTATTATGGGAGAATATTGTATTACTGAAAAGATAGATTATCAAGGAATCTTTAGAAAAATGTGTTTGGCTGGTTGAAATAAATTGATGGGTATATTATAATAATATGTTTGGTTGGAAGGATAAATGAGTGGGTATGTTATGTAGATTATTAAATTTCCCTCATTTTTAAATAATAATATAATATTATTTTTATTATTTTTTTATTCTATTATTTTTTAATATATTTCTAAATACCTCAGCCATATAAAACTTTAATTTGTAGTAAAATCACCCATATCCACCCTAAGCTATTGCCGACAGCCAGCCACCACCACTGGCAGCCACCATAATGGCGTACTACCGGCCCGATCTAGCTAGTCATGAGCCGATAAGGCCTAATCTGGCCATAGACCTTTGATCCATGGCCAAAAACGGCTAGATTTTATGGCCAAATCTTTGGCCGTGAAATGACTAGATCTAGTCGTTTTCGGCCATGGATCACAAATTCATGACCGAAAACGTCCTTACCGATACACGACCAGCAAAATCCCGCCAGTCTTGCCCCAATATGATGACTTTCGCCAGCGGCCAACGGTGGTGGCTAGCGGCCGACGGTGGTCTTGGGTGATTGGGGGTATTTTGTTAACTTTTAAACTTTTTTGTAGCTGGGATGTTTTAGCTATATTTTCAAATGTAGGGGGTCTATGTAATTGTTATTTGGTAGACATATGAGGGCAAATGTGTCCTAAATGATAAAAGATTAAGGGTAAATAGGGTCAAAATTAAAATTACCTCGGTAATCTTATATTAACACATGCACCCCTTTGGAAGGTAATCTAATTACCCCCTATATTACCAATAGTAAACACTATTTGCAATAAAAAATTACGTAATATTTTATCACTTAGACAACCAAACGACAGAATCTTGAAAATTAAACAAAGATCATAGGATTAATCCTAGTTAGTAAATACGGGTACGGCAAAAAAATGGTACGGGAATTCTACGGGTATGATACGGCAAATGGTGAAAAATACGTTTGTAAAAATTCGGTCATAAAATTCGGATACGGAAAAAATACGATTCGGATATATACGGGTTTAATACGACACATTGTCAATAATACGTTTTGAAAAATACGGCAATAGCAATCTTGGTTTTAGCACTTTTCAAAACATCCCCATTTAAATAATCCATTGTGGTCGACCTTACAATTTATTTTCCTTTTAATTTAAAGTATATTTGAACAATAACTAAGACTAGTATTTTTATCCTTAATTTTATAGCTACGCATACAAAGTTTGGATTCCAATTAGTATAGTTGTTTTATTTTCTGAATTTAATTGGACAGTACATTCAAAGGTCAAATAATAATAGTGTTATGAAATCTAAAAACATGACAAAGTGCACATGGGTTTACAATTTGCGCTTGGCATTGGTTGTAAATCCGATGGTTTGTTGTTTTTTTCTTCTTCTTTAAGTATCGCCAATTCCAAATCCAAGCCCGACAATATTATTTTTATGAATTCATGCTTTTCTTTTGCAGTTTTGCCTTTACCTTTTGCTTTCATAGATGATCTTTAGTCTTTTCATTTTGACCCATACAACACAAAACAACAGAACAAAATGAAATATTATGTTAAAACAGATACCAAATATAACTCTCACAAGCATTTCATCAAACAAGTTTCAAACAAATCTATCAATCCACCAACATAACAAATCCATCAATCCACCAGCCCCTATTACTACTACTCACACACCAACACAAACACAAACAAATCACCAACATACAAGATTCAAAGAGAGTTAAAAAGAGAAGAGAAGAAGTGTGTAGCTTGAGGCTTGAAGAGTTGAAGTCTTGGACTTAAAGCTCGGAGAAGAGAGTTAAAATTTAAAAAGAGAAGAGAAGAAGAGATCAAGACTCAGAGTCAAGAGATGAAGAAAAAAGAGTTGAATTGTTGAAGATTTGAAGAAGAGATGAAGACTGGAAGAGAGAACCGAGAAAGAGGAGAAGGAGATTTTTTTAATTTTAGTCAAACCCCACCAAAACGACGCTGCTTTTGCCTTATTATGTAATTATTTTTTTGTCTGCAAAAATTCGGCAAAAATTCGGCAATAATTCGGGTATAATTCGCGAATTATACGGATAGGGTATATAATTCGCGAATTATACGGCAGTCCTAATAAAATACGTGAATTCGCGTTTTATACGGGAATTATACGGCTAGCCGTATAATTCGCGTATAAAACGCGAATTTACTAACTAAGGGATTAATCTTATATCACCTCGAACCAAACGCAACATAAGCATAATCATAGATCAAATCCGTTTTGGGATCTGCAATAGTTGGCTGTTGAATACTTATGCATACAACTTTATGATTGGATCCATGAGAATACATTAGCAAATAAAGTGCATGTTTCCTTCTCGATCTCATGCCAGCCTTTATTCTCTATATCAAATATGTCCAAAAAGAAACGATTTCCCCAATACAGTATATATGAATGTTGCATTTGCTGGGACAAAAAAAATTCTCAAGATTTGGGTTCCATATAGTGGTGAGAATTATATTGGCATTTGCCGCAAAGTAGAGACCACATGGAGATGGACCACATTTTGGTTTAAGGGTGAGAAAGGAAAGAAGGTTTAAAATTTGGAATATAGTGATTATGAATTAAGTAAATTTAGAGAGGCTGGATATGAGATGACAAGGTCAGTTCAGTTGCAAATATAAAATATTTGGAAGGAGTGTTGTATTGCTCTTTCGATGAACCAAGAGAGATAGGTGCCTTCAATGTTGCTTTAGAGGAACGGAAAACTTATCCACATCCTGCTTCTATAACTCCGCTGGGGTCTTCTGATTATTTATTTGAGTTTATTGGTGTCCTCTTATTGGCACATTATATACTTGAAGATCATGATATGTAAGTGGCGATTTTTCATACTTGATCGATCACAGATGAATTCGTCTGAGGTTGAAGTTAATAAGTTTCATTGCAAGTGTTGAAACAATAATTGTAGCAGCAGAGGAAGAGGCAAGTGCATGTTTGCTTCTGTTTATCTCTTATTCCATGTCCAGAAAGAAACAATTTCCCAAATATAAATGAATGTTGCTTTTTCTGGGACAAAAAATTTCGCAAGATTTGGGTTCAACCTCCAAGATGGTAGAACTATTTTTTTTTTTTTTTGGTTACCTCATCAGATCAAGTACTCTTTGTTATTATGGCTTTCTTGTTTTTATTTTATTATATATATATAGTTTCTCCTTTCTTTCAATCAATTCAATTTTCCACTTTACGACTGCTTTATGAATATAGCTGTTCTGTAATTTAGATTAGTCTTTTAATGAAATTTTAGTCCTTGATGTAACGTTTACCAAATGAATTCCTAGAGCGGGCCAAGCGTTAGAAGCCGAAACATAGGCATGCCAACTTTAAACCGCCATAACTTTTGATTCAAGAGGAGTAATGCGAATAATAATATACCAATGAAAAGCTCATCCTACATGACAACCTGGCTATCTCGTTTGGGGGTTAATTTTCAGGACTAAAATCCACTATTTTGGCATATTTTGGGTTGTTTAAGTTTTTTGCACTTCTTTCCTATTTTTATTGAGGATTTTTTTAATTAATTTGAAGTTTATTTCCTTGTTTATTGGGAGTAATGTTAAGGTTGGTTGTCACCCTATATAAACATATTATTCGTTTTTTGATATTATTCAATAATTATTTAGATTTATTTTATACTTTATGACATAAATTTTTGTGATTGAGATTGGTATCGAATCTAAAGGTATAGTCAAGTGCTAGCCTTGTTGTTACGCGAACTCGCTGCATCAATCCTATTTATTACAAACTTATGAGAAGCACATTTGATTCCTACCAGGATTGTGGGAAATACTCTTTTGTATTGTATCTCTAATAGACAATGGGAATGACTAATGAGCCGTATCTTTTTTTATCCAAGTCGTGAAAATGTAATTTAATTATGCCGGTATTAGGTTTAGTATAAATAATACTAGATTCACAACTCAATCTCGCAACCTTCTCTCAAAACCCCTGACGTAACAGTTCGTTATTGGTCAGCATACAAAATGGGTCTCGCCTGCTTGTATGGACCCTGCCTACCTATTTACAAGCTTACCAATAACGAACTATCAGATTGGAGGCTGTAAGAAAAAGTTATAAAATTGGGTTATGAACCTAACATTACTCGATTTATGATACATAATCAATTCACAATTTAAAAGGTCCAAAGAAGCATCTAATTCAATTTAATTAAATGCTGATTTTCACTCTCATTCTCGGATTGATTCCCAAATTTGCGGGCTTGATTTGCGGCTTTATTTGCTCTAAACCTGTTACTCAAGATTCGCCTCGATAAAGTCTACAACAAACATTTCTCATCTAATTCATATATACAACCTTTTGTTTCTTTCTTTAGATCATCCATTTCAAGTTTTCAATCCAACACATCTATATATGATTCATGAAAACAAATTATTCAGGTAATTACAGTCTTCCTTTTGAAATCATCAAATTGATACATGAGTCGTTTCCGGGAGCAGTATGCAAGAGACGAAGATCAAATATTTTCTGTCAAATTTGCAGGTAAAATGCGAACCATGGATCAATAGCGTACAAATGCTAGAAGCTAAATGATTTTGTTTCTTCTATTCCTGCAAGGCATTACAAAACAGTTTAGTTACATAACGTAAGTAGATTTATATAGAATCAAAATATAGTTTTGAATTTTTGTTGCCAAACTCTATAGAGTACGTCCATCGAAATGGAAGAAAGACATTATGTTTCTATGATTTGGCCCATTTTTGGTTTATGGGTTTGACTGTGGTAAAGCAAAAAACAATGGTTTTTGGTTTATTTTTCATGCCATTGGAAGGGGAGTTTCTTGTAATATTTTAAATCCAGATCCACCAATTTAATTTCATAAAACACACGGTTAAGATCCCACATCGGGATCTTACACCCACCAAGTATGGTATTTAAGCTTGGAGACTCTCTCACATATCATGTCGGTCTTTTGAGTTGGACTCTCCCATAAAGTTTAAGTTCTAACATTGATGCTCTCATTGATAGGTGCTCAACAAAAGTACCATTGCACCCCGCTTCAAGAGCCAATACCCATGACGGCTTTCACTCTATCGACACTAACCCGACACCTTTCAGGCGACTTTACTCACCTTTCAATTATTCGATGCAATATCTCCTCCCACATTGCACCTTAATCTAGCTTATAAATAGTCATTTTCACAACCCAACTCTCAAACCCAACCCAAAATACTGGTTTAACAGGTGAAAGAGCCCCTAGGCTTAAGTACTGCAGTTGGTGGAATGTGAAATCCCAATATGAGATCCTAACACAAAATTACTTACCTTTAGTACTTTAGCTATTTAATATGAGATTTTATTTATTTATTTTGAATTTACAAAGCATCCTTAGTTTTTCCTTTTTTCTATATTTCTTTCTTTCACCAATACATTAGCAGTGAAAAAGTAACAAAACCATGCCAACCCAACCTGACAAATCGACAATGCCATGGACCCAACACACACAATAATTGTAACAGTTCTGACGGATACAACATCATAGAATAGAAGGTCTCTGCTAATAGCGCATCATGCAAGATTCTGATCCTCGCCCTTGCTTCATCTATCTTTATCTCTACCTTTCTTCACTCATCACGATCGCGACGTCTCCATATATCTTTCTCCAAGATAATCATAATTTGATGTATAAACATTAGAGGAGTTACAACATCCTTTGCTATCCTAACTTTTCAGATTGTTTTTGTTAGGCAATTGAAGAAGGAAGGAGTTTATTGCCATGGCATTCTTCTGTTGTTTTTAGTAGGAGAGAGTAAAGGGACATTAATATTTGTTCCTGTCAAAGTCACAATTTGAGCTCTCTTGTTGGTATGTCACATCAGAGATTATTATGTTTTTTTTATTTGTTGATAATTGGGTGGAGAATGTTTGGGCCATAAGGATAAAAAACAAACCTGGGAAAATCAAAAAATTATTCTGAATTGTACCTTATTCTCAATTTTTCAAAGAGTAAATAATGGCCATAGTTTTCGATTCAGCTAATTATACTGTTAGAGATCAATAATGGGATCTCATTTGTTACACAGGCAAAACTAGTCAGATTCAACCTTTTAAAAATATATAAAAAAAAGTTCTCTTCTGATGCAGCATTTTGGTGTGGGACCAAATTAAAAGATGGTAGATAGATTAATTTACATATTATTCCTTATTGATGATAAAAAATGAATGTTATTTTATGCTTCCTTTTTCAATTGCTGATTGAGGGTATTGTCATTGTTTTTTATGGTGACTTTATCTCTTTTGCTTTATTCTGTTTGATAGAAGGAAGTCACTATCTGCAGTGAAATATATCCCTTTACAAAAACTTTGCCCTAATTCTATAATAAAATTTATATATATATGCTTTTAAGCCCAATCTCTCCCATGCATCTCTCTTTTTGTAATTTTCTTAGCTTTGGGATATAATGGAGAGCTCAACCCCATTAATGCTAGTGGCATATAAAAAATATATATGTAAAAGTTTTCACACTTGTGCTTTTCCATTGAAAGTTCACAAATAATATGAGAGAGAGAGAGAGAATTGGAATCATTCACCCATATGTTCCCCACTACAAAACAACAAGGTAAAACAGATGGAAAGAGAGAGAGTTTTCAGGGTTGGAATCTTCTGAAATTATAAAAACTTAACCTAAAGCTATACACCTCTCTTGCTGTTGCTGCTGCCTGCTACTGCCAGTATCAAGAAATATATATTTATTTGTTCACCTGTGAACTGAAAGAACTTTTGCTAAAGGCTTCTATATTGCATGTGAAAAGTATTATATAAAAATATGATCAGGACCTAACTTATTATACTCCCAATACTACTACTGCTGTGCTGAGAAACTTATCAGACAACATCTCTCATCTTTTATCTTTTCTTACATTATTGGCCAATTTGGAAAGTTCTACAGTTACAAACATCCACTCATAAATTTGATTATCTTCTCTTTCGGTTCCACTAGTTTATCTCAATCATCCATGGCTTGCCACAGAACTCTAGCTACCTAGATCTCTCTAAAATTTCAGGCCACTTCTTCTCATCTTCTGTCACCATTGACAGCAATGTTTGAATCCCAATAGTTAAGAGTTAAATATTAATATAGAAATCTTTACTCTGCAATTCAAGTTTTTGTTAAGATATATGAGATTAGAACAGAAGTAATGCTGTAGCGAAGATCTAAAGATACAGAAACAATACTGTTTTCCAAGCTGAAATCAATAGTCAACTGTCTGTAATTAAACAATTAATCAACGAATCACAAGCTTTATTCTCTTTAATTAATAAATTTTGGCCTCTTAAACGACACCAAAACCCCACCAACAAATCAACTTTGAACGCCTAGGGATTCGACCGTGAACATCGTACGACTCTATGGGGACCATAATTTGATGTTCAATGTGCAAATGATTTTGATTTGAAGTCTTTATTTTAAAATCATCATCCTGCCCATTTCTGGATACAAAATTCCATTATGTCTTTGCTAATGGACCAGACCAAACCAGCTAGCTTAGCTCTACCCACACCTTTGCTTCTGTTTGGTCTTCTTCACGAGATCATCATCGTCAAAAAGCAAAAAAGAATTTAAAATAGAATAATGTGGGGAGTTGCAGAGAGTAAAAATCTTTATTACCCTTCTTCTAAAGCTGTCAATGGTAGCTCTCTTTCCTTAGTGCTTGCTCATCTTGAATATTTCTCAGAGTTTGCTTCTGACTTTGCATGTGATGAATTATATTTATATTTAAAACTGATCTTGTCTTGTAATCACTCGTGAGAAGTCTGCCATTTTTTAATTACTGGCCTTAGATTCATAACTTCAATTAATACTAACAATTATAATTTTTTAATTATTCAAAGAATTAAAAGCTCTTTTGGTCATATATATATATATATATATATATATATATATATAACCAGCTTTTGAAGGAAAATTGTGGACTATAATCATGCAGAACAAAAGTTGCCATAAAAGGAAATTTGAAAATTCTTAGTCATCTTCGAAAGAGCTAAATCCTGTATATTAATTATAATATGAATTAAATATAAAAATATTGCCCAAAATTATCCTAATTGAAGCTGAAATTAATATAAGTAAATATAGCCAAACATTATCACATACAGGACAGGTTGAATTGACCACCATTAATGAGTGGCTTAAATTAACACAATATGCTCTTAAAATTATTATTAGAAAACAAAAAATCAAAGAGGAAAAAGATGAACAACCCATTGGCCAGAAGGCAACAAACAAACAAACTACACTAATTAAAAATGAAAATGGGAGAAGATTAACAGTAATTGCAGTGAGCAATTTCAGGTACAGACTAATTTAAAAACAAAGAAAGTACCCACAAATGGTATTATAATGATAAAGGGGGGGTAAAATTAAAGAGAAGAAGAAGTAGCAAATCACAGTGGATAATTAAATCTAAAATCTAAATCTAAATCACATATTTCAATTAAACATAGCATCTTCTTGAATCCTACCTAGCAACTGATACACAGCTGTGGCAATGTCATCCACTGAAGTCAGCTTACAGTCATCTTCTACCTGCAAATTACCAAAATAAAATCAAAACACTTGGTATTTTTTTCATATAATTTATCTTGAATTTAAACCCAATTTTTTTTTTTTTTTTTAATTAATTTAGCTTACCTTGACACTGAGAGAATAGAGAACAATTTGCTCAACTGTTGTGACATTAAGGTGCAAGATTGTGAGGCGCATAGTATGCAACCCAGAAACCACTTTCAGCAGCAGTTTCGGCCGCCTTTTCGATCTTATCTTGAGGTTTGCATGGCTCTCTACCATGGTGACTTCGATGTCAGCTATGGCGGATTGATTCTCTGCAGTTGTTGTTTCACTATCACCAAGACTTGAACTTGTTGAGTACTGTGGAAATGTGAAGAATTCAGCAAAAGGTGAACCGCTCTCAGATTTTTCCTTCATTTCTTTATGGCCACCAAGTAACTGTAGCTTGTGCTCCAGCTCCTTCACAAAATTTATAGCGCCTCCGATAATCGATGCTTGGTCACCCTAATAATCAAAGAAAATACATGTTTAATTAACATTTGAGGTTCAGTATTAATTTAAAAAAAAAATTATTGCAAAAATAAACATACCCTTTGGACATAAGATTCAGGCATTAAAGAGCGAAGAATAGAGAGATATTCGTTCATTTGTTTCCTCCTATTGCGCTCCACAGCAATGTGAGTCATTCTTTGATTCTCAATCTCTTCTTTGTTCTTCCGGCTCTTGGATCGACGCCGTTTAGGACGAGAACTAGGCATGCTGGTGGTTGCTGAAGAGTCCATTTGAGGAAGGTCTTGGATTAAGGTTGAAGATGAACCATTAGGATTATTAATGGTATTATTGGTAGCATCTGAGGATGAATTCGGCTGGTACAACATGTCGTTGAAATGTCCATGAAGAAAATTACTTTCTGTTTGGTTGTCAAGAAAGTGATCAAAAGAGAATTTATCTTCATCTTCTTTCTCCAGGACACCACAGTCATAGCCCCAACTAGACGTTGCCAACAACCCATTGTAGATGCCCAAAAAATCTTGCTGATAAACAACTGCCTCAAGCGCCATTATTCTTCTCTCCCTCAACTAAAGCTCTTTAATTAAGTACTCTTTGTAATTTTTAAGGCCAACCCACATGAAGAAATGGAAGAAGAAGAAGATGAAGTGTAGAAAAGAGACCCCAGAGAGAAAGCAGAAGCAGTACTTAATAATATCAAGTTTAAGTTGGCTTTGATTATTGTTTTAAACTGAGCTTTTAAAGGCCTTCTTCATGAACCAAAATCTACAGTGCTTATTGCACGTGAAATAGTATGGAATTTTATTGAAAGAGAGAAGCTTAAGCCCATTATTTTCTTTTGTTTTTTAAGGAAATTTATGGCCATTCACGGAAGAAAAATATTATTTTATTAATTTAGTTCTTCTTTCTTTCTAAGCTTAGTATAATAGAAAGAGATATATAATTAATACCACCCTCAAGTAGTAAACCAATACTTACTCTCCAACTTTCAGCCACACTTGTCATTTCATTTTTAAATTGATTGATAATATCTTCAACTAGACACTGACTCAAGAAAAAATTGAGTCTAAATTTGAAGATTCATTGGCCAATACCCCAATACTTGTCGGATAATATCTTCATATCTCAAAAATATATTTTGAATTGAAAGAATTGGACATAGTCATCAAAACTTTCAAAATCGATAAAGTCTTTATCTCCTTGTTCAAATCATATAATTAATAAAAAGCATAGAACAAAATTGTGTCTTGATTTGATATAGAGAGAGCGTGTGATACATACATACACAGGAATGAAGAGGAGAGAAGAAGGAGACACTTTTATCAAAGAAGAGAGGGGGTTCGTCATTTGGTAATAATACGATCAGTCGTACAAGCATACAGAGATAGACAGAGCTGAGAAAAAGGCTGAAAGAGCACGGATTCTTACGAACTTCTGTGTATAATGTATATAAGAAAGAGAGAGAGAGAGATTGATTGAAACAATGAAACTACAAATTTACATAGCTTAGCTTTGTCAGACATGCATAGGAGGAATCCATGTGATTATACAAACAGCCAAATCTCTCCCCACCCCGGCCATATCAGTTCATTTGTATATTTCTCAGAGAAATTACCATGTGCATTTGCGTGCATTATTTCACTTATACTCTTTGTCATTTTCTTATTTATAGCAGTGTTTTTCTTCTCCAGCAACATGATATTTCAAGTATAAACTTAGCTACCATTACCAATATTAGAGTTTCCCCACAACACTTTCTCTATCCATACTTCAAATCCCATTTCAGCAATCTCTAATTCGTGTACATAAACATAATCATAATCCCATCAATTAATATTAATGAAGAAAAGTCAGCAGGATTTTATAATAATCAAAAGATGTCAAACCCCAAACCCAGTTCATTGCCAGCTAAAGTACTCCATAATCTCCATTAAATGCAAATAAAAATTTAGTTAAGTTAATTTGTTCCTCCAAAATTTCAACAAAATGATCTGACACCATTAAAGAAATATTTAGACCCAACTGGCGGTAGTTTGAATGTATCAACTAATATTGTTGTTTAAGAGATACGATCTTCAAGTAGAGAGATACAAGTCAATTTGGATATCCCCCACATTTGGTTTTTTTAATTTAATTTGTTAAACAATGGTTTGAAAAACTTAAATGTTAATTATAATCAAATATTTAATCACTCATTAGAGGACACTTTCTAATTAGGGTACTATGCTGAAACTGTTTTCAGATACTTGTTCTGTGGACACCATTGTGCCTCATATTTGGCTGTTTTCACGAGGAAGAACAAAACTGGACCATCCAATGTAACTTTTAGATAATCATCCTTTAATTCATTAATGTAATTAAAAGGGCAGCACAAGGTTTTACTGAATTGGTCTTATCTGTTCTAAGCCTATGCACTCTGATTGGGCGTCTCTATGAGCTCCATTAGGGCGTCTGTGCCTATCTCTCTCCTTTGGATACATATATTCTGGTTTTCTTTTGGCCTTTTCTAGGAGTATATCCACAGTTTTCTATATAGTTTCTCTTTTTTAATGAAATTTACTTTTTCAAACAAAAAAAAAAAAAAAAAAGAGAGGGTTTTAGTGAATTAATTTTACATTAATTTACCAATTAATTCATCAATTTTTTTAGTCCTGTCTCTATACAAGTTCGCTATCGATATCTGCAAATAATTAACGAACTAACTTACAATTATAAGATAAACAATGGATCAAAAAACTTAAGCAATCTGATGAGATGAAGAAAGCAATACAGGACAATGATCAAATGAATATAGCTTGTCACTATTAGCTGTAGCGGTTGTTGTGTTTCTAACATAATTAATCAACGACTCAACTGATCATTAACCTCTAAAAAATTCAGTATAAAACACTAAAGTAATCAATAAAATGATGCTAACGTCTATGTGAGATCAATAAGACGCATGCATAGGAAGAATAGGCTATAAATATCGATTAGGTAAATCCCAATCAGAATAGGAAGAATAGGCTATAAATATCGATTAGGTAAATCCCAATCAGAATCAGATTATAAAAATTATATTAGGGGTAGAGTGATTAAACTTAGGCCGGTCATTGTTTTGGACCTACTATAATCAACAATTAAATGCGTGAACTTAAGTATTATACCAACCTTATTAGTTACAATAATGGTGGGAGCTGACCCTGCAACTGCAATCCCCATTTTCTTAATTAATTTTCTTTCCAAGTCAAACTGCATTAAAAATCGTTGCCTGACTCTCAAGGTGTCCCAGGGTTTACGGAAACACGTATATAGAGTAAACTAAACTAAAGACATGACAACCGCAGTCGACTGCGTGAATAATATAACTCAAAATTTCAAAGATTTTTAGACCCACATCAAATTCAAAACCGCGTCAAATATTAATATGGGGATAAAAATAAAAGTCTAGGTTTATATAAGCTAGCTTCATCTCAAGACATATTTACAATGTGACATATAAAGGGGCAAAAAAAAAGGTGTTGATACTTATAATTCGAAATCCTTTCTAATTATGACAATATCTTATTTCAAATCAGTACTTTCATTTAACTTTTTTAGATAATTTAATAGTAAAGAATCTTCTATTTTATAATATAAAGTTTTTTTTTTAATTTATAAAGTATCATTCATCTAACATTTTCTACATTAGTCACCAAAAAAAAAAAAAAAAAAGAAGAAGAAGAAGAAGATGGTTTTGAAATGTATTATAAGTTTTTGGATGTTTTATTTTATCGAAAATAGTTTAAAACCATCTTTAATAACCTCAATCTGAGTTACCATTAATACGATACTTCCTTATTTTATCTTAAACATATTTACAATGTGTCATATAAGGGGGGAAAAGATTTTTGATACATAATATTCTAAATCTTCTCTGATCATTGACATAAAGAAGACATTTTTGAAATATGTTATGAGTTTTTACCACACTTGAATGGTATATAGATAGAATGGAAAAAAACGTCTTAATTACTTTTTGACCGTTAAGGTTTTTATATATAGAGTTTGAAACTATTGATTACGATATGATAGTGCCGGATTGGAAAGGGAGTCGGCTACACATGAATAACGAAAGGTTTGAATGGAGAGAAGAAATGGTTAAGGTAGGGATACCAGCAACTTTGTCAGTATCAGAATATATAGTAGAGGGGAGGTGGATGAAAACAAATAGATTTCAAGGATTTAGATTTTGTTGTTGCCGACGAAGGTGGAAACACTAATCACTAATCTCCTCTTGTCTCTATATAATGTTAGGCTTAATTTGTCCCCTTCTTATAAATCATCCCAACTTATAATTTTCACAGTGAGAGGGAGGGCCCTTATGTATCACAGCTCACCCATATTCCTTAACCCAAATTAACACGTACCACCCCCACATCTTACCTAACAAGAAAATTTTAAAAGTGAAAAGGTAGAAAATTAAAACTTTAATTATGCAAGGTCTATGTTAATCTCTAAAAGGCTATGCTTAAACAGAGGGTTAGATTACATCTACTCCTAAATTCCTAATTAACCTCCTCCTACTTCAGATTTAATCAGTGTTTCCAAAAGAGCTGGATTTGAACCCACTACTAGCTAGAGGGCACTGATCTTAATTTATATATAATTATAGATCTTTTTTTTGCAACCACAGGTAGCAATATTATTTGCAGTGATTATAATTTATATTTTAAACTCTATTACATTGACTAAAAAAGATGCCAAATCCTTGAGATTGATTTTTTTTCCCCCATTTTCTCATAGGATTATGATTGATTTTAGATATATTATGGAGCCAATCCTGGAGGTTAGACCTAATGGTATTAATCAAGGAAAAATGTATATTACATTTCAATTTTTTTTTTTTTAATGACCGGAGGTGTCTGGGTCAGGTTACGCGTACCTCAACTAATCTCTCTAGATCCTGAAACTATCAGTCGGATAAAAGATCTAATGACCACCCCTATTAGCTTTCATTATATTTCAATTTAGAATAATATTATTATCATATTTCAAATTTACATTCTCAAATTTGTGTCTCAAGTAATAAGACATTAATCTTGAATTGTCATATAGATAATGAAATATATTAATTAATGATTGAAGATGTCGAATCTAAAATCAACTATTTATACAAACTAATATGTTTGACATTTCTTGAGGTTTGACCTAATAATAATATAATAATAACTCTTGTTGAGAAAAATATAATTTTTTTTTTCTAGAGTTCTGAAAATCATCATAAATTTATGTTAAAAAATTCATCAAAAGTCAAAACTTTTTTAAAGGTGTTATAAATTATCTAAAAATCAAGGAATTTGCTTCTAATTAGGCTTAATCCCAAAGACCTTGAATAAATATAAAGTATTTTTGCACAAATAAAGACATGCAATTAGTTTAAATATTAACTAAACCAAAATTCGAACAATCTAAAAATGAACTTGTTCCTGTTATATCATCAAAATTTTGTCTTGATTTATGACAAATTTGTAATATATAAAAACAAAAATGGTTTATCCACAAAATCCTTCTATATACGGCACAACTAACCTCATACCTCTTCCCTTCTGGTCGATAGCAAATCTTTTAGTTACTAGGGTTAACTATATCCAAGAGTTTTGTGTTTTAGTCGCGAAAGAGGTA
The DNA here is from genome assembly GCA_026225825.1 of Pistacia integerrima. Lineage (NCBI taxonomy): Eukaryota > Viridiplantae > Streptophyta > Magnoliopsida > Sapindales > Anacardiaceae > Pistacia > Pistacia integerrima. The sequence continues at coordinate 4,090,417 of CM047748.1, forward strand.
ATTATCGGGTTTATCCAAAAGAAACTGACTCTGAATAGCACGAAGAAAGAAGATGTGATACTAAAAATTATTAGTTAATTAAATTGCAATGAAGGTAAAGTTGAAGGCCAATCTTAATCAAAATTCACTTGATATAATTTTGGATTTTTCTTGACTATTCATGGAATGTGACTCTTCGAATACAATGCTTCTGCCTAATCCATGGAGTTTTCATGACTTGTAGTCAAAGAAAGTAATGCCAACCTAATTAATTAGTTAATTATAGTCCACAAACCATAAGATCGAAGAGATCCTTTTATGATTTTATCCAATATGAAAAAGATTAGATAAAAAATAAATTAATACGAGGTAATTAACAACTGGATATCATTATTTAATTTTCAACCATATACTTTAACATAAAAAAGTAGTCAAATTTAAACATGAAATGAAACATATTCCAAATTACACGGCTCTGAAGTAAGAATTTTGCACCATTTTCCACGGTTGAAGACAACAACGAGGCTGCTGCTGATCATGATCGATATTAAAAGTGTAATTATTCTTTATCTCTGTTCAATGCATGGCATTTGGAGTCGTTCCTAGGAAAAATTATACACTCGAAACAGTAAAAAATGTACCCAATATCTCAACTCATCGACCATGCATGGCTGCACCTGTGCCCTAGCTGTCCAGCGACATTATATATATTATATGAAAGAGAAAGAGAAAGAGAAAGAGAAAGAGAAAAGTGATTGGATTGCTTTATCCTTACTTCATGTGGGAAAACATATAAGGATTTGAAAGATTATTATAGACAGTGATAAAGACTGATTGCTTTTGATTGTTTGATCATGTGAAAGCACCTTGATGGTGGGGACTCAAAATCTATAATATATATTCTCTCTTTCTCTCTCTTTCTCTCAAAGCTCAATATTGAAGTGGCTGGCTGGCTTGTTTTTAGACCAAAAAGCAAAAGGATTAATAGCTGAAGAAATAGTTTCCAGAATGATAAGCTGTGTGCATTGAACCAGACCCAGATACGTCTCGAAGGAAGCCAATTCAATTGCAAAAGGCAATTACACTTTTTCCAGGTTTATCCTAACAAACTGGCAAAATCATTGTCGTCTAAAAGCTTCCATCAAATCATCTATCCATCTACACTCTGCCCACACACACACACACTATATAAATATAGTTATCCAGATTATACCTACTTACCCCACCAAATATTATACCTTTGATTCTTCATTATTCACCTACCAGGCCTTCAATGAAATTCTTCTCAAGGCTTTATTGCTCTCTCAGATCTTTCTCAACTTTCATAATTACTATCCATCCATCCATCCATGGTCAATATGCCTTTCCCTCCTGTTCTAACTTTGTCCTACATTTATATTTTACTAAGCTTCCAGATGTATGAACTCTCTATCAGAATTCTCGTATACAAATTGACATAAACAATTAATGTGGATGAAGAATATACTTAAGCTATGTACAATGCCGACAAATGGGATATCGAAATACATATAATTTCTAGTCGTGGTATTCCCATCGTATAATGTGACTAAAGGGAGGCTTATAAGAAGATGAGGAAGGCTTGAATTAAGCATGTGTGATGTCTCATTGTTTTAGCTCATTCTGTGTGATATATATGTATATATATGTATATATGATACAGGCAAGGTGACACGAGGGAAAAGAAAACATACAAGAAGGAGAAGATAACATAACATCCAACATCCATGCAGAAACAATTAGACTGTTGTTGCAGGAAACATATATATGTATGATTATATTTTACTGTGTATATATATATATTATAGACTCGATTTTGATTTGACATAAAGAAATTTTGTCATCATGTATTTGGAAAGAGCACCAACGCAGACCATTAACAGCCGTGCATTTGCTACCCATCTCTTCATCATCACTCTTCGTTGCCATGCACCAGCACCACTGTCAACAAATACAGCTTATCGATAAATCCTGCATGTGAGAGTTTTCATTTTATTTTCAACATCTATGGGTGCATTTGGTTTATTCTAATATTTTTTTAAATAATATTTAAAAAAAAAAAAAGTAAAATTAGGTGATTATTACAGTATAAGATTTAAAAATTAACAAAACATCTCTTAGTTTGTTAATTTATTAAACACTCATATAATAAAATATTAAAAATTAATAAAAACACTCCCACCCACCCATTAAATACTGGCAGCCGGCCACCACCGAATCAAGGGAAGGGTGGCTGATGCCATGTCGGACGACGACCGGTTGGATCTGGCCGGTCGTACGTCGATATGGCATTTTTCAACCAGATCCACTGTGGATCTGACCGGAAAATGCCAGATCTACGGCTAGATCTGGCCATTGACGACCAAATCTGGTCGCGTTTGGTCATCAACAACGGCTAATATCTTGGTCGTCAACGACGGCTAAAGATATGGTCGTCGTTGACGACTAGTTACAGCTAAAGATCTAGCCGTCAACGACCAAATACTTGGTCATAGATCTGACATTTTTCGGCCAGATCCACGGTGGTTCTGGCAGGAAAAAGATAGATCAGTGCACTACTGGCCAAATCCAGTCGGGAGTGTGCCATTATACCAAATTTCGGCCACCTTCCGGTGGTGGTGGCTGAAATCTGGCAAATGTGGGTTGGTGGAGGTGTTTTTGTCAATTTCTAAACTTTTTTTTGGTGTTTAGTTAAATTAACAAACCTAGGGGATTTAAAAATAATTGAATAAAATAGAATAGTATTTTCATAATAGGAAAACAAATGTGTATTTTAGATATGATAGGAATAGGATAAGGGAAATTGGGAAACAAACGCATTTTACTGTATAAATTATCTATTTATTAGAATAAAGAATTGTTATTACTATATTTCCATGAGATATTTTACATTATTTTTAAAAAATTTACAATTTAATAGTACATTTTTTTTTTTTTAATAACTAAAATGTCCTGACCAATTTACGCGCACTGTAACTAATCCTCGAAATAGACTTACACAGTAATCCATCGCCAAAGCTCTCCACTTAAATCTTAGAACACGTCTTGACTAATCTTCGAAGGAGACTAGCATAACAACCTCACACTCGAGACACCTGAAGATTCAAATCAGAGACTGTGCGTCTTAACCGCACATCTTAACGCTCGTCCTATCATATGCATTACGCGAAGATGACGTAAAATTACATTGTATTAATTAGCAATATTTAAGTTAACAGAAATAAAGTACCATTGATTAATAAAAGCTTAATCTAAACGTAAATTTGGATAAAATAAATAAAAGAAAAGTTGCAATAAAAACAGCTGAAACACTTGATGAATGAAAACAAAAAATGTTTTTCAATGACAAGATGAAACAAGTTTTAACATGATCGAAAAAACAGACTCACAGTACTGCCATCCATCCACAGTAGAAAATGAAAACAATAAAAACAACGGCGCAACGTAAAAACCACTTTCTAAAAACAGAGTGGTTTCAATTAAACACACACACACACACTACTTTTTTGTCTTCTTTTTTTGTGATGGACAGACATTGACATAAACATAAACATAAACATATTTGTATTTGTATTTACTTTTAAAATTTTGTGCCCTGTAATTAATAAGAAATTAACTTTACATCAATTATAGTTAAACACATTTTTAATAAGGATAAGTTAATTGATATATTATTAATCAACATCAGGGGATAAATTATTAGTATTGGAGAGCTGTTAAATATTTAATATTATTAATAACGACAATTTATGAGAAATAAGTGGCTGCAATTTACGTAAATAATGCGGCTGTGTTTTCTCTTTAGCATACAACTTTGACAACTTAAATTAATTAGTATAGGAATAAGCTTATTTAAGTATATGTATATCAAAGAGTTCAACAATATGTTTCGTATAATCAACTTTGACAGCTTAATTTAATTATATTTTAATTAACTTAATTACTAGTATATTAACTAGGATAATTCTTATAATTAATTAAAGAGTTTGACATTATTTAGCAATACAACCCCAAGGAGTTGGTCTAATAATCAAGGAGATTTGCGTCCTTCCTTAAGTTCTGGATTCAAATTTTGGGGTCACCTACCATAATAACATTATAGTTTATCTGGTCCTTTGGACTTATAAGGTATTCAATGGATCCTGAGATTAGTTGAGGTGTCTGTAAACTGGTCCAGACACCTCGGTTATGTATATATAATAATTTTTTTTAATTTTGCAACCAAAGCGTTTGGGCTAGCTTACACGCACTTCAACTAATCCTCAAAAGACACTAGCTCAACAACCCATCTCCACGGCCTTCCATTTAAATTGCGGATGCTCAGATGAGAAATCGAACTTGAGAACATGTATCTATCCACACTATCTCTAATTTGTCCTAACTATCTGAGTTTAATAAATAATTTTGTTAATACATCACGTCAAAGATACTCTTTAAACAAATAAAAAGCCAATCAAATCTTCATAGTGTGAAAACAAGAATATTGAACAATTATAATTATGTCAATTGTTTTTTCTAATTTCTCAACTTATTATATAAGTTTCTTATCTAAATATTCTTATCCAAAATTAAATAAATTGCAAGGAATATTTATTCTAATTAAATGGAAAACAAAATTTTCAAATATGGGTAGTGCTTATTCCTTTATACTTTGAACATATTTGGTACTAAATTACCATCTTTTGAAATGAATTTAATGATTTAGATAACGTAATTAATTAACCTTATCCATCTTGTATAAATAATTAATTAATTTTCCTCATTAATCTAGGATTTAAACTTAATTAATTAGATAAACTAACTAAATTAGCAATTAATAATATTTAATAGGATATGAAAATTGAAAGGCCTTTGGCTACTTCAAGTAGAAGTAATGCTTGGTTGGGTAAAAAGGTGAAGAAGAAGATAAGTTAAATTAAATACAATAATTAATCATGATTGAGATGGTAATAATAGTTTCTTTGAACCTAAACAAAATTCCAAACCAACATTAACATTATAGGCCTAGGGAGAGATTAGCCTAGACTTAATTTTTATAAATGTTCACATCCAGCCTGTTAATTTCAATTTCTGTAACTTTGAAGTTGACATTTTTCTAAGAAATTAATGATTATTCATTTTATTTAATATAATATAAAGTACTAAAAAGGAAAAATTATTTTGGTTGTAGTTTTGGGCTTCATCATCATCATCCCACCCATGTTTTTGTGTAATCTTAAAATGGCTTGTGACACCACAACTTTCATGGCTCCAATTGATGACTTTGGACTATCTTGTAGGTAAGGGATTTAGGTATTTCCTTGCGTCTACGCTAAGTATCAGATAAAGAGCCTTGTTATTAACTCGAGAGACAGTAAAGACTGTTACTTGTTAACTTAAAACTTTTGAGTATGTTACTGTAAAGTTAAAGTTTGTCACTTCTCTACTTGTAGCTGAATGATAAACATTTTAGCTATTAGGGTTAGCTATATCTAAGGGATCTTGTATTTGAGTCGCAAGAGATGTACCTACTATATTTGTGCAATTACCTTGGTTCATTGGCTTTCTGTGGCTCTGAGGGTTAGGCAAGCTCCAATATGGGCTTGTAGGGTGTTTTGCGGCCTTGAGGATTAGACAGGCTTCAATGTGGACTTGTAGGGTGTTCCGTGATCCTGAGGATTAAACATGCTCCAATGTGGGTTTGTAGGGTGTTTCATGATCCTGATGATTAGGCAAGCTCCAATGTGGGCTTGTAGAGTGTTTCGTGATCCTGATGATTTGACATGCTCCAATGTGAGCTTGTAGGGTGTTCTATGATCCTGGGGATTATACATGCTCTAATGTGGGCTTGTAAGGTGTTTTGTGATCCTGAGGATTAGACATGTTCCAATGTGGGCTTGTAGGGTGTTCCATGATCCTGGGGATTAGAAATGTTCCAATATGGGCTTGTAAGGTGTTCCGTGATTCTGAGGATTAAGCATGCTCCAGTGTGGGCTTGTAGAATGTTTCGTGATCCTAAGGATTACGCATGCTCCAATGTGGGCTTGTAGGGTGTTCTGTAACCTTAGAGATTAGACATGCTCTAATGTAGGTTTAAATACTTCAAATACTTTAAAAAAAAAAAAAAAAAAAGTTTGTCTTCGATTCAAGGAATTCTCCACGTGCATATGCATGTGTTTGTGATTATTTGTTCATGATTTTAAGGTTAACTCATTTCTTTGATTATCTTGTTCTAGTTTATGTCGTTAGACTGAAATTTGAAACTCGTTTAACAAAAGCATGTAAACTATAGAGTATGTACATCTAAAGACTATCACATTTTGGTACTGGTATTAACTTGAAATTTTACTATTTTCTGGAAAACATTTAAACTATGAAAATTTATATCTACATTTAAGGTGAAAAAAAAAAAAAAACTGAAACAAATTAACTTTGTTATAATTTTTATTTTCTTAATTTAAATTTAATTGAAGCCCATGCTTTCTCTTTCTTTTCATTTTTGGCTTCTATGAGAAATTTATTAATACTCAATAAAATAAAAACAATCTTTTTTGGGCCCCCAAAACAATCTTTTTTGGGCCTTAAATAAACTAACCCCAATTAAGAAAATTTCAAGTGGGCTAGCTCACAAAACCCCATCTATCTTCATAAGGTAATGTAATGTAAAGTAAATGATTTTTTTTTTTTTTTTTTTTTTTTTTTGGGTTTATTTTTCATACCAAATTCCCATCTCCAATTCTTGATAAGCTTCCAAGTTCTAGGGTTGTGATTTTATAGCCAAGGATGTTCTTCTTTGTTCGACCTCTACAACAACTTTAATTCTACGAATAAAAAGGATAAAAGTTGAACGTAAGTTTGATAACATGTATTATCAAAGACTCTTTTCCAATTGCTTGAGATTTTAGGGTTTTATATTTGACGCCACTCTTGATTAATTTTTTTTCCATTGTATAAATTAGGGATGCCAAAATTTTTGCTCAACTAAATTTAAATTTGTTATTCTTTGCAGTATGATATTTAAAATTTATAAAATTAATCCAACTAAAAATTAAGAAACCTAAGCTTTTTCCAAACAATTCGACCCGAGCCTAGGGTTTTGACATCCTTAAATGTAAAACATCATCAATAATTATTGGGGCCAAATCAATTAACTTGGGGTGGTTGAAATTGCAAAATAGAAAATGAAACCTAAGTTTACAATGATTCATCCACATTGCGATTTATGGGTGAGTTAACCACTTTTTCACTCTCAAATAATGGCTTAATGATATTTTTCCACCCACAAACTTTTAAATACTATTTTATTATCCAAATTTATATTTTGTATCTGGTTCTATCATCGTTGTTACCCGACACCATCACCATTCTCTTTTTCGATCATCACTCACTAAAACCCTTTAAACCCTACTCCATCCGACCGCACCAATGACTGGCAATCGAGTGATTAGGGTTTATGAAGCTGCCCCCTCCTAAGTCAAATTCCGATCAATCACAACAACAAAAATCTAATATTCTACCACTAAAAGAGTCATCGGCCTCCCCTCTTTAAAAACTCTAATAATATGAATTAAGTTTGCTCTCTGTTCGCCACCGGAATATAAATTTAGGTAATAAAATGATATTTTAAAAGTTTATGGATTAAAAAGTTGTCCTTAAGCCATTATTTGGATGAGAAAAATTCGTTTACTCTTTGTGGGTGGGTGAACATCCAACTCAAAGCTTGAACGCAATTTTATTTTGGGCAACTTAGATACACAAGTCAATAATTTAGCAAATAAAATAAACAACAAAAATCAAAGTCTAAAATTTTAAAATAAGAATGTCAACTTCTAGATAGCTTGACTGACCATGAAAAAAATGTAGTTATATAGGAACATGTTTTGATTGGATTTATTGATATATGCTTGTAGAAAGCACATGGTACATGTACAAGTTTCTTAAAACTAGAGAAAGTATTATAATATTATTCCTATATTAATTTATACACTTCCTATGAAATAAATATTAAGAAAAATACTTCAATAAAATACTTCCCTTTGCCTTATCTCTTTCTATAATAATAATAATAATTTATACACTTCCTTTAAAATAAATATTAAGGAAAATATTTCTTTTACCTTATCTCTTTAGTGAAATCGGGGATATTCAGATGGAGAATCGAACTTGAGATAGTGCGTCTATCCAAACTATTTTTAATTCGCCTTAATCATTTATACTACCCCGAATAATTCATTTTAAACTATTCTTATTAATATTCACTCATTTGTATTATAGTGGCGACGTGACAAATGAGGTGGCATCTGTCATTCTAGATGTCACGCCATTATGTGTGAGAGTGGTGAAAGAGAATGATGTAGGCCTAACATTATTGCTCAAACTAATTGCCATATATGTAGTTAATAAAAACTAAGATTAATTGCTTTAAATAAATAAAAATTGAGAATAAATGAGGTCACAACAATAATAAACGTGTATCTAGTATGATAAATATACAAGAAAAAATTCAATGAACATAAATTCTAATATTCCAGAAATGGAGAATACTTAATTAATTTTAACAACTTCTTCGTCCCAGTTGCATGAACCAACTACTTACTTCTTGTCGCCCTCTTACTTCTTTACTACTTGATATAAATTGCATATGTTGTAGCTGTCAGAATTGAGAGGGCAAAAGAGACAATCAAAGAGAACTGAAGTATGTCCGAGAAATATATTTTGAGAGGGAAAGAGAGACAACTGAAATGGTTGGAGTATGCTTGAAAAATATCTTAAAGAAATTCAATTTAATTGTATTAAGTTGTTCTATTTGAATTGTGAATACACAACTTATTTATACAAAAAGTGTAATAGCAATATAATGATATAAAATATTACAAATAATGATACAATCTCAATAATAAAAAAAAGAAAATTACACCTTAGCATAATTACAAATGAGAATAATTCACATATTCTCATTCCATATCTAGATGATATGTAAATTAATGTCACGTATTTTTTTTCTCATATTTGCATGTCAACACTTCCTCCATAAGTTTGTGATTTGTATAAATCATAAACTCCAAGCTTGCGTAATTGATGCAAATATTGTTAGCCATTAGATTATAGTGGATTGTTTAGCGAAAGCTTGATTATGGGTTGAAGCATAACTTGAGGCTAGAGTGGGTTGATTAACAAAACAACTCAATACCCTATGATAATAGTAAGAGCTGAAAATGATTTAATATGCACCAAGAAAATTCCCAGAAAATTTCAAGTGGGCTAGCTCACGAAACCCCATCTATGTTCATAAGGTAATGCAATGTAAAGTTCATATATAACAGATTCCCATCTCCATTTCTTGATACAAGCTTTGCAAGTTCTAGGGTTGTGATTGTATAGCCAATGATGTTCTTCTTTGTTCGACCATTACAACAACTTTAATCCTACGAATAAAACAGATAAAAGTTGAACATCGATTTGATAACATGTAATGTCAAAGACTCTCTTTTCCAATTACTTGAGATTTTAGGGTTTTACTCCCTCCGTTTCTCTTTAAAAGTCGTTTTAAGTCATTACACGCTTTTAATAAATTAATTTTTTAATGTAAATTTTTTTTCTCTTTGCTCCCTTCTCTGGATGGCAATGATGATTGATGAAAAATAAATGGCTTTTAAAGACAAAGAGAAAGAGAAAGAGAGAGAGAAAGGAGATGAGGGGTCAGGGAAAGAGAGAGAAAGGAGACAGGACATACTTCGAGAAAGAGAGAGAGGGTTGCATTTGGCCAACCGACATTTATTTTGGAAAAAATTTATAAGGGTAAAATGACTTTTAAAGAGAAACGGAGGGAGTATATTGGATGCCACTCTTGATTAATTTTTATTTCCATTGTATAAATTAGGGATGCCAAAATTTTTGCTCAACTAAATTTACATTTGTTATTCTTTACAATATGATATTTAAAATTTAATTCTTAAATCCAGCTAAGTATTAAGAAACTCGAGCTTTTCCGAACAATTTGGCCCGAACCCAGGGTTTTGACATCCTTAAATGTAAACATCATCAATAATTATTGGGTCCAAATCAATTAATTTGGGGGTAGATGAAATTCCAAAATTGAAAATGAAACCTAAGATTACAAGAGTCATCCCACATTGTGATTTGTGGGTGAGTAACCATCCAACTCGAAGCTTGAAAGCAATTTTTTCTTGGGCAATTTAGATTCACAGGTCAATAATTTAGGTCAAATAAAATAAACAATAAAATCAAAGTCTAAATTTTTAAAATATGAATGTCAACTTCTAGATAGCTTGACTGACAATGAAAAAAATGTAGTTATATAGGAACATGTTTTGATTGAATTTATTGATATACACCCTTATAGAAAGCACATGGTACATGTACAAGTTTCTTAAAATTAGAGAAAATATTATAATATTATTCATTTTAATTTATACACTTCCTTTTGAAATAAATATTCATTAAAATACTTCCTTTTGCCTCATCTCTTTCTATAATAATAATAATTTATACACTTCCTTTTGAAATAAATATTAAGAAAAATATTTCCTTTTGTCTTATCTCTTTAGTGAAATTAGGGATGCTCAGACGGGGAATTGAATATGAGATTATGCGTCTATGCACACTATTTTCAATTCGTCCTAATCATCTCGACTATGCACAAATTATTCCTTTTGCCTTATCTCTTTTGCACCTTATAAGAAGATATCAAACACTAAATGGATTGAAATTTTCATAATAACATTTTAGAAATTGATTTTTTTTAAATAAAATATATTTAAAATTTTTAATTAACTAGTTTTTCCTGAAAAATAATTTTACTCATAACACTTTGTACAAAAAAAAATTGTCACATCATACTTCGTTAACAAACGGGAGTCTAAATCATACAAAAATAAATTTGTGTATTTTTATGTTCCAACAAATAAAAAAGACAAAATGTTTCAATGATGCTTCCCTTTTTTTTTTTTTTTTTTTTGGTTCCTTCTTTAACAACTATAAGATCTCTGATTCAATCAACATAAAGATTTTTTGTACCAAGTTCTATAATGATATAATTAATTCCTTAATTCGTTTATAATATGGCAAATTATTATGTACTTTCAAAGGAGAAAATCATTTATATGCTTCAATATTCAACACCCTTTGGCCATCAGTCTTTAGTCAATAGAATCCGGTGACTAGACCAAATCAAAAGATTATGTATTAACTTTAATTAGTGGGGAGTTTACTTTTTAATTATCCATTTTTATCTTAACTGATCTTTCTCATTCCTTGAGTATGCTTCAAGCGAACGACTTTAAAATGGCAAATTTAGTCAACAAAACTTTAGAATTTCGTAGTAGATGCTCTTCTTTAATCCCATTTCCCCGAAGTTTAATACCACTAATGGGAGGTTTTTTACACAGACATCCCTTAAGGTTTATTAAACGAAACAAGGAGACCTATAAGTTTTAGAATGCAACACATACACACTTACGGTTGAATAATGTTTTTGAAAAATAACTATAATAAGGATAGCTCAAGCAATAAGACGAGCGTTGAAATATGTGGTTAAGGTGTACAGTCTTAAGTTTTAATTCTCTTGGCTCTCAAGATTTAAGTGTGTAATCATGACAGAGGGCAGTAGGATATTGTACTAGTCATTTATAAAGATTAATCGAGATACATGCGAGCTGATCTGGGTACCCTGTTTTAAAATAATAATAATAATAAGTGTAAGTGTTTCATTATGAAACATGTGGGTTAACTTAAGGGGTGTCCGTGAAAAACCTCCCACTAATGTAATTAACTTTTAATTATATAATTAACTTGTTTGTCTTACTTAGTATTAATGATGATTATTGGAACAATTGTCAAAGGAAAGCACTGACCAGCTTCTACCAGAATCTGATGTTTCTTGAAAGCACTTTCTAAAAAGCCAAAAGCACTTTTAAGTTCTTTTCTTCGAAGTGCAGGTTATGATAACTATGTTCTATACCCAAACGTATATTTTAAGATAATATTAAAGATGTATACAAAGATAATAAAATAAATTGTATTTGTTAATATAATTATCAATTAATAATATATTTGTAGGACGTACGTTAACATAATCCTTATCGATAAGGTGTTAAAGTCTAACAACGGTATCATTCTATGTGCTCGTATTATTACGTGTACAGTTATTCAACCGTAAAATAAATGATATAATATACTATTATTATGCATGCAACACATGTATTTGAATTTTAGTTTCGAAAACAATAAAAATATTTTTGGAATTAATGTTTGGTACAGGATGTGATGGCCGATGGGTGACTTCAAAATTCATGAATCAAGTGTTTTGATTATGAACGTATTTTCTGGCAACAAGTTGGTGGAGAAATTTATTGTTTTTTGTTTTCAATTTCATACTTCATTGCACACCTCATTTTGGTTTTATGTTCAATAATTTGACATTTTCTTTCTTCATATAAATTCCCGATTTGTTCTCTTTTTTCACAACTTTGAGAAGTCGTTTACCTAACAAAATTTATTATTTTTTATTATTATTATCATTGAAACCTCGAAATTATTGAAAATTATTTAAATAAAAAATATATTTTTAAACATAAATAATTAAACAAGAACTTTAACAAATATAGGGCAAACAACAACTTCCCACCCAACGTTTGGTGTAACGGCATTCCTACCCTAAAAGTTTCAAAACGATAGTTTCTCGCCCATCCGTCCAGTTTTTCCGATAATTTTAACTGTAGAAAGACATAATGTTATGAGTGAAATTACTTTTAAGGCATTTGATCAAAATAGATAATTAAATCGTTTACAATATTGTTTTGAAGAGAACACCACATAAATGTTTCTCTAAGAAAAAGTTTTTATTTTTTATAATTATTCAAAAAAATATATTTTTATACTTTGTTCAACTACAAGGCACTTTCATAAAGTAACACTTATTATATAAGGTTAAGTATCATTTTAAACATGTAAACAACATTATCAGTTGACAACACAAAGACAAAAAATGAATAATTAATTAGTTATCTAGATGAAAGAAGATAAGATGGAATCAAATTACAAAACAATATTCATATTGAAAAAAAATCATAAAACACCTTGTATGATCGATTATTTCGAAATACACCCATGGTTATTATAAAGTGTTATAACCGCTACGATTAAAAAAAAAATCACTATAAAAGTATTAAAAAAAAAACCGTTCTTTAAGGAGTATATAATGCTTTCTGATTAAAGTAATGTTAGGTCTACAATCCATAACGTGACAGTTTGTTATTGGTCAGCTCGCAAAATGGGTCTTATCTGCTTGTATGGGTCTTGGTTGCTCATTTGCGAACTAACCAATAACAAGTTATCACGTCAAGGATTGTAAAAGAATGTTGGATCTAACATTATTGTTCTAATTATCGTGCATAAATTTTAAACTAATGAACACATCTAAGACTAATTAATAATAAACCCTAGTTTATTTCATCCGTTCTAAGATATCATAAAGTCTTAAACATAGCGGCGACTGAAACCCTAGGCAAGTGAGGCAAATTTATCCTATAATTTTATTTATTTTTGCTTATATATATATATATATTATTTAAATTGATATTTATTCATTATAGTTTAGATTGTAATTATATTTTGAATCATAAATGTTTAGTAAATATAAAAAGAATTAAGAATTATTATTTAAAAAAAAATAAGAAATACCTAACTAAAATTGGTAGATGAAATAAATTGACCGAAAAAAGAAGGAAAGAAAAGAAAGGGGTCTTCCATTAATTAGTTTGAAAATGGCGAATTTTTTTTGTAGTTAGTGGGTTGGTCATGGTCTTGCATGGCTGCACAGAAAAGAGCCATGAAAATTAAAATTCAAAAAAAAAAAAAAAAAACCCAAAAATGAAAATAATATTCCATTTAGACGACTAGTACTAGTTGTTGAGCTTGGCACCGCCGCACCGAGCCACCCACATGACTAGTTTGACTAATTTGAATTGAGTAAAGAGAACTATAGATTATTCTAGATCTTGATCTTGATCTTGAAAACTTATCAGTTGCCAGCTCTGCCTTTTGATATTTCATCACCACCGTCTGATTTTGGTTGCTGTAGACAGATAGAATAAAGGTAAAATCTTGACTTTAACAAGAAGAAGATGATAATCATGACGTCAAAAGCAAGATAAAAAAGATAAAAAAGGTCATAAATGAACAAATAATAATAATAATAATAATAAAAGGGTTTTGCATGTTTATGGCATTGAGGATCGTTTTAACATTGAGAATAGTGAGATTCATGAGATTAGAAAGATAATTCATCAATTTTTGAGATTATTGAGCGTTATAATGATGTCGGGTGATAAAAAAAAGAGGGGTTTCTATCAAAATTAATACACAATAGTAAAATCAATCAAGTAGTTACGTGATTCACGTGATATAAAAATTATAGTAGATTTTATAATAAACAGGATGAAATCTTATAAACAGTAAATTAAATAAAATTTAATAGCATAAGAATTGTTGAGACGGCAAATAATAACTATTTTTATAAAAAAAATTACATTTGTCTAGATTTACCCGAAAGGTCACGACAGTGAATTGTTGTAAAAATTAAATAGATAAATTCATCAGTTTTATAGATTATTGAGCATTATAATAATGTCAGATTGATTAAAAAGATCAGGATTTTATTGAAGCTAAAACCATCAAGTGGATTATGTCTATTAACATAATATAAAGTTATATAAATCTTATAAATTTTTATACAATTTTTCAAAACCGTTAAACTAATGTAAGAATTTATGATAAGACCAATATATATCAGATTATAAAACGTCAAAGATTATAAAATTGTGTCTCAATGTAAAAAAAAAAAAAAAAATTTGAATTATGTAATTATTGAATAAACATTTTAAATCAATTTTACACAAACGTTAAACATTCCAAGTGGTATGTTTGATTAAGTAAAATAAATTAAAAAAATGATAAAGTTATCGAAAAGTTTACATCGAATTTGTGCACCGAATGACGTAATAAAATCCTCACCGTTGAATTAATATTAACTGATAATAAATCAACAATCAAAATTTTATTACGCATCGATATACAATTCGGTGCATACCCATCAGTAATTACTCCTAAACTAAAACTACTCAGTTATTAGTTGACAACGAATTAAATGCCGAAAAAAAACATTTAACTAATTGAACCACAAAAAACGTGCCCAAAAATAATTAATTCCTTCTCCATTCGAACCTTCCGTCACCCTCACCCAACATTATATTAACTCCTCCACGAGTCCTACTACCTCTTCACTGTCGAAACCCCTTACGTCACCACTCCCTTGCCCATCACACAAGTCAAATGTATCAATCTAATCATAAGATATTGTTTTAATTAATTATTACATGGCGGAGTTTCATTTGTTTTGGTATTGGTATATCAATGAATTGGTACTTCCAATTACACCGGAGACCTTCTCTATGATCAGACATAGAAGCTGCTTAAGCTTCTCCCAGGCCCCACACACTTTCTCTTGCTCTACACGAACTCTTTCTCTCTTTCATTTAAATTCCCGATTTCTCTCATTCTGCTCTTCACTCACTCGTTTCATCCAACACCTCCATGGATCTTAAATGTCGCTCCGTCCCGCCGGGATATTTTGTTCTTCTCCTCTTCCTCGCTGTGGCTCCTCCGTTTACGGCGGCGCAGACCAGTCCTGACCCGCGGACCGACCCGTATGCAAACATGCGGTTCAGTCCGTCTATGGCGATAATTATTGTGGTCCTAATTGCGGCGCTTTTCTTCATGGGGTTTTTCTCCATCTATATTCGTCATTGCTCGAATGACGCGAACGGCTCGAGCGTGCGAACGGCGACTGGTGGCCAGCGGTCCCGACGCGCTGCAGCGCGTGGGCTCGACGTGTCCGTGATCGAGACTTTCCCGACTTTCGTTTACTCTGAAGTTAAGGCGTTGAAGATTGGGAAAGGCGCGCTGGAGTGTGCTGTGTGTTTGAGTGAGTTTGAAGACGAAGAAAAGCTGCGTTTAATTCCCAAATGCGATCATGTGTTTCATCCTGAGTGTATCGATGCGTGGCTCGGTTCTCACACCACGTGTCCGGTTTGTCGAGCGAATTTGGTCCCGCAACCTGGCGAGCCAGTTCCTCAAGTTAGTGAGTTACAGTTACAAAACGAACCAGACCTCGAGGCACAAAACGACGTCGTGGATGGGGAACGGGAAGATTCGAACGGAAGCGGAGAAACACCTCTTACACAAGCGCCGGAACCCGAAGTAATCAGCGTGAACAGTATGTTGAACAGGAACCGTACACGTGGCTCGAGATCTAACAGGCCGCGTAAGTTTCCGCGGTCACATTCTACCGGGCATTCTCTATCTCTAGTGCAACCGGGCGAAGACACCGAGCGGTTTACTTTGAGACTACCGGTTGATGTGAGGAAACAGATAATGAACCGGGAGCTGAATCGCGCTTATAGCTTGCTAAGTTTCCCACGGGAGAGTAGTTCGAGGAGAGGGTATCGAACCGGAGCTGGTGAAGGTAGTAGTAGAGGGAGAAACAGCCGGTGGATCGACCGGATGGACCGGTCCTTTAAATCAGACCGGTGGTTGTTTAGCAAGGCGGCACCCTTTTTCTCAAGAGCATCTTCAGTGAAGTCAACAAAAGTAGCTGCGAATGATGACAATGGAAGTACGGGTGGACCGGAGGCTTCATGGGCTCAACCGAGTCGGCCACCGGCTTAATGGTCTCTTCTTTTGTTTTACTCTTTTTTTTTTTTTTTTTTTTTTTATAGTTCTACGACCAATTTTATGTAGATTGTTGTCGATATTTTTTTTTTTTTTTCTTTTAATATTTTTTAATTTGTAATTTGATTTGTAGGACTAGTGTATGTAAAATGAAATCACGAGAGACCAATTCGATCTGAAAAAAAATGTACTGAAAAATTAATTATAAAATCATCCCTTAGTGATTATAAATTTTACCCTAATAGTTTATGGGCAGCGAATTTTAAATTTTAGGGTTAAATTCATCTATTCAAAGTGATAAGTTTAGACCGTCGTAAACCTTACATAAGAGTATAAAAAAGTCCCCGGATATATATAATTAATAGTAATAATTTTTTTTAAAATAGATGGACTATTTGAGAATTATCAATAAGATGAAGATATTAATGTTTTTTCCTAAAATAATAAATATAATATTTTTCACACAAATTTCACATAGAAATTAGAATTAAATTTTTTTTGGTTGGTCGAATAGTTTAATAGATACTTTTTGGTGTATTATTAAAAAAATCTTGAGTTTAAGTCTTTTTTCGGTTGTTAATAAGAATATCCGTTGAAATTTTTACCTAGTTGGTAGTTTTAGAATTCTGAAAGATTAGTTAATATGCGTCTAAGCTGATTTGAACACTCTTAATTAAAAAAAAGGAACAAATAGAATAAATAATTTGACCAACTCAAAACAAGGAGAACAAAAGTGTAGCAAAATCAGAATTAGTCTACCCAATTTCTCTAAACATGTATAATATAATTTCCTATATATATATATATATAAACCCTTTAAAGGGTAGGGTTTCCTTTTAAGTTAGCTAAAGGATTTGAGTGCATCGAAAAATCCAAAATTAATTTAGTTTAGTTTTGCTTAGTTTGTGCTCCACGTTACTCTACTTTGAATAATAGGAAGAAATTGCTTTATTTAATTTGAATGCATCAACAGTTCAAACATTGAATATTAAGAAAACAAATGTTTCGTCATTTCATGAAAACAGCCCCTTTGTTAACAACGGCAAATTTCGTCATTTCATGGTCTATTGCTAAAGCCAATTCAACATGGGTTGGCTTGGAGTTTATTGTAATTATATGTACCCCTCTTGGATTTTGGTTTATTACGTACTTATCCGAAAATTTAAGATATTGGTATAATACCACTCATTCTAACCCAAGTTAAGGACAAATTGATGGTCTAATGATAGAAAGGAAATTGCACAAATTGAAAACATGTTTCTAGACGGAAGGAAAAGAATCCTAAACCAAATTCACCCTTTCCCATTTTCTCCCGGTCGCTCTCTGATACAACTAGTCACTTCTTATGGACCCTCGCCCCACTCGTTATCGCAATGTGACACTCAACCCGCCCCTTATGAAAACCAAACAACCTAGCCTTCTTGCCATCGTTCATCACCACTCAAATATTATTATTATTATCTAGATGATTTTTTTTTGGTTGTTGTGGGGCAAATTCTAGTGCAAAAAAATTACAGGACCTGTACAAAAGCCTTAGGGTGGAGTAAGTTATTCTCTTGGTTGGCCTGTGGTCCTTGCTTCATTTGGAAGCATAAATAATTAGGTATCACTGAATAGTTGCTTTTGCCTTTGAACTTCGACGAAAGCAATCAAACTTGAAGATGATGCACTCTAATTATATAAATACCCTATCACTTATTTAGTGCCATGAAATCCTCACCCGTCCTAATTATAGAAATGTCAAATGGATCGAATCAGTTGATATGATATAAAATTATACAATATACAATTAAATATAACATAATATCAAATAATATAATGGACATGATATCAAATAATATAATGGAGTTCAATATAACAACAAAATTATTAGTCTAATATACACGAAGAAAAATACAAATTCTGCATATCAATTGATGTGAAGTGCAACGAGGGGAGTCCCCAACCTGACCACATTGCATTCCACGTCAATTACGATGAGAATTTGATACGTATACGCAGAATCGTAAGTGTTGTCTTAGCATATACATGAAATACATATAACTTATTGTACCAAATGTCTACCCATGAATCTAGAGCAATATATAATTTTGGAACACGTTTTCTTTGTGCATTGATCACAAAGTAACATTGTAACTAACTATGGTTTGTCCTATAGTTAGTTAATTAATTCAAGAAGATAAAGAGTTATAAAAATGCATAGATATGTGGGGTTTTGTGGCTAACTTAAAGTAAAGTTAAAATTGAAGCCTGCAAGCAAGCAAAGTGACCTCCATCCCCCACAATGTGCCATATTGAATGATGCCAAAAACCCTAAAGTCTAAATTCAGTTTTGCTCCATGATTTTATCAGTAAAGTTTGCCCACAAACTTATACTCGATATTATTTAATATCATGTCATATTTAGTCATATTATTTGTATCTCAACCTAAAATCACTATCATTACCAAAATCAAACCACGAAAACGAAAGTAGATACAATACGTAGATGCCACAAAGCAATATAAAACTTATAATTGATGTACAAATTAATGTTATAATATGACATTTCATGGAAACAAGAGATTGGTTAAGGAAATGGTCCATTTCTAAATATGCACAAAGCTTTTAAATGAATAAAGGACACAATTATTGAACATAAGATAGCTATTGTTTTTCCAATTATTTGTCTAAAGATGTACCCATGGCCATAATTTTGCTTCAATAATGTTTACAACTTCATAACCCAAATATTTATTTATTTTTAATTTACGGCATGCTTTTAGAGTCTTTTTACAAAAAAAATTTGTCACATCTTAGTAAAAGAAGTTCAGGATTCAGTTTATAAAGCTTAGATACCCATAACCAAAACCAAGTAAACACGTTTTCGGTGAAAGGATGTTTGCATGAAATTTACAAAGAAATCTACCTGAATCCTGTGAGGTTGCCATTTAGTCTCATCGGGTATATAATATTTTTTTATTTAAATTTATTTATTGGATTATTTTATATATATTAAATTTTTTATTTTATAAAAAGAGAAAAAAATGTATTTTTCAGTAAATTTTTATAACACACAAAAAAAAAAAAAAAAATTAATATGTTTAAAATTCTATATGAGCATTTTTTAATTTCCTCTTCAAGATACTATATTCTGAAAATTGGTTTTATCATGAAACAGACGACGGGTCGGTCCTGATAAGAAACGCATATGATAGGTCGTTTGATTAGTATATGATGACAGAACGAACTATGAATTGTTCTGACAAGTCGTTGTACTACGATTAAAGACAAACGCCATGTCGTCCACATACCAGGTGGATCATCTTGCTTGAGGAAGGAATGAGGGAAGAACATTGAACAAACGAAACTTTTCTCGCAGAACAAAGATTTCACCAAGCAAAGCCTCAAAGCCGTCAATCCACGAACCCAAAATTGAAACTTGATGGAAAACGAAGAGCAGAACGCGCCATCAACACCACAGCAATCTTCTCAAAATAAGAAGAAGACAGTGATTACAATACCATCTTACCAAGAAGTAATAGCAAGCTCACAAATTAAATCAACGCCTCCACAAAATCTCTTCGCGCCATCCCAGTCTTTCTCTCAAGCCTTCTCTTTTATCAAAAACTCTGAATTTTATGACCCTCCACCTGTTAAACCAACTAATACCCAAAATCTCACTT
This sequence comes from Pistacia integerrima, assembly GCA_026225825.1. Taxonomy (NCBI): domain Eukaryota; kingdom Viridiplantae; phylum Streptophyta; class Magnoliopsida; order Sapindales; family Anacardiaceae; genus Pistacia; species Pistacia integerrima. The sequence goes on from CM047748.1 coordinate 4,110,807, forward strand.
CAAGGTTTGTTTGTTTGTTCTTTTGTTGTTGTTGTTGTTGTCGTTGTTGTTTTTTCTTTCTTTTTTCTTTTTTTTGTTGGGTCCTTAATTGTTGTTTTTATTTTTTTATAGTGAAGGTGGTGAAGTGAAGGGGGTGGTTTCTTCAAGTTCTTCTTCACAGCCGAATCTGGTTTCTTCAAGTTCTTCTTCAAAGCCTAATCAGAATCGAAATGCCATTCTAGTTAGTCACAGGCAGGTGAGAGCTGTTTCTATTTTTTATTTGAAAAAAAATTTGATTCTTTTGGTAGTTTGCTGTGTTTATTGAGCTTTTTGAGAGAAACCAAGCTAAGAAAAGGAAACTTTTGTGTAGTAATTTAGCATACTATGAGTGGTTCAATTACAATATTTGATGAATTGGAGGAGCTTAATGTTATAAATGTTGTTGGAATGAATGTTTGCATCTTTGTCAAATTTGTGTAAAATCTCTTTCGTTCTTGTTTAATATTTCCTTGTGAGCTTGTTAAGAGTACGGTTAGTGCTTGTTTTTAGTTGGTATTCATGAATTAGCCTGAATATTGAATTTTCCTCCCGTTTGCAGAAGGGAAATCCCTTACTAAAATATATCAGAAATGTGAGATGGGCTTTTGCAGATGTTATTTGCGACTACTTGATCGGGCAGAATTCATGTGCTCTTTATCTAAGGTTTGAAGTTCTGCACACTCTGTCATCTATTTCATTTGTCTTGTTTCTATTAGTACTATTAAACAGTTAAAAGTACTGGCAAAGTTAGTTGTGAATGTATATAATCGTGATGGTCAATAGAGATACATAGTCATTTGAAGATGTAATTTGGTTTATATATATGAAGGTGCTGTGTGAAATTGAGAATTATAATGTCTACCTCAGTTTAAAAAAAATTCTGTTTCATAGTTTCCTCTTTAAAAATTTTGTAATATAATGAATGAATGCCTTAGAAATGACTTGATTAGCAATTACACTTGCAATGCACTTAAATCATGTCTGTTGCCTTTGGTTTGTATGCCTTGGAAATGACTTGTTGGCATTTACGCATGCAATGCACTTAAATCATGTTGCTTTTAGTTTGTGTTCGTGGAACAGCTTTGGGACTATTTCATCCACAGGCTTTTGTGTTGAATAGAATAACTTATCAATATTTGTATCAGATGCATTTTAAAATGAGATGAGCTCTTGTGAATCAAACCTCGATGTCTTGATTGTTTTATGCAGTCTTCGATATCATCTGCTGCATCCAGATTACCTGTATTACCGTATAAGGGAATTACAAAAAAGCTTCAAGCTTCGCGTTGTTCTCTGCCATGTTGATGTGGTAAGTGTCCCTTCAAGGAGTGATAATCTTTCATGTCTTCTTAAGGATTCAATTTGACTTAATATTGTAAATGAAATTTGGATAACATGAAGACAGCTAAGTTTGGATTTGTTTACATCAATAAAATAAAGGATGTGATTACTCATTTTTCCTTTTTGTTTCAGGAGGATGTAGTTAAGCCTTTACTGGAAGTTACTAAAACTGCTCTACTACATGATTGTACCCTGTTATGTGCTTGGAGGTAGATTATCCATTTTTTTACTCGCAAATAAACGTATAGGCTAAATAAGTTGTTTGTTTAGTCAATGAGTCTGAGACTGCTCCCCTAGTTTGTTGGATAATTCATGTATGTATGAAAATCTTTTAAGATTGTGTATATATTTCCTAAGCCTTCTGTTCAACAAATAAGTGGCTGTTGTTTCTTCACATTTCAGGTCCTGTTGTTATTAACTCTTTAAGAATCTGGAGTCTTTATGCAAGTGACTCAGTTGTGATTGAAGTTATGAAAGTTGTTTGTTAAAATTTGAACGACCTGAATATGGTTCTCTTTTGAAGAACTTCTTTTATATTTTTTGGTTGTAGCTTGGAAGAATGTGGCCGCTACTTGGAGACTATCAAAGTCTATGAAAACAAATCGGCTGACCTTATTCAAGGTCAAACAGATACAGACTATTTATCACGGGTATGTTCCTTTTTTAGTTCTCCCGTCTCATGATAAATTTTTATATTTTACACTGGCTGAGGAATCTTTTGAAGTGATTAAACTGATCCTATGCTTCTTTTGATGTAGCTGACCCATGCCCTCACAACTGTTCGACATGTTAACAAGACTGATGTGGTTACCTTAGGGTCAACATTTGGGGTATGCTTATGTGATTTATTCAGATTTATTTACCTATCAAAGTATGGTAGTTGATATGTTACTCCAAAACTCATTGACATTGTTTTGCAGTCTCTTTCACATATCATGGATGCATCCATGGAAGACTTAGCTCGTTGTCCTGGCATAGGAGAGCGCAAGGTATTATTTTTCTCCTAAAGATGAGACATGACATATGATGGGATTTCATTATTTTGTTGTGCATGTACCTATTTTGCATGATGCCATCTAGATGGTTGCTCAGAAAACCTATTACCCTTTTAAATGGTGTCTTCTTTATTTTATGTTTTTAACTACTAATAACCTACCTGGTCAATTTTTTTAATGAATCAGGTTAAACGCTTGTATGACACTTTTCATGAACCATTCAAGCGCGTAGTTTCCAGTCAACCTGCTATTCCAGAATCCACTTTTCAAAAATATGCTGAACCTCGCTCATTGAGTGAAGTGACAGAAGTGGAAAAAGACACAGAAGATGCAAGCAAACGTAGGAAGAAAGGAACCCGAAAAGACTGTTAAATCAGCTCTATCTGCCGCTTTTGCCAAATATGCTGATAAAATTGGCAAAAAGAACAATAGATCACCTGCAAACAAGGAAGGGGAAACAAGTGCTGCCAAATCAGGGTCTGAAAATAAGAATGACAATGAAGAAACTGCCAGTTGATATTTCTACTTCCCCCAAAATAATTCACACTAACAGAAAAAATGAGCGCCTGATGAAATGGAAACGCTTCAGAAGATGTTATTTGTTTCCTTGGATGGAAGGAAGGAAGACATATTGGTGATGCATGCTGGACGGGGTTATCTTTTCCTCCCCTTTTACGGTGATGTTTAACATGGAGAATGTTAAAATCTTGTGAACCCGGTAAGATTTTGTAGGGCTTAGAAATTATGCAGGCCAAAATGTAATCTATAGGTATGTATTATTGTATATATAAAAGAACTAAAATCTTTGGAAATTGATTAATTTTAACATCCCATTTTCTGAAGCAACAAAACTGGACTCTTGAGATAGTTTTCCTCTTATCTTAGTGCGCTGTCAAATGATTCTGAACAAATTTGGATTTCAGTTGGTATAGACTATGAAAACTCTTCTCCTTATGTTTTGTATGATCTTGTAGAGCCTTTTTTACATCTGGTTGGAGATAGTATATTAGCATCCTTGATTGATCTTGAGATTTCCCGAATCATGTTAGTCACAACTTATTACCCTTAGCCATTGTTTTAAAACCTCGCCTGGCTCGGCTGATTGAATCGGTTTAATTGGGACTTGAGCCTTCACTGGGTTGGGTTACAAAATTTTATATTAATTGAAAACTCTAGAAATTAGGACATCAATCCGTGAATAATTGAAGATTGAGGTGCCAATGTTGTTTAATTTCATGTTAGTCACAACTTACTGCCCCTAGCCATTGTTTTAAAACCTGGCCCGGCCTGGTCGATTGAACCGGTTTAACCGGGACCTGGGGCCTTCACTGGGTTGGGTTACAAAATTTTTTGTTAATTGAAAACCCTATAAATTAAGACATCAATCAGTGAACAATTGAAGATTGTAATGTTAGGGCTTTCGAAGAGGAATTGCTGGTGAGTACAATGGTGGCAATGGTGTCGATTTCCAGTGAGTGAATTGACTGGAAATCGTAAAACAATGTCGTCAGAAAAAGCCTGTTGTCGTCGGCGAATGGGGGAAGGGTGAGATAGGTTTTGGTCAAGAGGACTAAAGGGAGTGTTTTCATGGTGATGGGAGAGTGTTATTGTCACCGAAAACAAGCCATATTTGATGAGTCCAACAGTGGTGTTTGGGATATTTTTACAAGATTTCAAACCTATAAGCACTTACATATAATTTTTAGGAGTATTTTTCTTAGATTTCAAACTTTTGGATGCTGGTTTAAGTTAAACCAGTCAACCCGAGACCCAACCACTTTGCCAAGTTTCACTCTGGGTTGGGTTTTAAGAAAACATTGCCCTCAGCATGAAAATTGACCAACCTTTATATGAAGTCCAATTATTTCAAGAAAAGCTCATTATATGATTCACCTCAAATATTGAACACAAATGAAAGTGATGGCCAATTACCACATTAAAGCTTGTTGTAAAAACACTAACAATATCCCAAAAATATGTCATGTTATCATAGATAATGTTACCCTTCATCTTTACCATTAAATTATAGTCCAATCAACCCTTCAATTATACGGGGGGTAAAGTTAACCCCGAAGTAGATGAATCTCTTTAGGACTTTCAGGCTTTAGCTAACATAAGGAATAGTAACCCAACTTAATTTTCATGTGAGTACATTATGATATCCATGTTATCTTCTCATGATGTCTTACTTGTTTACCTTATATTCAACTTCTCTGAAATAGCATGTGGGATCAAACATTGCTTTCCCTAAATGTTTAAGACTTTTCCCAAGTAGTTAAGTGTATTGTGGTGTTAAATCTGTGGTTTTTCTCTCTTTCTCTTCTCTTTGATGTTATGTTTTTTAACAGTATTTTTTACCCGTGATCTACAGCCAAACTTTGTCCCTTCATATCTTCAAGACAAGATTGATATCTATTGCTTCTGAATTATGCCACTAACCTCCTTTTTTGTCTCCTCCTCTCTAGCCTCCAATTTTCTAATATTCACACTTTGTAGATAAGGCTTTAAAAAAAAAACCATAGGCTTCTCTCAAAAATACACACTAGGTTGTTACACAACATAAGACAAAATTCTTCACCAAGATTCTTGGTTTCTGAAGTTGGGGCCAACAAGATAATGTGTGATATGTTGCCTCATTATTTGTTCTTTTCATAAGGCACATCATCTAGAATTCTACATGACTTGATTCTGAATATTGGGTCCACATACACTTTGCTCTGACCATATGCAGAATGTTAGCTTCTGATTTTTTTGTACAATCAACTACTTCTGCCTTTTAAAGAAATTTCTTCTGCTTCTTGTTAATGGATCCTGTTCAGGGTTATAGTTTTAACCATTGCATGCTTTTAATCATTTAATTGCTTTTTTTTTTTTTTTTTTTTTTTTTGGGTAAACCTGTTAATTGACTCACCCACGACTCGAACATAAGACTCTTAGGTACAGCTAACCTCGGTGGCTAAAGCCTAAAGGGTTTGCTATCCGGCCACAAAGGGAGAGGTTGAAAACTTAAAATTACTGCATTCAAGTGCACACTGGGAGTGAATCCATATTGTTACTGTGAGAATGAACATCACAAAACACAAATGAGACTTACTTTTTCTGTATAGTAGTCATTTGGATGACTGGATTTATGTTTTTTAAGCATCAAAACTATGGATTACTGTTTATTACCATCAGTTTCGATATACATGGCATGCGGCATGACTAGTTTTTGCACTGCCAGCAAGATTTGCGGCACAAGAAAGGGCCATATTGGCCTGCTTGAATGTATAAAAACTACCTTCTATCCAATTTGCTTGCTAAACAATTGCTGGGAATTGTAGAGAAACAGAGAATATTGCAAAGCTGGCTCAACTTATTTGGGACAACAGTTTTATTCTTTGCCGAGACAATGTAGGATGCTTTTCTTTGTTCTAATGAGATGAACAGAAACAGTGTGGGGAACTTTGTAAACTCCAGAGAGCACCTAAAACCTGGGACTTGGCGTTTGATTCTGAAATCTGGAGGAACCAGATGAGACCATGGAATTGTTCCTCACTAGAGGGATTAGTGACTGTGCAACGTCTGTCATTAGAGGACGATACTCTGCTTCTGCTTGCACACACATGGCTGCAATGGCAGCTATCTATATAACCATTATAAGAAGAAACAACAGGTTTGTTAGTTGGGATTTTTTTTTTTTTCTGATAAACAATAAAGGAAATTAAAGACAATGGAGGATTAAGCTGACCTGAATCAGATCCTTCTTTGAATATTGGCCCTTTAGAGAGGGGTCAACCATTTCTACTACTTTGTCTCTGTTAGTTAACCTTGGAAGAGCCTGATAAATTGTAGAGTTAAGAAATTATACCAATAGTTTCTTTGATTGCTTTTGGATATATATATCACTTGCATGATAATTATAAGTTTGTGATGGAGTTTTGGCTACTAACCCATGAAACAAGAACATGTTCTCCAGGGGGCCTATTGGTATCTATGGGTACACGTCCTGTTAAGAGCTCTAGAAGAACCACACCATAGCTGTAGACATCTGATTTTGTAGTAAGCTTCCCAGTTGAAGCATACCTACATTACCAACATTTATGAAAACGGTTAGTCGGTTAGAGGTTTACTTAAATTTCCCATCTGCACACTCAAATAATGAGAATGTTGTCATTGGAAATTCATCTAATGCAGAATCATAACTACAGATTGTCTATGAGTATGGCTCCTTCTCCTCAAACAGGTTTATTAAATATGATAATGACAGTTTGCCAACTGGGGACCTATATTTATGAACAGTTTTGTGCAAGATAGAATTGATAGAATAATTTATACCATAAACTGATAATGAACAAGTGCCATTATAAATGATGGAACACTCACTCAGGAGCTAGATAGCCAGTGGTCCCCAGGATGCGCGTTGAAATCTGACCATTGATCTTGTCTGAGCCCATCTTGGCCAATCCAAAATCTGTCACCTTGGCACGGAAATTTTGATCTAGGAGAACATTGGAGCACTTGAAGTCACGGTGGATGATGGATGGCATCGCTTGCTCATGGAGGAACTCCAGGGCTTTAGCACAATCAAGGGCTATCATCAATCGAGTCCCCCAATCCAATGGCTGATATTGATTGCTGGAGGGGTGTATATGTTGTTCCAGAGTACCATTGGACATGAACTCAGAAATTAGGAGTCTATGATTTTGGTCAGCACAATAGCCTAGTAGCTCCACCAAATAAGGAGAATGCAAGCGGCTCAGCAAATCAACCTACATTGTTGAGCATGTTAAAGAATGAGTTTCATGCAATATTTTTATCAATTATCTATTGCTACATTCAGTAGAAACAAAGTCACAAGCGTCTTGAGCCTGCTCAGATAGGTAATTAAGATAGAAACAAAATTAATAAGAGACAGAGAGCTAATGAATGCAAAAGATAATAAATGAAGTCAGACTCAATCACCTCCATTCTAAATGCACGCTCCCCTTGCTTTCCTTCTCTAAGCAACCTCTTAATTGCAGCCAAAGTGCCATCACTCAACACTCCTTTATACACAGCTCCAAACCTTCCATTGCTTATCACATTCGCCTCACTAAATTTTTCAGTTGCAAATTCTAGCTCCTTGTATGTGAAAACTTGTACTCCTTTATATCTATTTGAAGTTGTACTTTTTAAATGGCCTCCATATAGACACCCGCCCTTCACATCTGCAACATTTTTTGAGCATAACCAAATCAAATTTTGCATAGAACATAAAATCGATGTGATACATGACTAGTTTGTTAAAAAGGGAAAAGATTTTCATGAAAAGAAGATGGGGAATGAATTGAAAAGAAAAAAGGATGAACCTTGGAGTATAATTACTGATTTTTAATTACCTGGACTGGAGGCTACGCTGATAGTGGTATGAGCAATGAACCTACTACTGCTACTCTTGTTGATAATGTCATCGCAACTGGCGTGGCCTTTTCCGGATTTAAGTCTCCGGAGCATTAGTATAATTAGTGCTAAAGCAAATAACACGACAACAGAGATGACTGAAACAATGATTATGATGATGGAATGGAAGGAAAGAATGAGATGGTGAGGATTATCATTAGGTAGAGAATGTTTGTGATGGTGGTGTGAATGAGTTTGGTTTTTCTCAGAGCCAAGACCAAGTGGCATTGCAGGTGCAATTGAATTGGTGCTACTTTCCATGAGCACAAACAACAATGAACATACAAGTGAAATATGACTAATAAGAGAGAGATACAGAGAGATGGTTTTTGGGAAGATGAGTTGCAGGATTTTGCAAGTAAATTTAACTTCCTAGGAGCTCTTTTTTTTTTTTACCTGTATGGCCACAAATGCCTCTCTCTCTTTCTGTCTCTCGTGATAAATGAAGTGGCTTCTGTACTTATTCGTCCTTTGTTTTGTATCTTCTAAGGAATTAGTCTTTGTCTTTGCAGCAGAAAAGCTTGGAAGGCTTTTGCACAACTTCACTCCCATCTTCAATCATCCAAATTATTAGCAAGTAATAACCAAACCCTCTATTTTGTATATCCAATAAATAATTCTATCCCTCACTTCAGATTTATATGTGACAAGGTTGAAATTCAACCACGAAACATCTTGCAGCTGGCTTTATCCGAAAGGGCACATGGACATTTGTTTGTTTTATACCAGGATTAACTGAACAGATTTCACTGACTGAAATCTTTGTCACCCAATTATTTACCTAGGACTTGACTGTGTCAATTACTCTTTGATAAATCATATGAATTGATAGTTTCCTCATCAAAGGTTAGAAAATTTGATGTCTCAACTCTGCAATAGAGTTAAGAGCATAACAAAACTGGGGTTTTATGAAGTTGATGGTTGCTTTGATTAAGGGAAAATTGCTAATCAAGGCTGAAGATCACATGAGTTGCCTAGTCTGCACAAGTTCCAAAGCCACATTGTGTTTTGCATATTCTTCATATCTTTTGCTTGCCCAAGTTACAAGGCAACAGCTCATCCAATTGTTGACCTGCAGCTACTGAACTTGACCCTCTACTTATAATTCAGTTGCTCAGAAATACAACCCATAAAAAGTTTGGAGTATTATACAATTTTCTCCCATTATAGGCTGCCTAACTTATTTTCTTTCTCTGCCTTGTAATTACATCAATTCTTGTTGATTTAATGTACTTGAAATCATGAAATTTGCATGAGAAACAATTTGCCTATTCTTTGGTGATGTGTGGTAGCAGAATTTGCCAAATGGGTATAGACCCAAGTGATCTCATGGCATTTGAAGATTCCTACAATGCGTAAGGTAATCATCTTCAAGCTGTTTCTGGTTTTGAGAATTCTATTACAATATATTTGATACATCTCGTATCTTTTTTTTATTATTATTATTATTATTGGGAGTATTCGGACCAGCTCAATTAATCCTCTAGAGCCCTTATAATTACTGGTTGGGTAAGAGGCCCAATCATCACCCCTTATTAGTAAGCTAAGGAGACTTAAACTCAAGAATTTATGAGACCTCCTTTTTACTCTTTTACCATTAGGTGACCCTAGGTTTGCTAACTAAATTCGAAATGAATAATGTCTATTTCATTGAATTCAAATTGTTACATGTAACATAAATAATTCAGTTTATAAGTCTTGCGTCCTCATTTGTATGGAACCCAACTGTGCTGATTATACTAAAAAATAGACAGTATCCTATTTAATTGGGTGTGAACTTTTATATTTGATATGAGTAATTTAGTATTTACTCAAGTAACTAGATTAAGACAAACATACCGAGAACTTAGAATAAGAGTATTAACAAATAGAGTATCCAAAGCTCTAAAATCTCCTGTTTCTTCTTGATGATGACTAAACATTTCTTCCTTTGTTTCTCTCTTAAGAAATGAGAGTGACACTGTACAGAATCTGACCCCCCCAAAAACAATAAACTATTATTATCTTTGTGGCATTGGTTGCTCTCTTATCTCTGTCTATTTCTTACCTAAGCCATTCTTATGTAAATGCTCATCTACAGTCACACAAGTCATGTGGCAGTTACATTTTTGGGATAACTGGATTGAGAAGAGCAAAAGAATTAAATTCAAGTAGGGCCAATTCAAGCTGATGGTAACATTATGCTAATTCATTAGCTGATTGGCATGTCATCCCGATCCAGATCCGATACCATGTGATCTTCAACTACCTAAATAATCAAATAAATGAACTTTTAAGTTGAACACTTTATTGATATATCGATACGAATCTTAAAATTGAAGATGAAAAATGCTATCCTTACAAAGACAATACAAAGAGGGCTACAAAGTGATGTCAGTAAGAAGGAAAAAACAAAGAAAGAATGGAAAAAGAGAGAGAGAGAGAGAGAGAAATCATGAAGATCAAGGGTAGTAATTGTCTTTATATACCCCCTTTGTATTTGTTTTTGTAAGACTAGCATTACTCATTGAAGATTTACAGAATTTGTAATCATACGTAAAATTCTGTGCTATTCTGTCAAGAATGAACATTCTTCAAGAAATTATACTACGGGGTATCAAAATGTCCTACAACAATGTGTACCTCATCAAAACATGCAACTCAATGGTGCATAAAAAAGGTATCCCACTGGATATTTGGTTTCTCTGATCCAAATTATGAAATTTTGTCATTTCATCAATCATCTGGGAAACCAAGAAACCTGTTTATAAGCTTGGCAACTGGCTTGGCATCACCTGGATGGTATGGCAAGAGAGACTCCAAATCCATACCAGCTATAACTTGATGGAGCTCTTGAGGATGAGCACAATATAAATGCTTCCTCTCCGCTAGCTCTTCTGCTAGCTCACTTTGATGATTGTCCATCAAATCTTCATTAACCACCACAATTAAGGGTTTAGACAGTCGCAAGGTCTCAAATATGCTACCTGACCCTGCAACATGGCAGAACCAATTAAAAATGTTATTCCTTCATGTATGTGCATGTCTTGCAAGTGTATCAAAAAATTGAATAAAAAGAAGTAATTACACTGTCTCCTGCATAACTCCTAAAAAATATCAAGACTAAGAAGATAAAACTTGACTGAGATCATGTAGCCTATGCATATCTTAAAACAGATGACTTATAATTAGGGATTTCATTACAGACCATAAAATATTCTAATTATGGGTTCTGCATTATAGCCAAAAGATTCCATTCATTTAAAAATCAAACTCATTAATCAGCAGAGGATGGAGAAGTATAATAGAAGTCCTATACCAAGTTACAGTACAGAATTACAATTAGAGCAAAACAAAAAGTTACCATGTAAATTCAACAAGCAATTATAGGTATTATTCAATGACTTAGCTCATATTAGGAAAAAATATCATGAATTAGAAAAAATTTATGAAATTTCATCGGTCTATCTTCTCTTTGGATGCAAGCATAAGGGCAAATACATCACAATAATGATTCAAATTTAAGTTCTCTCAAGGATTTAGGTTGTCGTCTCAAATCCTTGCAAATGCATTCACTTGTTAAATTTGCCTTATATGGTGCGGCTATAAGGATTTGAGATGATACAAGCACCTCCAATTACAGTATTTTCTTAATTTAAAAGGAACATGTATAATGGGAAACTGACATCACCAGGGCAAGTCTCAGAAATAGCAAATGAACTATCATACCACAACTTTATAGACCTTTTAGAAAACCAAACCAAACAATAAAATTGTTTAGAATATTATCATGTCCTCTCAAAACAAAAGCCAATTATTTAGACTACAATTAACAGGAACGTGAATAAAATGCACAGTACAACAAAGGCTACAACACAACAGAATAGAAATATGAGCTTACCAGCATGACTAATTACAAGAGATGCTGACCTCAGATGATCAGCAATGCTTGATGAAAAAGTGAAGTAGTCTACAGCAAGGGACCCATCTTCTCCAAGAGACTGCTGACAGAATGAACTCAAGATAATTATGAAAAATTACAAATCAAAAGAAAATATAATCACCTCACTTTGGATTTTTGATGAAGTAAAAGTCAACGTCTTAACAAATTGCTTTTGTTGACGCAACAAGGGAGCCTGGACAAGTGCCACACAAAACTTTGGCAGATGGCCAAAAGTGGCATTATAACAATAATACTGATATGTCTAAGATAATCAATCATCATCATAAATAAAGTTGATTGTAATCCTTTAAATCGTTTCCAAGATAATGAATCAAAAAGTTCAAATAAAAGTCAACTTCTGTTTTTAGTTGAAACCACACTCCAACGATGAGCATATTATTCAATTTGTGAATGTAAACTTTAACCTTAATAAGCACAGCAAGATTCTCTCATCATATTTATTAACTATATTCCCACTTGGCCCTGCAGGACTAGACATCCCTATTTGGTGACCTGGCAGGATTCTAGATTGCTATTGCCTACCTTATGTTTATATCAATAAGTGCCTAAAAATGTAGCTCCATAACTCCTAAGTTGGAGCTCCATGCATGTTTCCTGCATATCTCTGAAATGTAAACAGTCTTTTCTTTTCCCCATGTCTCCCCCACCTATGCTTTTACATGCAAAGAATTTGTTTTTAATAATTGTTTACAGGTCTTTCCCAAAGCTACTTAACCTGTTGAATATAATTTTAAAGCAGCAATAACCCAACAAGTCAATGTATTACTTAACTAAACATTCATAACAAAAACTTTTACGAATTCACAAATATATGAACTTCAGCCTCAAATTTCACTACTTAACCTTCTTAAGACTTTCCTACAAATTACATAAACACTTCAGCTTAACAACAAAGCAAATAAGATCAAAATACTCATAACATCATTATCAGAAATCTCCATTTCACCCTCACAAATTGCTACTTTACAATTTGATTCAAAAACAAGAAAAACCAATTACGCCAGCAAAAACAAAAATAAAAAAATAAAGAGAAACAAATAACCATTGAACTAAAGTAGGACAATACCTTAGTGGGCACATAAGTTCCTCGACCCATTTGAATGACAAGGTGGGTGTACCCTCTCCTAGACAATTCCTGTTTCACTTCCAAAGTATCCACAGCTTTTACGAGAGCATCAAAGCATGTCGTTCCCACAGTTACAAACACAATTCTCCTTCAAGCCCAAACTATCTTCAGTACCTCCCATCTATAACTTTGATGCCTATAGCTACTACTGTCTAAAATGCACACCAATTAAGCTTGAACTCCTATTAATAATGCCAACCCATGGACATCAAAGAAAATCACAAGCTTTACACTCATCAATAGCAACAAACACAACAAATGACATAAATAACTTAAGCATTCCCATTTCAAAAAGCAACAAAACAACCCAGATAAAAACTTTTTTAAGGAAAAAAAAACCCACATTCTGTAAAGTCATCAAAGGCAACAACAAACATCTCAAGCAGGAATTAACTTACATTATTATCTTGTTCATTACTAAAGTACTAATGGATACATTAGCATAAGATTTTTTTTAACGCATTCAATCTTTTGGATGCAAAACAAATGATTATACTTTCAATTTTAACTATAAAAGAACAAATTCGTTCTCCTAATCTCTAATAGATTCCGAATTGATCATTTTCTAAATTAAATTGACAGCCAAATTGGAAATGGAAGCAACCGAGGACATATGAACAACTCAATTCAAACACTTACAAAAAAGTTTCACCCGAAAGCATATCGAACACTCACCAGAATTTCAACGGTGAATACACCTTCACTTTCAATTTTCGAACTTTCAGTGATGCTACAAAGACCAGCCGGTCTCCCTCCACATAACCACTTCGAATTTGCTGGTTTTTCCGCGATTTCCAACCTGATCAGGGGTTGTATTGGGTAAGGGATTGATTTCTTGTGTTGGCTTGGTTAAGTGGGTGGGGGGCTGCGGGTTCACGGTGGAGTTCGGTGCTTCTTTACAGGGTGAGGGAATATGGTGGTGGGGGTTGGGTTGGGGTCTCCTTGCCAAGGTCTTGAGACAGCAAAACCCACAAGTCGGCCCATACAGTATTGACCAATTTCCGGCCCATTTATGTACCCAAACTTTTGCACACCTGGCCCGGTTAGGATAGGACCCAGCCCACTTCCCTTATTCTCATTAATAATATATATATATATATATATATATATATATATATATATATATCTAGAAACTCGAATCTCAAGACCTTGATCAATAAAAAAGTAGTTATAAACTTTTCTTACTAATTTTTCTCATAAATACAACGTGACAGTTTATAATTGATCCAACAATAGGTTCTTTCGAACTAATTACAAGCTATCGAAAAAGAAATTTAATTAAAATAGTATGTAAACCTATCTTTATTGTTAATAAAAAGGTTATGGTCGTGACAACTTTATTGGAAGGGATTACATTACTGTAACTTATATGTGTAAGTTAAATTTCTGGTGATTGATTCATGCATGTATATTTTGTTTTCTCCATGGTAGATCATAAGCAAATGTTATTGAAAGGTAAACACAGATTCAACTTTCACTTGCAGTAGTTCATATGGAAGAAGCTCTTAAAGCTTATCATGGAGGAGGCGGAGGAGAGAAGGAAAGGAATATTTGGTCAACAAGTTAGCAGAAAAAGTGAAAAGAGACTAGATTGGAATGTCTAAAGTTGAGGTTAAAGCTTGTTTCTTTGTATAATGAGTATGAATTGAAAGAAGAGGGGACAAAACAAAAGTGAGTTTGTACAGTTCTTCCAACAGTGTCAAAAAGTGTAAAAAAAAAAAAAAAAAGAAGAGAATCTGCTACTGTTCTATTCTTCTTATTATTATCTCAGGATTTGAATCCGAATCCTGTTGGATTTTTTCTTTACAGGTCAAAGTATTTCTTCTCCATTTTTGTTCATGTCAGATCTTTAAATACCTCGGGATTCCCTTTCTTCCCAAAGTAATACTATTCTATTTCTCTTGTCACTCATCCCTCCATACATCCCAGTTGCCTGCAGGTTGCCTTTTTTTATGATAATTAAGCTTACAGAGTTAAGGAGAAGAGACTTGAAATGGGGTGTTGATTTTGAATGTTAAATTTAATTAACCACACCATTAACATCAATCACCTAACCATTTTTACGCTATGAAATGATACCTTGGTGCCTTGTTTTCAGCTTGTGGGGGTGATGCATTATTGAAATAAATTAAAGTTTGTTAGGAGATTGATTGGACCTGTAATTCTTGATAGGTTTGGTAGACCAATCCAACCTAATTTGGGTTCATGAGGCTCATTGTCAGGTCAGGTCAATTACCCAGAACTTTGGTTCCCACCAGCCAACCACCATCTTATCTGATATAAAGGAGCCTGTGTCTCTCTCTGTGTCCTGTTCCTGGGTTCCTCCTGCACCATGTCCACCCAGCAAGGGCTAGCTGTTCTACATAATAAGGACTGGGGACCCAAGCTTGTCAACCCCACAATTACCCTATCACCCTTCAAGAAGGTATTTAGATAGTTTCACATGTGAACCACTGAACCAGTCATATCCTTTTATTATTGGTTCGCATGAGATAATGTTATCTTGGAATGTTAAAATATGTAGTATTGTATAGAGTGAGTGTCAGTAATGTTTTTGTCAGGATCGGACGCTTACCCCACACTAAATAGTCCAATTATTGGGCTTTCTGGATTGGATGTTAATCTCTAGCCATAGCATACCAATCCCCTCTAAGCACCCTCTTCCCAAAGGATTCGGAAGGTAAAAGAATAAAAAAATATATATAATTCTATATATAATTTTAATGATGATGAAGTAATAATAGTGCAGTTTTATTAAAGCTCGGAACTTTAACGTGGACTATGGACTATAGAGCGGCCTTTCTCTGGCTCTCTTTCTTGAGACTTTAGAATTTAACAGTTTTAAACCCCATCTGTTGACACTAGATTTAAGAGTTATTTATCTAAGCTTATAAACTGGTCAAATTAATTTATAAACTCTAAAATTAAATTGACTTGTTTGTTTATAACATTTTTTAGTTTATAAATTGAGTTTATAAGCTAAAAAAAAAATAAGCTAAGGGAGAATATACTTTTTTTTCTCATAAACACTCTGTTTATAAGTTAGTTTGATTAAATATATTATCATATTATCTTTGTTTAATTTTAAAATTTTCATAGAATACCTTTATTTAATATAATACTTTTTTTAATTATTTTAAAATAAAATATATTTATAAATCATATTTTATCAAACATATTTAATATAATATTTTTTTTTATAATTATTTTATAATAAAATATATTTATAAAATATATTTTATTAAATATATCGAATATTTACCAACCATTTATAAATATTTTATTAAAATTTCAACTGCTAAAATTTAAGCATTTGTTGCTTTAAACTAATTTTCATAAGCTGACAAACACCCCTAACTGCACAAGGCATCAGATGAACCGTCCGTAAAGACTAGACTGCAGAATCTATGGCTTTTTGCAGTATGTGACAGATGACATTTATTACTTTCCTCAAGTCTTCATTCTTCCATTCCTTCTTCACCGCCCACCCTCCAATTCTTAGGTGACCAGGAGCCTCACCAGACCCTTTGGATATTTGTAATTTCTTCTGTCTCTCTGACTTGGGAATCGGCTCTAATTCTCAACTTTGTTTTAGAAGACAAATAAAACCAAATAATCCTTAATAAAAATATTTATATACTACAAGTTATAAATTACAATAAATCACGCTTTTGAGACCATTCACGGACACTTGTTAAAAGGGTTTCGTGACAAACTCATAAACTCATTTAGGTGACTTTGCAAATCTCGTGCACACTAGCCTTAAGGAGTTGGTGTGACAGTGAAGAAGATTTGCTTTCTTTACCTCGATTTTCCAATTTTGGTTTCATGCACTTACTTATTTATATTTATTTGATTTACGTTTCATTTGCAATATTCAAGGGAGTAGGGATGTTTAATGACGTCTCAGAACTACTGTATACACAGACAAACCTGGCCACTCTAAGAAAAAAAGTTAATCCCTCAATGATCATCCTTTATTAACAATCCAAATTGATCAAATTCAGGACCTCTTAAATAATACACCCAAGAGTCATAGTTAACCGTTGGACCACCCAGTGATTAGTTAAGAAAATACAAACTTAATAATGGAAGATTTAGTAAAGACAGTGACAAAATTATAAAGAGATGTTGAAAAATTAGTGTTAGACACAAACTATGTTTCTTCGTGATGAGAAGAAGATGAAGTTTGGAATCTTTTATTAACCAGAATAAACTCTCTATATTCAAAGTGATTCCATAATAAAAAAACTTGACAGCTGCCTGAGAATTCCATTGAAACGCCCAAGTTCATGTGCATAATTTGATGAGTATTTTATGTTATAAAAAAACAAAGAAACTGATCAGGTCAAAGTTACAAAAAGCCAATATGAACAAGCCCCACAATCTAAAAAGCAATTTCACAGGGAGATTTCTGTGGGTTTTGTGCCCTGTGGTGGGTGTGAAGGGGGCGTCCTTTTTGTCACCATTCAAACATCTTTTACAGTGGGAAGGAAATGAAAATATAAATATAAAGATGGATTTAAGCACCTAATTTTCTAAATGGGTTAGCCTTTCAAGGACCACAAACAGTAATTTGGTTTGCTAAAGAAGGGTCCAAACTCAGAGAAAATTATTGTTCAAAACAGCTTTCAATTGGTGTTCTTTTGACTCTTCAGTGGATTGTCTTTGTTATGCAATAGCAAGTTGTGGAAGGAGAGCTTTGCCTTCACTTTTCTTTTTAAAGCCTTAAGCATGAACTCTGGTAAATTGCTTTTATGGAATTCTTCTGATATATATAAGTCTTCTTCTTTTTCTTTTGCTGGTTGATTCCTCTGCCAAAAAGAAGAAAATGTTTGGTAATTACCGATTATGTAAGGCATTTGATAATTACTTGAGTTCGATAATATCAAAAAGAACGTCAAATTTATAGTAATGGTCCAACATAGGGCTACCAAACTCGGATCAATCAACCACAAATTATGAACGACGTAAAAAGTTTTCACTATACACTATTACTTAACTCAATTAGTCCTACCCGTTTTGTACTTCTTAGAATTGAGGCAAATAATCATTCACCCTCACGAACTTGTTTTTAGGCTTTACGACAACTTAATTCACCTCAAGTAAGTCTATACTTAATATTTTAGTCATTATACAATGTTTTATCAGTGTATTTTATAAATTTTATGTTTTTGGTTTATAAATTTAACGTCATATATATATTGACATCATGGTTATCAAATCTCTATCAAAAATCTAATTTTTTGAATCATATATCACGTATCGTATCGTATCGTATCGAAAGATACTATTTTTCAAAAAAATTAATAAAATAATAAAAAATTTCTAAAAATTAATATCATCCCCAAGATTAATTAAAGAATTTTATGGTATTATTGGCTTTAAATTATGGTATTACATAATCAAAATTAATCACAAAATTTCAAGATCAATGTCAATGTCTATATCTCCACTTATATTATTATTATCATGTAAAATGGGCAATACATAATTACATATTCCTCTTCACTTTCTCCATACAAACTGGGTTTAGTGAATCGGGTTGGGTGATCCGGTTTCAACTCGAATTTTTTTTTTAAACCTTTGACCCAAATTAATAAAGTCGTATAAATTTATATCGATATTTTTAAGGATACGAATAGATACATATTGTATCGTAAGATCCATATCAACGTATCGAATAGTTTAGGATATATTCTCTGATACGTATCGTTGGTGACCTGTATCAAATCATATTATATGATACGTATCGAATATCATAAGGATACTAATAATTATGATTGACACTGCTTTTTAACTATATTAGTGATAACAAATTGAAATTGAATATTTAGAATATGATATTTTCCATTAAGTCTGTATTATATATTATCCCTACATTTTAATATAATAACCAGCCATTGAATTTCACTAAAATCCATTGTCATAGGGGCCTATGATGTTTCCAACATCACAATTTTCTATGGTTCACCATTTTCAGATAGTCAAACAAGCAATTATTTAATCCCATAAAACAAGGAATAAGATAAAGGGACTCCTTGACCCATGGCCTCTCATGTCCTACTATTTGCCCATATATTTGAGCTTTTGGCCTAATGGGACAGAGGGATAATTTGTAATTTCATGTTTTGGTTTGAAAAATATGGAATTCAAATCAAACTGTAAATATTTCCGACTCAATTGAGTAAAATTATTATCTGCTTTGAGACGTGTAAATTTATTTTTAAAATTTTATAAAAAAAATATTTTTTTTTACTTTTCATTTTATGGCATGATGATAAACTCTTTAGTAATTGAAATTAGTTATATGATCCAAGTGTTTTGTTTGAGTAGAGAGACATCTATCACATCTATGTAATTTTTAATTTTTTTGTTGATCGGAAGTGTCCGACCTAGTTTGTGTACACCTCAACTAATTTTTTAGGGTTTTAACGTTAACGATCGAGTAAATTTTCTCAGTAACCACCTCTATTACCGTCTGTGAAGATTCGAACTCAATAACTCATATTAAACTTTTTTACTGTTTTACTATCAAACCATCTAGTGATGGTTCACATTTGTATAATCACCTTAGTCTATTGTGTTTATTATCCAAGTGACTAAAGGATAGGCTTGTTTTCCGGTTAAACGAGGAGAGGTTATTGGAAAAAAGATAAAAATTACCCAAAACTCGTATACCAAATTAAGCGGATAAGAGATCAACAAATCAACACTACGAACATACATGTCACAGTGATATTTTCGATTAATAAAAATTGAAAAGTATGCAAAAGTTGTATAATACAAAAAAATTGGTTTTTTAAAAAAAAAAAAAAAAGATTTTGACAACTCCTATGAAGAATTATAACATTTTTATTTTTATTTTTATAATCTTAACAGAATTTTAAAACAATAAAATCTACATGTATAAACTCCTAAAATACTTTAAGTGTTTAATTAATTAATTTAATTTTATAACAAAAGTGTATTGAATATTGACCAACAGTTGAATATTTTTCTACTTAATGACTTCAACATTCAATGCATATTAAAAATGAATTAAACTAAAAACAAGAAATCAAAGCACACGTGAAGGATTTAGTTGTCCATGTGCCTTGACAAATATGATATTTCTTCTATTATATAAAAATTAAGCTAAATTTGAAGATGGAATCTCATTTAATAATTAACGATCCAACTGTCAATTATTCTGTTTCACATTTTTTTTTTTTTAAATTAAGATATTTGGATCAATTTACACACATCTTGACTAATCTTTAGGGTGAGCCAAAATAAAAAAATAATACCATATAATAATAATATTCTATGTTTTTAGTTGAAATTGTCAAAAAAAAAAAATTATATATAAATATTATTATTTTTTTAAATTTGAGGGTGGACCATGGCCCACCCTCAACATACTCTAGATTTGTCCCTTCTTACAGTAACCCACCATCGTAATCCCTAGATAAATCATGGACAAAATACTACCTTTACGCCCAATAGAGAATCGAACTATTTAACTTTTCCTCGTAAGGGTTTTTCATAAAAATATAAATTTATTGATTTCACTTTCAAATTTTTCTGTTGAACCCATGTGGTTGATCAAGGCTAGCCAGGTGCCCAAGCTCATATCACATAATTTGTGTAGGTGATGACCTCATCTATTTGGTCCATCCACACTTGGATTTCTTTGTCTGGTTAGTCATAACCCTAATATTATTTATATGATATTTTGTAGCTGTTTCTTGCACTCAAAAGATGCCTTTACACCTTAACACACAAAAATTTTCAAACGATCCCATAATTACTCATTATTAATTTATATCTTACAAACATCATTTTGTTATCAACCTTCTATTATAGCTTTCGCTACAATATACAACTGTAAACTAAAGTGTAAAATATCGGATTGCAATAATTAGATAACCTTTTTATTTGAATGAAATCTCGTTAATTCAAATTATCTTTTCGGTGTTAATGAAACGTAAATTTCTATAATTTTAGTCATACAAGTAATATTAAGTTATTGAAAATCTATATGAGTTTCGCTCCGATGTATGATTGTATGATACGGTGATACCTCTACCCATAAACATAAATTTGTCAAACAATGTTGTAATTACTCTTTTTTAATTTGAGTTGTACAAACAACATTACATTATTGAGATATAGCTAGGTTTTACTATGTTACATGAATGCATTAAAATATATCAACGTAAAATTTGTAAAATTATAATTTAGAACCATTGAGCAACCCCTCCTTATGGTATGGGCCAGCTCTCGTAGGGACTAGGGTGACGGGCGGTGTGTACAAGGCTCGTAAACTAAAGAGTAAAACTTGTAGAGTATAAGGGTCATGAGTCAACTGGTCTAATTGGTTGGATCGATGATGTCAACAATAATTTTATTTTTAAAAAATTACATATTAATCCTTTAAGTTTTAAAGTTCAAATTAGTCCCTAAAATTTTTACTTATTCAAAAATACTCAAAAAATTTCAATTAATCCCTAAACTTTTGACATATTGTCAAAAAAACCCTTATAAATTACAGTTAACCCTTATAGTTTTAAAATATTACAAAAACTCTCCTAAGACCTGAAACGACCGACAAAGCTGCTGGATCCCGGCCTATCTGGTCCGGTTTTTAAAAAAGAGTACACTACAGTATTGCAATAAATAGATATAATATTAACATTTAGGATGAAAATGGGCAAACCCAGATTATCTTTTCAATGTCGGTAAAATACACATAAAAGCAGGAAGATATTAAGCAGATAAGGACTCATTATAGGAATAAACTAAGGTAAACCCTGGAAGAAAAAAGTTAAATTTTGAGTTATAGAGAAGAGATCTAGATTTTAAATCAAATCTTGGGAATTTTTAAAGAGAAAGAAGATATGATTATCAAATTGTTTTACCATAATGTGGCCAGAAATATAAGCTGTCAAGTAGAAGACTGATAAAAAGATAAAGGGAAGCCGAAGTACAGCTCTTGTGTACATATGTAGTCGATCGTATTTTACAGACAGAAAAAATATCTACTTGTGTTGAGTATTTGTTTGTTTAATATCTTATTATTCTAATGATGCCTTGCTCCCTGTGCAACCGCCTACCTCTCTCCTTCTCTCTCTCTCTGGTATTATAAAAATTAAAGTTCAGAACAGCTCACAGATCACAATGTCCTCATTACACTAAACAAAACTCAGCTTGCAAAAGATAAGTTTTAAATGCTCAACAACTGCCTTTAACTCTTTCAGTCTTTTGTCTCTTAATACAAACCAAACCAAACCAACTTCAACTTTGTTCTTCTCTCTTCTTTCTGTTCATTTCACTACTTCTCAGATCTCTCTGGCTTCAAAAAAACAAACATGAATAAGCAAGATTTCATGAAGTTACAGGTACTCCATCTGTCTGTTCATGCTTTAAAGACTATTTCTTTAGGACCCTTTTCTTTTCTGCTTCTTCTTATGCTTTAACTTGTCTTGAATTTCTTACTACTTTCTTGGTTGTTAACACTGTTTTTCTTGTTTTTGTTTCCTTTTCTTAGCAGTCCTGTGTTCTCAGAGTGAACATACACTGTGATGGCTGCAGAAAGAAAGTGAAGAAACTTTTGCAGAAAATTGATGGTATGCTTCTTTGTATTCTCCTCCTTATTTTACTGTTCTTGTAAGGATGTTTAGTGAGTTCAAGTTTTATTTTTTTGGTTAAGTTTCTTAGGCTAAATTGGTGTTAATTGTTTTGTAATTTGTGATTTTAGGTGTGTATTCTACAAGCATAGATGCAGAGCAAGGGAGGGTGGTAGTAACAGGCAATGTTGACCCAGCCATTCTCATCAGGAAGCTTGAGAAATCAGGGAAACATGCAGAGTTATGGGGGCCTCAAAAAGGTTCAAACAACTACCAAAATCTTCTCAACAACCAGTTCAAAAATATGCATTTTGAAAATGGGAAGGGTGGTAAAGACAACAAATCTCAAAAGGGTGGTGGGAATAATAACCAACCAAAAGGTGGCCATCAACAACAACAAATTATGCAGCAATTCAAAGGGTCTAAGGATATGAAGATGATGCCCCACAAGGATAAAAAATCTGTCAAGTTTCACTTGCCTGAGGATGAGTTTGATGATGAGGATTTTGATGACGAGCTTGATTATGATGATGAAGATTTTGATGATGAGTTTGATGATGATGAAGAGTTTGATGAGGAGGAGGAGTTTGGCCATGGCCATGGCCATGCTCACCATGGCCATAATGGTCAAAACTTTCCTAACAAGATGATGCCCATCATGAATAATGGGCATGGTGGGAAACATGGGCCTCATGTGATGATGAATAATGGGGCTGTCATGAATATGAAACAAGGTGGTGGTAATAATGGTAATGGAGGAAATGGTAAAAAAGGAGGAGTTATTGATATACCAATTGTAATGATGGGAGACAAAGATGGTAAAGGAGACAAAGGAGGAAAGAAGGGAAGCAAAGAGAGCAACAAAGGAGGGAAGCAAAGTAAAGAAGGTAAAGATAAAAGTGATGGTAAAAAAAAAAGCGGTGGTGGATTTCTAGGATTTGGTAAAAAGAAAGGGGGTGAAGATAAAAAGAGTGGTAAAAATAGTAGTGGTGGTGGTGGTGGGTTATTAGGGTTTGGCAAGAAGGATAAAGATGAGAAAGATGGTAAAGGTAGTAACAAGAGTGGCAAGAATGGCGGTGGTGGAAACAATAATGGCAATGGGCCCAAAAAAGGTGGGGGTAAAAATGATGGATTCCATGATATGAAGAAAATGAAGAATGATTTCCATGATTTTGATGTCACTAGTCATGGCAAGGGTGGTAAAGGAAATGGAGGAAATGGTCATGGTGGTGGCCATGGCGGTGGTGGGGGTAAGAATGTGGGTCAGATGGGTCAAATGGGACAAATGGGCCAGATGGGTCAAATGGGACAAATGGGCCAGATGGGTCCAATGGGTAACCATCCAATGGCCCAGATGGGTAACTATCCAATGGGGCAAATGGGAAATTACCCAATGGGTCAGATGGGTAATATTCCAGCAGTGCAAGGACTGCCAGCAGCAGCAGCCGCAGCCGCAGCCGCAGCAGCAATGAATGGTGGATATTATCATCAAGCGATGGGGCCAGGGAACCCTTACAATCAACAATATATGGCAATGATGATGAATCAACAGAGGATGAACGGTGGCAATGAGATGTACCAACCAATGATGTATGCAAGGCCTCATCCAGCTGTTAACTATGGACCCCCACCACCATCAATGAACCCTCATGTAACTGATAATTACACTCACTTCTTCAGTGATGAGAATGCTAATAGTTGTAGTATCATGTAAAATTATTTAGAAATAGTTTTAATCTTGTTATTGGGTTTTTGGTTAATTCTCTTGTGTTTGTGTACTTTTGTAGTATCACTCATAAAACAAGGGTGCAAGGTTTAAGAAATATACAATATTTGCCCGTAATGGGTAATTTTTGTTTCATCTTTTCTCCCCACTCTTTGATTCTTTCAACTCCTTCACTTCTCTATTACCATGAAAATTTGACCTAGTTAACTTCAGAGTCTTCAGAGTCTCGGAAGACTAGTTGGGATATACATAAACTGTGCTTGGACACCCCCGGTTACCCCCCAAAAAAAAAAAAAAAAAAGGGAAGGTGTTCGTTTTGTTAAAGTGTATAATGTTGTTATGGTCAATAATATACCTGGGTATTGCTTTAGAAGTATATAATATCTTTAGTATGAATGATCACAAAAGTGGACATGTCGACAACTTGCTTTCTCAAAAGAAGAGATGTATCTATTTGCTTTAATATAATGTTGGTTTCAAATATCAAACGTTCTGGCATCAATCCCCATCCATTGCAGCCTAAAGGCTCTATTTGCCTTCAACTTTTGACTTTAATCATTTGAGTTCTTCAATTATGTGTTCACTTTAAGCCAGTTTCATCAGGACCCTCATGCTTAATCTCAAAACAACTTTGAGGCCAAACAAGCTTGTGCTACCACTGCAAAAAGATAGCTCAACAGTCAACACATCTTTTTGTGACCAACATCTACAAGAAAACCCCTCTACTACAATGGTAGACTCGGCACAATCAAATTATGGATGACCAAAACCAGATTGCTATAACATATATAATTCTTGATGTGATATGTTCAATCATTTGCTATAACAAAACCAGAAATTTAAATCAATCATGGAGATGAAGATGAAGATGAAGATAAATACTACCTAATGATAAGAATGTAGTTGTCATATGCAGGATGACCAAACCTCTATTTTCTACCTCTCTCTCTCTACTATACTGTTGTGCGAAACATAAGGGATCTTTTTATCTTTTTTAGTTATTTTCTCTTGTTCTACAGTTTTCTTGTCCCTAGTTGAGCATATATATTAGCTGCCCTCTGTGCATGAATTGTTTTTTGTGAATACTATATATGTTTGAGTGAAGTTTTTCTGTCTTTATCGCTTGCTTTTTCTTCTAGCTTTCTGCACTCTGATAATTTACTGATCGAAGTTCACTGAGATTTTCTACTTTTATAGTATGAGAGCCACAGTGATCCTTGATCATGGCAGAACCATAACACACAAGTTCAACCAGTAGTTCAGACAGGAACAAGCACTACATATACTTCACTTACACAAGCTGGTTTAACTAATTTAATCACATAAACCATGTTCTTTTCATGATATGCTAAATTTGGTTAAGTGTTGGGATTTGTAAATAATATATATTGTGACAATCAGTTTATCTCTGTTGTTATTAATAATGATTTAATAAGCTTTTACCATATTATATGTTGTTATGGTCAATAATTTTTGGGGTATTACTTTGGAAGTCCATAAAATCTTAGTATGAATAATCACAAAAGTGGGCATGTATACAAGTAGCTTTCTCAAAAGAAGAGATTTATATGGTCTATCATTTGAGTTCTCCAATTATTTGTTCACTTTAAACCAGATCATCAGGAGCCTCATGCTTTCTGATATTTCAAAGTGATTGGTTCCACTTTCCGGCATCTGAATCTGACCACATCTGAGGATCTGGCCTCTTCAAGTGGGCTGTGCCCATTTGGGTTCCAAGCCCACTTTAAGGGCCCAGACCAGCCCATTTAAGGTCCAGTTCTTGCATGACCTCTTGTCTAGTTAGGGCTCTTCTCATTGCCAAGTGTCTCCAGCCTCGCCAACTCATGTATTGTTCTCTTGTTACGATGCTCATCTTCTGCCTGCCTCAGCCAAATTTTCCATGTGAACTTCCTTAACCCAACTTAAATATGTTCCAAGCTCTCTGATGAACAATGAGCACACCAAAAACGTCCATATTTGATCTAGGGAAACCCTCATTCCAAAAAAAAATCCCATCATCTGTTTATATAAGTCAAATTAAATTGGGTTACATGACAACAAACTATATATTATGCATGTTGTGTCTAAACTATTTCCTCTAGCCAAGCTTTCCTGGTTCTGGAAAATGACTTCTTCTCTTTGTTTTCCTCACTTCTTCTTTTTGATCTTCTCTTTGGTCATCCTCACAGCGCAATCCCGAACAATTTTGAGGCCAAACAACCTTGTTCTACCACTGCAAAAAGATAGCTCAACACATCTTTTTGTGACCAGCATCCACAAGAGAACTCCTCTACTACAACTCCCCTTTGTTGTGCACTTAAATGGCCAATGCCTGTGGGTTAGTTGTAAGCACGACTACTTATCTTCAACCTACCACGCCCCCTTTTGCCACTCCACATAATGCGCCAGAGCCCAAACCTCTTACTGCCACACTTGCGCCTCCGCAGCCAGACCCGGATGCCACAACAACACATGTGGGGTCATGGCTAGGAACCCCATCACACGCCAAACAGCCATGGGAGAGCTTGCTCAAGATGTGCTCTCAATTCAATCCTTAAAAGGGTCCAACCCCGGCCCTTTGGTTTCTATCCCTCAGTTCCTCTTTGCTTGTGCACCTTCCAAACTTCTGCGGAAAGGTTTACCGAAAAATGTTCAAGGAGTTGCAGGACTAGGCCATGCGCCAATCTCTCTACCGATTCAACTTGCCTCACACTTCGGTTTCCCACCAAAATTCGCCTTGTGTCTTCCTTCAAAATCATCGACAAACGGTGTCATGTTCTTTGGAGACGGGCCTTATTATATGCATCCAAATATTGATGTTTCACGTTCGTTAAGCTACACCCCTTTGACAATAAGCCAAGAGGGACATTACTACATTCCAGTAACATCAATAGAAATAAACAACAAGCCTGTCCCGATTGACACATCCTTGTTAACTTTCAGTCCTCACGCCGGAACAGGCGGCACAAAGCTCAGTACAGCAAATCCTTTTACAGTTCTTGAACACTCAGTTTATCAATCTTTCACCAAGTTCTTCACCAGCCAGCTCTCCGGGACACCACAGATGAAAACTCCTGTGGCGCCATTTGGAGTGTGTTATGACACTAAGAAACTAAGCTACTCAAAGATTGGACCCCAGGTGCCGAACATAGACCTAGTGCTGCAGAACCAAAACGTGAAGTGGAGAATCAGTGGAACAAACTCGATGGTGGAGGTACGACCCGGGATAACATGTTTAGCATTTGTGGATGGAGGGTTTCGGCCAAGGGCTTCAATTGTTATTGGGAGTTATCAGTTGCAGGACAATCTTGTGCAGTTTGATCTGGCTAAGTCGAGGCTTGGGTTTAGCTCCTCGTTGCTCTCTCGGAGGACTAGTTGTGGCAACTTCAACTTCACTACAACTAGTGCAACTCCATAGATGAGGTTCTGTGAGAGGTTTATGTAAATCATGTAAAGTTCTACTACTTTGCTATGTCAAAATAATGGAATAAAACACTTGGTTTTGATGGTTTGATACTTTGATTACTACTCAAGAAATTACACTTAATTAAGATGGTCAAGAGTGTAAAGTTTAACGGATATGGGAACCATACGAAAGCATGAATCGAGGTTTAAGTTTAAGGAATGAAATTGTTATATCTATACATAAAATTTAAAGAAATTTGTGAATTTTGTGGGACGAAGTACATCAACCTACTGTACCTACAGTATAGAGTAAGTGAGATCTAGAAGTCATCTTAGCAGCAATTTAATAGTGTATCGTGGTGGTGAGTTGTTACGCTAATATTTTTCGATGAATAGTTAAGGTACGTATAAATTGGCCTGGATACCTGTTAAAAAAAAAGAAAAGTTCATTGTCAATATTGATCATTTAACTTGGTATTAGAATTAAAGGTTTAGCTTATTGTATTTTATAATCCATCTTGATTTTAATATTTGAGTTTGACGACCCCATCTTTTAGTTTCTTGATAAAGTGAAAAGACTTTCTTGATCATATCAAGATTTGATAGATCATATATGAAGGAGCAAACGATATACTCCCACCTGAAGTTTGGCAAAATCCTAAGTTGGTACCCCATATTGCATTTATTATATATTCTCACCCTTGAAGTAACAGAAAATTATTTAGTGTAACGATCAAATGGTAAAATAGTCATTTTATAGGAGTTGAAGCATGTTAGTAATTCGTCGCCTCTAACAATGCTTCAATGCATTTTAATCAGACGCGGCACATGTTAGTAGGCGTCATTTTCGATTGTTTTGAGCAGTGACAACCCCAATTACCACCACCATTTGACTCCTTGTGCCCCCTACAAAACTCCTAACCTTCCTAGCCACTGCAGCTCACCGTTTGCCACCAACCACTTCACCAAAAAACGCGATGAACACGAACCTCTCGACCAACGAATGACAACTAACCGGTTGTTGGGGATAGAGGGGTTTTGTAGAGTTGGAGACACTGGTTACAGTGGTGGTGTCTAATTGGATTTTGGCTGTCGGAATCTGGTAAAGAATAGTGAAACCCTAAACCTAATGGCGTTAGTGATCGGAAGGGTCAATGAGTTGGGAAATAGAAGGGTTTTGGAGTACGGGCAATGGGGAAGATAATGGAGGTGACAGAGGGGTTCAACTCTGTTGGAAAACAGCCCAAATGAGGCAAAAACCAAGGGGTGTATGCAGTCGATGATGGCGTTATTGAAATAAATTTTATAGTAAATTGGTTAATTTTTTAATTTTACAAATTTAGGGATTTAAAAGTAATTTATTAATTTATTTGTCAAGGATATTATGGTAATAGCACTCTCTGTAACCTAAAAATCGCCAATAATGTTAATTTAAGGGTAAGAATCTAGAATAAATACATCCAAGAATACAATCTTGAGATTTTGCCCAACCTTGGGTGGGAATTTTGTAAAACTCAAACTGTCAAACATTATGATAACAAAAAGACTATCCTTACAAAGACAATATAAAGAGGGCTACAAAGTGACATCAACAAGAAGGAAAAAACAAAGAAAAAACGGAAAAAGTGGGAGAGAGAGAGAGAGAGAGAGAAATCATGAAGATAAAGGATGGCAATTTTCTTTGTATACCCCCTTTGTCTTTGTCTTTGTAAGACTAGTATTGCTCTTATGATAATGGTGGACACTGGACTTGCGGCTTGGGCCTTGGGGTGGCCATAGTCACAATTTTTATTATTAATTTTTAAATATATTCCATTCCTTTAAATTTAATAAATTTTACCCCTTAATATTTGCCCCCTTCATCGTGATCCTTTTAAATGCAATACCTTAAATACACTTTTGTTTGGATCTCCTCATGACTTAATTGTTACATCTTAGTCACCTCACAAAGGCTCAAACCTAATTTCTTGGTTTCGTCACTGATTAATGATGAGATTCAAGATCGTATAATTATTAAAATGTTTGTGTTGTAAAGGTGATAAAACTTGACTATATATATATAGCTCATTTTCTATAAATATTATAAGAGGTTTTTGTATAATTTTTTTAATATTATTTAAAAATTTATAATAAAGAATTAATAGTTAAATTATTGAAATGTTTATGGAAAATAAAGAGTTTTTTTTCTTGGTCTTATACACATTTTCCAAAGAAAAAAATAAAAAAGAAAAATGAAAGAAAAAGAAAAATCATATTCAAAAATCAAAACCTAAAAATATCCACGTCAGCAGTTGGACTCACCAAATGATCTTAATTCTTAAGGCACGTGTATCATCCAATCAAATTGCTCTATTAACAGAACCCTGGTTACAGTTCAACAGTATATTAAAACCCACAAACAAAAACGAAAAACAAAATAAAAATAAAAATAAAAAAAACGAAAACGAAAACAATAAAACGAGCTGCAGCATAAACGGCAATACGAAAAAAATGCATTCATTTGGGTACAGAGCCAACGCTCTGTTAACGTTCGCCGTCACCATTGTCGCCTTAATGTGCGCCATCGCTTCTCTATCTGACAACCTTAACACTCCTTCTCCGACTGCTGAAATCCAGGTCAACTTACGAGTGTCTTTTATCCGATTCGTTGCATTTTTTTTTGGGATCCGTCTTTGATTCGTGTTAGAATTAAGAGAACCCAGTTGGGCTTTTGTGATTTTGACTGATTTTTGTTTTATGGGTTTGTGTTTTTTGTGATTGTAGGTAGTGAATATTAATTGGTTTCAGAAGCAGACGCATGGAAACGATGAGGTAATTTTTAAAATTTTTTGATTTTTAGTGTTGATTGTCTTTGTAATTTGTAGAAGCTTTGTTAGATTTATGGGCTTTGAATCTAAATTATGTGTATGATTAAGTTATTAGTTTGATAAGTAGAAGCTTTAATTGATGATAGGAATATTGACAATTGTACATCATTATTTTGTTTATAGTAGTTTAATGTGTGAGAGTTTAGTTTAATACATGATAAGGTGCGGCTTTGGTGATAATGACTGCTCTTGTTACAGTAAGTTGATCATTTAGTTCGCGTCCGGGTCATTTGGAATTTCATTGTTGATGACGCCTTTTTCAGTAGGGATAGTAATAAGTATATTGCTAGAGGAGATTGTAAACCTAGACTCGCCTTGGTACGGGTTCGATTCCCAGTCATTGTGCAATGTTGAAATGGTATGCGTGTTGTGGGGTCATTACTACCCCGGCTAAAAACATTAGGCAGTTGATTTAGGAGTTGCAGAGGATATGATGAGGGGGCTTCCCTCGCCATCTGAAAGAAGAAAATCAATTTTTGGAGAATGATAATGGTCATTATTTTCTAAGTGAACCAGAGTTCTTTTTATGGTTTCCATAATTCACATTATAGGAATAATGGATCGAAAGGGACAAGCCTGATTTATTACATGCATAGCTCTTCTTCTATGGATGTGTTCTGTTGTAATCACACATGATTATGTCATTTATCTTCTAGCTTTTGATTCCAAATTTACTCTGAAGTAAATTTTTTCTTGTATGCAGGTCAGCCTGACATTGAATATAACCGCCGATTTGCAATCGCTGTTTACATGGAACACCAAACAGGTTGATTGTCCAAGTTTTCTTTATCTCTTTTCATGTAGAGGCTTTAATAGTTATTTGCTGATTAAAAGTGCTTTTCCAAGGTGTTTTTAGTGGTAGGTTGATACATAAGAGGTTTCCTATGATTAGACGTTGAGAAAATTGAATATGCTCATCTCTGACATGTAAACATGTTAATTAAACCCCATAGGAAATGTATATATTGTTTTTTCATAATCTTTTAGCAGTTAATTAATTATTTCAACTTTTTCCTGTTTCAAATCCTATTTACTAATTCAATGGGATGCCCAAATATGATAGGCTTATTTGCCCAGTTCCTCTTTTACAATTATTCTGCATAAACTTAAAGCTGATTTGAGATTTAAACATCGCCTTACTACTCGTTGCAGCTTTTCATTTTCATAGCAGCTGAATACAAAACCCCAAAGAATGCACTAAACCAGGTAATCTCAAGGAATGTGGGTGCATATATTTTCTGAAGTACAATTGTTTTCTATTTTTGTGATCATTTTAATATTGTGTCATCCGTTCTAGATTATGAACTTATGAGGTAATTATTAGGCTATAATGATTTTCCTTTGCGTTCTTCCTGCTCATAAACACCCAGTCTGTGCCAATATTACATTGCATGTGAATTTTAAAAGTACTTATCAGATCTCAGGTTTATCTGCTTGAAACCATGCTCTTTACTTGATTGACTTTGAATGTTGTTGCACAGGTATCACTTTGGGATGCTATAATACCTGCCAAAGAGTCTGCCAAGTTTTCCATTCACACCTCTAACAAGTACCGTTTCATTGATCAGGTGTGCCATCCTAATGAATTGTGTTTATCATTCTGTCTACCAATATTCATAAGTGAACTTCGGTGTTTTCTTTACCAAAATTGAATTTGATTCTCATATTTCCCATTTCCTTTTCCATGTAGGGACACAATCTCCGGGGTAAAGAATTCAACTTGACATTGCACTGGCATGTCATGCCAAAGACAGGAAAGATGTTTGCCAATAAAATAGTCATGTCTGGATACCGCTTGCCGGAGGAATACAGATGAGAAATATCTCGAGTGTATGATCTTGTTGTAACTTAGTCTTTTTGTAAGGGGATATTGAGGATCAATTTAACTATAAAACTAGAAACAAGGAATGTTTCTTGTCATTGTTTTGCTTTCAATAACTTTAAACCTCGGTTGCAAAATCATGGATTATGGTTCTTTCCTTAGGAAGAAATTTTTGATCCTTTTTTTTTTTACCAATTTTGCCTGCAATCCCCTTTGAGTCTCTACTCACAAAAATTGAAATCTTATTTTAGAAAAAAAAAAAAAAAAAAAGCAAACAATACTAAAAATCCTTATTTTAGAAAGGGATTAATAAACTTGGTGAAGGAGGTAGAATCCTTATTGGAACTCTGATTGATCTGAGCATAATGTAGTGATTTTCTATTACCTCGTAAAATGTAGTGGAGGTTGAATCCAAATACTCTCATAATCTGATTCCACTGCTTTCTTGAACCGGCCACAAGGTTGGGGACACAAGTGAGTTTGTGGTGCCTTGAAAAAATAAGAGTTAAACTTCATGCAGCAATTGTGATGTACAGTATTGGCTAATACACTTGCAACCCCAACTGCCGGAACTAATATACATTTTTCCCAACCTATAAACAAAATTTTCTTCTCCAAATTTTCACATTCAACTAACTTCTTCTCTGAAAAATCAACCCTAAAAGCAAGACATCAATCATCATCTTTAAAACATGTTAATAAAACATTCCCATCCGACTCAATTAGTCTATAACCGTAGATAAGTGCCAGTGAGGGAATTGCAATGGAAAGAACATCAATTAGATTAGGAACTATTTTTTGCTCTTTTGCTATAATTTGAAAGGAACTTAACCAAATTATTTCACCTCCAAATATACTGCTAATACTTGCACAATATAAGACTCCATCCACACAAGCCAAACTAAGAATATCTCGTCTAAAATCTTCTAAACAATAATGAAGAGTCCATCTTGTATCTCCAAGCCTACATGTGTAGATTTTCATGCATTCCCAACCATCCCACCATTGGTCTCTCAATACTACAATTATCACACACTCTCTGGAAGTTGGATTGCTTGAGAATATTACCCGACGACTCAAAAAGTATATATGAGTTTCCAATGCCGAGAGTTTTATTGTTTCATCAATAAAAGGATTATAGAAGAAGAAGAGTAAACTACCAGGACGATACCAACGAACATTCTCTTCTAGTTTGGATATAAGAATCCAACCATATTTTTTATCTTCAAACCTTGATCCAAATGGTAACTTCTTTTTAATCTCATGCTTTGTTTTGTTAGAAGGGTTGTAAAGTTAACAAAAGCCACTGACCTTATTGTGCTAGTTGTACTCTGTTAGACCACCTGTACACAAGGTCTACAGGAAGAGGAATAGAAATTAGTGCGATGAGGTGTGAGTTGTTAGGAGAGTGTGTGAGTTGGTTAGGAGAATGGTGAGGTGTGCAATGGGTGAGTTTGTTAGAACAGAGAGAGATTATTGTTATGAGGTGGACACGCAGCTAGCAATTAGTTACAGAATAAGAATTGAATCAGTATACAAAGAAGATAGTTGAATGGGAGAGGATATAGAGATATTTCCATAGACTATTTGGGAGGTCTCCCAGCTCCTCGAACTTCTGGGAAACTGTCCATTGTTCCTTTATTTCTATCAAATATTACTTAGCACCAGCTACTGTTACCTTTGATTGTGCACTCTATTGGTTGTTGTGTTGTGTGTGTTGCTGTGATTGTCTGCTGTGCAGGGGAGTTCCATCAGCTTGGTATCAGAGCCCGATAACCAACAGGCCCACGCTGGGGAATGGTCAAGTCGAAGATGGAGAACAGGATGGAGAATATGGAAAAAGAAATGAAGTCAGTAATGGAAGACATGAGTTCAGTCAAGACCGACATCGTTAGTCTCAAGGAGTTCCTAACCGAGATGAGAGAATTAATGAGAATGAGAGATGAGAGGGATGAAAGACGTGACCACGAGAAAGGGAAGTCCTAGTCAACCTTAGGGAACCAAGACAGTGGTTACGATAGAGAACAAGGCCAAGAAACAAACGGGAAAAGTGAGAAGGAGGAGAAGAAGGGCTGGAAACTTGAGCTCCTAATTTTCAATGGAGAAGACCCCTTTGGATGGACATTTCGAGCAGATCGTTATTTTGCAATCAACAGATATGGGCCATCGGAGATGGTGGAGGCCGCGACAGTATGTATGGAAGGCCGAGCATTGAACTGGTACTAATGGATGGAGGGCCGAGAGCCTTTCAAATCGTGGGGAGAGCTCAAGGCAGCCGTAATCGCAAGATTCCGGCCATCGTTCCAAGGATCTGCACATGAAGCGTTGGTGGCGCTGAAGAAAAACTCCACCGTGACTGAATACATAGAAGATTTTGAATCCCATACGGCACCGTTGAAGGATTTGGGGGAAGAGTTGTTGATGGGTGTTTTTGTTAACGGGCTCAAGGAAGAAATTAGAGCTGAACTGAGATTGTTAAGGCCTAAGTCCCTTCAGGATCTGATTGAGCAGGCCCATCGTGTGGAGGAGAAAAACTGGGTCATGGATAGATGTCAGCCCAAGCCTTTCAAAACTCAGGGAGCCAAAGAGAGTTATACTTGAGTATCCAATAGCCCAGACTAACCCGACCCGCATGGTGGTCCAACCCAGCAAGAGTAACCAGTAGCCCCGACCCGACCCACGTGGTGGCCCAACTCATCAAAACCACCAGAATCCAACCAAAACGCGTCATCGCGTGCACCCGATAGAAGAGAGAGAGAGCGCCGGAGAATGGAGTTACGGGTTTCCGAGGAGGTTCAAGGGGAAGTTTTTGGCGATTATCTGAAGCTGATATTCAGTACAAATGGGAGAGGGGGCTCTGCTTCCAATGTGATGAGAAGTTCGGGCCTAATCACCGCTGCCGAAGTAAATCCTTACAGATTTTGTTGGCCTGGGAGGACGACGAGGCCGAGGAGAGTGAACTTCCATCGGGAAATGATGAAATCCCTAACCCAGAAGGTACTGACTTGGCTCTTTCCTTAAATTCCATTGTGGGTATTACGTCCGACAAAACCTTGAAGTCAAAGGGGCAAATTGGGAAAGTCAATGTGGTGGTGCTAGTGGACAATGGGGCGTCACACAATTTCATTTCGCGAGAGTTGGTCAAGAGGCTGGGTATTGTGGTGGAAAGGGGTAAGCTTTTTGGGGTAATGGTGGGAAATGGAGTCACGGTGAAGGGAGAAGGGGTGTGTCGGCAAGTGTCTCTGGATGTACGAGGGATTCAGATTAGACAGGGTTTTTTCCCTTTTGAGTTGGGAGGAGCTGACATTGTTTTGGGTGTGACATGGCTGAGTTCCTTAGGGGATGTGTGCGTCAACTGGAAGAAATTAACCATGAGGTTGTGTTGTGTGTGTTGCTGTGATTGTCTGTTGTGTAGGGGAGTTCCATCATACTCATAAGCAAATATCCAAGGCAATTGATTTGTAGATTTGATAGTATAAGTATTCCATCGCCAACTTTTGCAGATGGCCAGAAAACAGATTTGATCATTGAAATATAGATGTTCCATTATCACGCTTAGTATATCAACCAGAAGATCGGACCATGACTTGATGGCACTGCCATTGCTCATATTGGATGTGAAGGACTTTGTTAACGGGTATATTGAAAGAATAACAATTCAATGTAATAATATTCAACTATATATATACTGCAAATACGATGAATCCTGTTTGTAAATGGAATATTAATTAATAAGGAGAGATGCTATTGAATTAGAAAACTAAATAAAAAAGAATGATGTAAGTAATCAAAATTAGGGTTTCCAATTCATCACCTTATTTTCCTAGTATTCTGATGCATTTGATGACCTATATAGAGTTACACAAAGAGGCAAATATTACAATGCATTCCGTTTTAGGAACCAAGTCGTCAACAGTGTTTGCCAATTCATTAAAATATAAGAAGAATATTAATTGAGTTTAAATGAAAATTAGGAAAATTAAAAAAAAATATATTAAAATTTGAATAATAATATGGATCCCTTTCATCTAAAATAAGAATCTTCTTAATTCTTATAGTAATTAAAATAAAATAAAAGAGACTAAGAGGAAACAAAATCAATGAAGAGATTAGGGAACTCTTAGGTCATTTATGGTATGTTCTATTATTTTGTCAGTAGTCTTTTGAAGCATGAAACCTTAATCCAACAAGAAACATTTTTTTTTTTTTTTTTTTTTTTGTGATTCAAAATATCTTTCAAAAACTAAAATATGGTTCAAAATATTGAATCATATAACCTAGTATTTAAAATTGTTTTCAGATTAAAATCTATAGAAAACAAATTTTACCCGTTTTCTAATTTTACACAAATTTTTACGATTGTATTTAAAGTCTATTTTTGAAAACAATTTGACTCATTCCTTTTATCTTTTGTTTTTAAAAACAAAAACGTAATTTTAAATTCTATATCAAACATGCATTTTTTTAAAAAGAAAAAAAGAAAAAGAATAAGAGTTTACAGCTATATAGCTCTTATTAAAATTAGAAAACTAAATAGAAAGAGGGATGTCCTACAAAATTAGGAATTTTTTTTTTTTAAATATAAGTTATTTTCTTAATATTATTATAAATTTTGTTTAGAACTATTTAATAAATGGTCCCAAAAATAGAAAACTTTATTGGAATTTATTACAAATCCTATAAAACAACAACAAACTAGCAGAAAAACCAACAGCAAAAAAAACAACAAAATAGCAAAAAAACAGCAACTAAACAGCAGCAAAACAACAACTAAACAACAATAAAACAGCAACTAAACAGGAAGAAACTATGGCATCAAAGCGTTCAAAGCACTGTCCTTAAGATCAAATTTTTGCCCCATTAGAAGGATCTTCCCCAAGCAAATGGCTCAGATGCGGACCGACTTCCAGGATACAATGATGAGCTTCTATTTAAAGTACACTCTTTAACAGAAGCTTAGAACAATATAAGGTAAAGAAGAAGTGGTGAAGGAGAGCTGGAAAGAATTAAAACGTAGAGATAAAATGAATTCTCTCAAGTAGAAAAATTTTCACCGCATAAAAGAGAATAAAACACCCCTTTTTTTATACTTGTCTCTTACATGTAACAACCCTTTTTTTAATTATAAAAAATGAAACTGCCCAGCTTTTATAACAGCCATTTTTAGTTAAAAAAAATGATATTGTCCAACCATGATTTGAATTGTAAAGTAACCGAAGCAATTGTAATTGCATTCAAATCATAACAGTCCAAAATTTTAATTACATTCAATCATAACAGTCCAAAATTTTAATTACATTCAAATCATAACAGTTCAAATTTTAATTAAAAATTGGTATTTTGAAATACCATAACAACCTAGCTTTTATAACAAACTTAGAATGCAAAACGGGTTTGGTATATCAACTAACTTTTGATAGCATAAGTATTCCATTACCAACTTTTGCAGATGGCGGCCGACCCGAAAACCAATTTGATCATCGAAATATAGATGTTCTATTACTACATTTAGTATATCAACCAGAAGATTGGACCATGACTAGTAGCACCGTCATGGCTCATATTGGATTTGAAGGAGTTTGTTAATGTGTATATTGAAAGAATAACAATTTAATGTAATAATATTCAACTATATATATTGCGTTTTTGATGAATCTTGTTTGTAAAAGGATTAATTAATAAGGAGAGTTGTTATTGAATTACAAAACTAAATAAAAAGAATGACGTAAGTAATACAAAATTAGGGTTTTCAATTCATCACCTTATTTTCCTAGTATTGACTTATATAGAGTTAGAGTTAGCGTTAGATACTTTGAATATAAGAAGAATATTTATTGAGTTTAAATGAACATTAGGAAAATTAAAAAATAATATTAAAATCTGAATAACAATATTACTCCCTTTCTAAAATAAGAATCTTCTTAATTCTTATAGTAATTAAAAAAAAAAAAAAGGAGTAGGAGGAAACAAAATTAATTTTTTTTTTTTTTTTTTATTCTTGCCTTTAAGTTATTTTTTTAATGAAATATTTCCGTAATGGTAATATGAAATAACGATTATAAAAATATGAATTATATTATTAAATTCATTAGCAACGACTTATATTATATTATTTCTCAGTTTTTATTAAATAGTGCAATAACGTAAGGGTCAGAATCAATCATAGAAATAAAATCCCTACTGACAAAATATAAGAAGAATATTATTAAAGTTTCAATGAATATTAGGAAAAAAAAAAATAAAAATTAACGTATAATCATTTTTTTTTTAAATAACAACCTTCTCAAAGTATAAAAATAATAATAAAAAAGCAAACAAAAATAAAATAAAATTACCAACTTGGTGAAGGAGGTTGAATCCCCATTGGAAGGCTGATAGATCCGATCATAATGTGTGATTTTCTGATACTTTGTAAAATGTAGTGGAGGTTGAATCCAAATACTCTCATATCTGACTTCTCTGGTTTCTTGATGCAGCCATAAAAGTTGTGGACACTAGTGACTTTATGGTGGCTTATCAAAAATAGAACATGAAGGGGATGTAGCTCAAATGGTAGAGCGCTCGCTTTGCATGCGAGAGGTACAGGGTTCGATCCCCTGCATCTCCATTTTTTTGGGGTCAAATATCCTCAATATCCTCTAAATTGTTCTTTGTTTTCGTCGTGAAAGTTTCAAGGCAATTGATGATGGATGATTTGACCAGTGTAGGTTTTCTGCAAGTTTTTCATTGTGTAAGTTTCTGGGCAGCTGAGGATGGATTTGATTGTAAGTTTTCTAAGCTTTTATCAATTGACTTTTCTCTGGTCAAAGATTTCTGTATCTAGTTGTTTGCTTCCTTGTCCCTTCCTTTATTTGTTTTTTAGGATCCTTCAACTCGTTGACAATTCTACAAATAAGATAAACAACGATCTTAAATACCTTATACCACATCATTCTTTGTATTATATTTGACTCTTCCTATTCTTGTGCTGATAGTTGTTGGCATGTTACATTCGGATTCCGTGTTCGTCTTTTCCATTGAATCAGGCGGCTTATAGTTAGTTTTACCTTGTACTCAAATACTTCATTATTAAATAATACTCATTCCAAGTCTTTGATTTTAAAGACTTCGACTACTTGTTATATATCCTGCTTTTGTAATCACTGTTTCATTATCAGTTGCTTTGATTGGCTTGTATTTTTAAATCTCGATTGATAGAGAACAGAAAGGGAGAGATAGAAGAAAAAAGGATTGAAAATGGCAGAAGTCGGTATTTCTGTTGCTGCAAAACTTGCAGAGTACTTGGTCGATCCCATTGTTCGTCCAATTCGTTATTTCTGGAACTATAAAAGCAACTATAAGAATCTCGAGGCAGAAGTTGAAAAGCTCAAGGATGCTAAAGAAAGGATACATCATTCAATTGTTGATGCTAAAAGAAAGGGGGAAGAGATTGAACGTGATGTTGAAAATTGGCTGATTAGGGCGAACGAGACCTTTGATGAGGCAGGGAAGGTCTTTGAAGATGACAATCAAGCAAACAACCGGTGTTTCAAGGGGTTGTGTCCAAATTTTAATGCACGCTATCGATTTAGCAAGGAAGCAGCAAGGGAGGTGGAGGCTGTTGTTAAACTCCTGGAAGAAGGGAAATTTAGCAGAGTTTCGTTCAGACCCATTCCAGAGGAGATTTGGCCACCTATCAAGAGTTACGAGGTCTTTGAATCAAGAATGTCCACTCTGAAGAATATATTGAATGAGTTAATTAATCCTGATGTTAACATCATTGGGGTGTACGGGATGGGTGGCGTTGGCAAGACAATGCTAGTGAAGCATGTTGCCCGAGAAGCCAAGAAAAACAAGCTTTTTGATGAGGTAGTTTATGTTGTTGTATCCGAGGGTCTAGATGTAAAAAAGACTCAAGGAGAAATTGCAGATGAATTAGGTCTAGAATTCTCTGAGGAGAGTGAAAATGGAAGAGCCAGGAGGCTTCGTGCACGCTTGCAGAGAGAGACGAAGGTCCTTATCATCTTAGATAATATTTGGAGGCATCTCGATTTGGATGCAGTAGGAATTCCTTTTGGAGAGGCTCATAAGGGGTGTAAAATATTGCTCACGTCCAGAAGTCAAGAGGTAGTGTCAAATGAGATGGATTCTCAAATTAATTTCTCGGTTGGAGTTCTAAATGAAGAAGAAGCTTGGCTTCTGTTTAAGAAGATGACGGGAGATTATATCGAAAACAATGATTTGCTATCTGTTGCTAAGGATGTGGTCAAGGTATGTGCTGGTTTGCCCATTGCCATTGTGACAACTGCAAGGGCATTAAGAAACAAGAGTGTATCTGTATGGAACGATGCCTTGCTACAACTGAAAAGGCCTTCTCCGGGAAAATTCATCGGAATGCAAGTGCCTTATTCAACTATAGAGTTGAGTTACAATCGGTTAGAAGATGAAGAACTCAAGTCAACCTTTTTGCTTTGTAGTCTAATGGGATTTAACTACAGTGCTTTAATTACAGACTTGGTGAAATATGGAATGGGTTTGCGTTTATATGAAGGCATCAATACAATGCAAGAAGCTCGGGACAGGGTATATACATTGGTCTATAAACTCAAAGCTTCCTGTTTGTTGCTTGACAGTTCTACCAGCGAAAAGTTTGCAATGCACGATCTTGTTCGTGATGTTGCTATATCAATTGCACGCAGAGACCGAAACATGTTTGCAGTGAGAAATGAGGTTCTTCCAAAGGATTGGTTAATCAATGTACCAAAAAATTGCACTGCAATGTCCTTACGTAGTAATGATATCAGTGAGCTTCCTGAGGAGTTGGAATGTCCACATCTTCAATTTTTCTATGTATACAGCAAGGACCTTTTTTTGAGAATTCCAGACAATTTTTTCGAAGGTATGACTGAACTTAGAGTTTTAGATTTGACTAAACTGCATATATTGTCGTTGCCTTCTTCGCTTCAACTCCTAGTAAATCTTCACACATTATGTCTAGATCGTTGCATTTTGAGGGACTTAAGTATTATAGGAAACCTGAAGAAACTAGAAATTCTTAGCTTTCTCAGGTCTGACATCGAGCAATTGCCAGGAGAAATAAGTCAATTGACTCAGTTAAGGTTGTTAGATTTGACTGGTTGCTCCAAACTAAAAGTAATTCCACCTAATGTCATATCAAGCTTATCCCAATTAGAAGTGTTGTATATCGGTCATAGCTTTGTTAATTGGGAGGTTGAAGGATGCGAAAATGAAAGATGCAATGCTAGCCTTGATGAGTTGAAGCATTTGTCCAACTTGACCACTTTAGATATACATGTTCATGATGCCAAGATTCTACCCAAGGGATTGTTCTCGGAAAAGCTGGAGAGGTACAGAATATTCATAGGAGATGAGTGGGACTGGTCTGGTAATTATGAAACTTCAAGAACTTTGAAGCTAAAGCTCAATACCAGCATTTTCCCAGAGGACAACATTATCTCTCAGTTGAAAGGAGTGGAAGATCTATATTTAGATGAATTGCAGGGGGTTGAAAATGTTCTTAATGAGTTAGACGGAGAAGGTTTTCCACAATTGAAGCATCTTCATGCCCAAAATAATCCATATTTTCTATGCATTGTTGACTCAGCACATTGGGTACCTCACAATGCCTTCCCCCTCTTAGAGTCAATGTTTCTTTGTAATTTGATTAATATGGAGAAGATTTGCCGTGGTCAACTCACTGCAGGGTCATTTTGCAAACTAAGAACCATAAAAGTGGAAAATTGTTCTAAATTGAAGAATATCTTCTCATTCTCCATTGCTAGAGGCCTTCCACAGCTTGAAACAATTGAAGTGAATGGATGCAGTAATATGGAAGGGATATTTGCTATTGAAAATGAAGATGAGATCAATGACAATGAAGCGACTGACAAGATTGAGTTTAGTCAATTGCGCTCCTTGACACTAAAATCTTTACCATGTCTCACCAGCTTCTGCTCTAAAGTG
This sequence comes from Pistacia integerrima, assembly GCA_026225825.1. Lineage (NCBI taxonomy): Eukaryota > Viridiplantae > Streptophyta > Magnoliopsida > Sapindales > Anacardiaceae > Pistacia > Pistacia integerrima. The sequence continues at coordinate 4,153,045 of CM047748.1, forward strand.
AAAAGTTCAAATGTAGCCATTTCGGAAGATGATCTTGATATTCCCACGGCACTTTTCAGTGAAAAGGCAGGTGAAAGATAAAATTTTTCTGTCATTTTATTCTTTTTGCTTCTTCTCATTTGTTAACTAATTAATCTAGATGAAAAGAAGAATAAACAAAGACTTTTTTGCAGGTTGCATTCCCTAACTTGGAGGTCTTGGAACTGTTTGCAATAAATTTTGAAAAGATGTGGCACAACCAACTTCCAGCAGGATTTTCTTGCATTCAAAATCTGACGCGCTTGATTATGTGGGACTGTGGTAATATAAAATATCTGTTTTCCTCTTCTACAATTGGAAGCCTTGTGCAGGTTCAATATCTTGAGATATGCAAATGTGTGGTCTTAGAAGAGATAATATTCATAGATGAATTCAGAGGAGAAGAGACTAAGGATATGATTTTCCCTCGATTAAACTACCTAAAGGTAAAAGACCTTCCAAACCTCACAAAATTCTGCTCAGGAGATTATATTGAACTTCCTTCCTTGAAATAACTGCAGATAGAGCAATGCCCTGAATTGAAGGCATTCATCTCAGAAAAAAACAGTACAGACATGACAACTTCCAAAGAGGAGGGAAAGATGAGATCAGTGGAGGTTCATCAGGATGGTATAGAGCCTTTCTTCAATGGAAAGGTAGATTATTTAAAGCTTTTCTTTGTCAGTTGTGCTAGCTTTAAGGTCTTGTAGAATTTATATTATCTTTCCCTTCTTTCCCTATACTTTATTTCCAATTATTCTTTTTTTTTTTTCTGCATTCGATTTCCATCCTGCTTTCAATCAGGACTAAAAAGAATTTCTAACGCAATGGTCTGGATATAAAAACCACAGGTTATTTTCCCAAACTTAGAGGAACTTGTAATTTCCCACATGGATAGCTTAGAGATGATATGGCACGACCAAGTTGGTGAGTCTTCATTTTGCAAACTAAAATTGGTGAAGGTTGAATGCTGCAATAAGCTACAGGCTGTGTTTACATGTAATTTTCGAGGAAGATTTTCAAGCCTAAAGTCGCTGACTGTTTCCGATTGTGGTTTACTTGAGGAGATTTTTCAAATCCAGGGGCCAAATTTTGAAGGCACAAATTGTGCAGCAGAAACTCAGCTAAGATATTTGCATATTAAACTCCTACCAAAATTGAGGCACATATGGAGTAAGGATTCCATAGGAAGTGCCTCCTTTCAAAATCTACGAGTAGTGACGGTTTCTGAATGCCAGAGACTGAGAAATGTGTTTCCAGCCTCCATTGCTAGTAGTCTTTTGCATCTTCAAGAGCTTGAGATAAACACTTGTGGTGTAGAGGAGATCGTTGCAGTGGACGAAGTGCGGAAAGAAACTGCGTTTGTCTTTCCGCAGGTGACCTCCCTGAAACTTTCTAACCTAGCAGAACTTAAATTATTTTACCCTGGCATACATACTTCAAAATGGCCAATGTTGAAAAAGCTGGCTGTGTATCATTGTGATAAAGTGAAGATATTTGCTTCAGAATTTAATATCGTCCAGGATGATAATGGGGAGTACCAACTTGATCTCCAAGCTCAACAACCCCTCTTTATGGTTGAAAAGGTATGAGACTTAATAGTTTTTATGTTCTATTTTGGGTTAATATCAAGGAATCTCATATATTTTGAGGGAATATTTTATCTAACTTTTTCCTGTTTGGTCTCCAGGTCATCACCAATTTGGAGAAGTTGACATTAAGTGGAAAGGACTGCCAGAGCCAATTTCCGGAATATCTTTTTCGCAATCTTAAAGCTCTTGAGGTAGTTGCAGATGAATCCACTGCCTTTCCACTTGGTTTCCTTCAGAGATTTCACAATTTGGAAGAGCTTGCATTGAGTTTTAGTTCATACAAAGAGATATTCTTACATGGAGAGGCCCAGAAACATGCTGGAACTCTAGCACAAATAAAAACTTTGAAGTTGAGCTCACTTTCTGATCTGAAGTACATCTGGAAACAAGACTCCAAGCTGGATTTGATTCTTCAAAATCTTGAAATATTAAATATATCGCATTGTGAAAATTTGATCAACCTAATGCCATCATCTGCAACACTCGAAAATCTAACAACACTAGATATTTCGAGTTGCAAGGGATTGATAAATTTAGTAACACCATCTACAGCGAAAAGCCTGGTGCAACTTGTGGAATTGAATGTATATGGGTGCGAAATGATGACAGAAATAATAGCAAATGAGGGAGATGCAACAGAAGATGAGATTATTTTCAGCAAATTAAAGAGGTTATCACTTGATCATTTACCAAGTCTCACAAGCTTCTACTATGGGATTCACACTTTCAAATTCCCCTCTTTAGAAGAATTCATTTTGAGAGGATGCCCGAAGATGAATATTTTCTGTAGAGGAGTTTTAAGCACACCAAGGTTACGGAAAGTTCAACTAACGTTGGGAGTGGATAACGAGTATTGGGAGGGTGACCTTAATACAACCATACAACAATTAGCTGGAAGAAATTGGTATGTATTAGTTCACTAATCATTATCTTTCCTATCTCCTTTTCTGGAATTTTTTTTGTTCCTCCTCACACTTGGTCTGGTAAACTTTAGCCCTACTGCACAAGCAAGCAAATACTATTCCCCAATCCCCACTTGATCGTCATTGTACCTTATATAAAAGCATTATGAAGTAATATATCTTTACAGTTCCTGCTTTCACCTTCAATGTGCTTTTCTCTTTGATTACAGAACGTGGAGGTTTCTAAAGAGGGGTAAGCTGATCCACCGATGCACCATCAGAAATCAGGCAGTTTTTCTTTATATATTGTGAGACATTGCTGCTCGTGTTTCTCCCTATCGAAGTCGGCTTGTGGGAAGGTCTTCTGTCTCTGTCCATATATTACCCTGCTTCAGCTTTCATTCACAAAAACATTGCGGACTTTGAAGGTGTTACAACAATTATGTTTTCTTGTTGCAGTAGTCTCGATTCATTACCTGAAGTGTAATTTATCTCAATGTGCAATTCTATCTATTGAAGTTTGAATTCTTTTTCAGTGACTTGTATCAATGTGAAATGTTTTTTAAAGTAATTTGAAGCTGTACGGTGAATCATTCCCATGAAAGGGTCTTGTAATCGTTCTAATGACACTGATTTTGTCACTCAAATTGACATGAAATTCTGCATCTGATTTTGTAGCTTTTTTCTAAAGTCTATAGACTGCTTAATGGTGCCTTGAGTGTGTTGGAGATTCAGCATGAAGTGCTGCTTTTCAATAACTATCCAAGTGTAAAATGATAACATTATATGTATATTGAGCAACAAGCATCAGAAGATGATAGCACTTGGAATAAACAAAAAAAATAATTCATATTTTAAGCTATATGAATTTTTTCTTTACTATGTAATTTACATATAATTTCTAAAAAATAAAAAAATTTCCAGAAAAAGTGCTTAATTGGCTGTTTTAAACACAATTTCCCGGATAAGATTTTTAAATATGTTTTTACTATCTGCGAAAGTCTAAAATTTATTTTCAATTAATAACAATTAAGAACTAACAAAAGTCAGACAGGGGATGTAGCTCAAATGGTAGAGCGCTCGCTTTGCATGCGAGAGGTACAGGGTTCGATCCCCTGCATCTCCACTTTAATTTATGAAATTTCTAATTTTGTCAGTATGGCTGAAAGATAGCTGGACTTGGAACAAGGCTTTCTTTACATTTGATTCTTCATATTTTTATGCAGAAGTTGTTGGCTTGTTTCTTCCAATCTTTTATTTTATATTGTTTTTTTTTTTGAAAATTTGGCTTGGATGGCACGGCTCAATATTATTATTCAATCATCTTTCATTAAAAAATACAAACTATCTTGACTTATACCAAATATTTCATTATATAATTTGCTTGGAACTTTAACAGCAACCAATTCAGCCGTTGATTAATTATCCATAATCTATCAAAACTCACACTTCATTCAAGCTTCCCGGTTCTTATTTTCATAGTTTGATCTCAATAACACTTTGAATTTTGCAGCTGTTTTGTTGTAGTCACTACCTTACATAGTTTTAAGAGTTGAGAATGGTAGAAATTATTGTTTCTCTGGTTGCAAAAGTTGCAGAGTACTTGGTTGCTCCAATAGGCCGCCAATTTTGTTTATTGTGCAACTACAATAACCACCTGAAGAATCTTCAGAGAGAAGTTGAGGAGCTGATAGATGCAAGAGAGAGGGTGAAACATTCTGTTGATGATGCTAAAAGAAAAGGGGAGGAGATTGAAGATGATGTTGAGAAGTGGTTGGTTAATGTGAATAAGATTGTTGATAAGGCAGAGAAGTTTATTGAAGACGAAGAGAAAGCGAAGAAGAACCGATGTTTCAAGGGGTTGTGTCCTAATTTGATGAGCCGCTATCAGCTTAGCAAGAAGGCAGTGAGGGAGGCAAAAGTTGTTATTGGACTTCAGGAAAAAGGGAAATTTGGTAGAGTTTCATATTGTACTGTTGCGGAGGCGATTTGGCTTACAGCTGATAAAGGTTATGAGGCCTTTGAATCAAGAATGGCCTCTTTGAAGAAGATAGTAAATGCATTAAGCAGGCCTGATATTTACATGATTGGTGTGTACGGGATGGGAGGCATTGGCAAGACTATGCTGGTGAAGGAAGCTGCTAGACAAGTCAAGATGCACAAGCTCTTTGATGAGGTGGTTTTTGCAGAAGTATCTCAAACTCCTGATATAAAAAGGATTCAGGGAGAAATCGCGGACCAATTAGGCCTTGAATTGAATGTGGAAAGTGAATCCGGAAGAGCAAGCAAACTATATGCACGATTGAAGAATGAGAAGAAGATCCTTGTAATTCTTGATAACATTTGGGATGGTCTTGATTTGGATAGAATAGGAATCCCTTTTGGAGATGATAATAAGGGACGTAAAGTATTGTTGACATCAAGAGACTTAGATGTATTGTCAAATAAGATGGATACTCAAGATAATTTCTTGGTTGGCGTTTTGAATGAAAAAGAAGCTTGGAGCTTGTTCAAGACGGTGGCGGGTGACCATATCGAAAACCGCAATTCGAAATCTATAGCAACTGATATGGTCAAGGAATGTGCAGGTTTGCCTATTGCCATTGTAACATTAGGAAGGGCATTAAGAAACAAGAGCTTATTTGAATGGAAGAATGCCTTGTTAACACTGAGAAGACCTTCATCAGCAAACTTCACAGGTATGCATGGAGTAGCTTATTCCACTATAGAGTTGAGTTACAATCATTTAGAAGATGAGGAACTCAAGTCAACTTTCTTTCTTTGCAGTCTAATGGGATATACTGAAAATGGTTCCATGTTAGATTTGTTGAAATATGGAATAGGTTTGAGTTTATTTAAAGGCATCGTTACAATGGAAGAAGCACGCGATAGAGTATATACATTAGTCCATAAACTCAAATCCTCTTCTCTGTTGCTGGATAGTTATAGTGGTGAAATGTTTGCTATGCATGATGTTGTTCGCGATGTTGCCATATCAATTGCTTCTAGAGAGTGGAATGTGTTTACAATGAGAAATCAGGTTGTTCCCTGGGAATGGCTAGATAAGAACACACAAAAATATTGTACTGTAGTCTCCTTACATAAGGACTTATTCTGATGAAATTCCTGAAGAGTTGGAATGTCCTCAACTGAAGTTATTCTATATGTTTAACAATGATCCTTCATTGAAAATCCCAGACAATTTTTTTGCAGGAATGCCAGAGCTTAAAGTTTTAGATTTGGCAAACGTGCATTTAGTGTCACTGCCTTCTTCACTTCATCTTCTAGTAAACCTTCAAACTTTGTGTTTGGATCTATCTGTACTAGGAGATATAGCTATTATTGGAGAGCTGAAGAAACTGGAAGTTCTTAGCTTTTGGTATTCTAAAATCGAGCAATTGCCAAGAGAAATAGGTCAATTGACTCGGTTAAGATTGTTAGATTTGAGCAATTGTTGCAACCTAAAAGTTATTCCACCGAATGTTATATCAAGCTTATTCCGATTAGAAGAACTGTATATGGGTAATAGCTCTGTTCAATGGGAAGTTGAAGGGTTCAACATGGAAAGAAAAAATGCTAGCCTCAATGAGTTGAAGCATTTGTCTCACTTGACCACTTTAGAAGTACAAATTCAAGATGCCAAGATAATACCAAGAGACTTGTTCCCCAAAAAGCTGGAAAGGTATAAAATATTCATAGGAGATGAGTGGGACTGGGATGGTGATCATGGGACTTCTAAAACATTAAGACTCAAGCTCAGTACCAGAATTTGCTTGGAGGATGGAATTATCATGCAAATGAAGGGAGTTGAAGAACTCTATTTAGATGAATTGCAGGATGTCAAGAATGTTGCTTATGAATTAGATAGCGAGGGCTTCCCACAATTGAAGTATCTTTATGTCCAAAATAATCCATATTTCCTGTGCATTGTTGGCTCAGTGGATTGTGTAGCTTGTGATGCCTTCCCCATTTTGGAGTCATTGTCTCTTCGCAGTTTGATTAACCTGGAGAAGATATGTCATGGTCATCTTTCAGGAGAATCTTTCAGCAGGTTAAGGATCATAAAAGTGGGTAATTGTGACAAACTGAAGAGTATCTTATCACTTTCCATTGCTAGAGGCCTTCAACAACTTCAAATAATTGAAGTGACTGAATGCAGGATTATGGAAGAGATTTTTTCTATTGGAACAGAAGATAACATCAAAAATAATGAAGGATACAAAATGGAAGTAACTGATGAAGATGTAACAGAAGAGGAGATTATATTTGGTAAATTGAAGAGGTTATCACTATCTTATTTATCAAATCTTTCAAGCCTCTGCTCTGGGAATGGCACCTTGAAATTCCCCTCTTTGAAAGAAGTAATTGTGAAAGGATGTCCTAATATGAAGATTTTCTCTCCAGGAGTCTTAAGCACACCAAATTTACATAAAGTATCACTAGCAGAAGGAGAGGTTGAAGCATGTTGGGAGGGCGATATAAATACAACCATACAAGAGTTGCATAAAATCTGGTATGTATTTATTTACTAAGTTTCCCATCTTGCTTTTAGGTCAATATCTACAGAAATCGGTTTAAAAAAAAAAAAAAAAAGTGTAATAAATAACTTAGAATATCAAAAAGGCTAGTTAAAGCACCTTAACATTATTTCTTTAGCAGTTCCTGCTTTCACCTTGAATGTTTTGTGCTTTCTGATTACAGACTTTCCAGTGTTCGAAGGAAGATGGAGGTCATCATCCTTCAATGTACCATCGTTGCAGCTCATGGTTTGCCTGTCAAAGTCGGACTGCAAGAAAGTCCTGTCTCCATCCATATTGCCCTGCTTTAATTTTCATTGATATGATCATTTGAGGTTGAATTGTGGAAGGTTCTTTTTCATTATCTTCTAGTTGCAGTTCACTGGAATTTTATTCACTTTCAAGTTGAGCCTCCAAGCTGCAAAGCCTGCCATATTGAAAAGAAATTTTAATTATCGATAGAAGGGTGAATTCTGCATTTTTGGAATTGGGTGCCTTCTGTTACTGGAATGAATTCATTTGTATATTCTGATGCATTATGGTGAAACCATCAAGTCAAGACTCAAAAGTTCTAATAATTATCTCATTTGTAAAGTGACAAAATGTTGTAAGATGATGTTTGTTTTATAAGCTGTTAGCCACTTCACATTGGATTAAAGTGTTGAAGATGGTGATAATTTGCAGGAAATGCAGAAATATTCAACTAAAGTTTCAAACTGTTTTTGGCGCCAAGTGTTCAAGTTGCTGTTACGGGTGCAGTGGTTGAAGCTACTGTTTTTGATGAATTATTGTGAAATTTTGTGACATGTTTAGTTGGGTTCCGTTGTGATTAAGACATGCTTTAGTTGTAAGTTTATTTCAAATTCAAATGTGTAAAAATATCCACTGCATTAGGCTGTTTAGGTGGAACAGTGGACTGGTTTTGTATATGTATTATCCTTATTTTACGAATGAAAAACAGAGCACTCATTTCATGTTGCTGCCGTCTCTTTCCTTTGCTTAATCTCTCTTCTTCATCACTCTCCAGTAGGACCAACAGATCCAACATAAAAACATTATATGTAAATAACCATTTAAAAGTCTGAAAAACCTCTGGAAGAATTGACGACTTTGGCCTATGTAGGCAGAGGTGAGTTTCAGTACTCATTTCATCTTCTTCATTTCGTTTCTTTTCTTTTTTCCTTTTTTGAAAGAGTTTTTACGTACTATTGTCTTTCAACGTTTGCTTTAAATGCACCTGTGCCAGTCAGGCCAAAGTCGTCAACGATTCCAGACTCAGCCGGCGATGAATATCCCACCTGCAAATCAAATAATTCATCTTCAATATGAAATAATCTGTGTAATCAAGCAACGAATAATGAATAAATTTTTAGTTTAATATGACATATAATGAAACTTACGGCATGTCCATAAACGTAGCAGCCGCAAACCGCAACATAAAGAATTCATGATCCGTATTACATAAACACAAACATAAAGGAAACATGATAAAACGGAAAAAAAGAAAGAGAGACGAAGCGAGGTTTCTTGCTAATGGTGGAATGGGGTTTTTGTTATATATGTATATAACATAATGAAAACCTGTAATAATGAATAACTAATCAGAAAATTAGTCTTCTCTTCCCTCTTGCAGTTATTCAAAGCTTTCACTTTCAAGCTTATTTTCATCAGCTTCGTCGCCGCTTACGGCATGCCCATAAACGTAGAAGCCGCAAACGGCAACCAGCTGCTGAATATAAAGCTTAAAAGGCCCTGATGGCTCATCTGGCAGAATCTTCTTATTCCCATTACCATGACCTCTGCTGCTAATGTTGGTGTGTGTATATGTAAGTATGGATACTGTATATAGAGAGAGATGTGAAATTGCGAATGAAAGAAGAAGTGAGAGGAAATTAAGTGCATCATCTTTTTCACTACTGGTAGAATTTTGATATTTTTCCATTTTAACGTCGTCACAGGAATACTCTTTCTCTCCTTTTCTCTACTTCTAGAAGCCTACGTTTTCGTACACGATTATTCCTCCACTCTTCTCCTTTTGAATCATCTCTTTCTTACCAAGAATACATCTTGAATTGATGGATGGAGCTGGTGCTGGCAGAAGACCCCTTTTAATGGTATGCAATGTTGAGAACTTCATTACACAGAGACTTTAATTTAATTGATAGATTGATTGATGGCCTAAACACAATGAAAATTCTCTCATTCTTAATTTCAACAGTTTCTTTCTTCAAAGTTAGAAATTCATACAAAATCTGTACTAATCAAAAGTGTGGTGTGAGCTATAAGCTAATCTGCACTCACAAGAAAAGGGAGAGAATTCTCTGTTCATATCAACATCCAGATGTAAATGTAACAACATGAGTTTAATGGAATCAACGTTAAAAGGAAATGCAATGATAATTTACTCACCCAAGTAATAATCATAAATAAATATAATCTGTTATAGAATTTGAGGTGGCTTGACTCTTCACCCAATATTTATTGAATGGGAGGATTATCCTTTCTTATAAATAAATAGGTTTGAGCGTACTTAATCGGTGTATGACTCTAACACTCTTTGTTACGGTTAAGTCTTTATATTGGGTCATACCTTTTAATAGAGGTAGTGGCTTTAACTTTTCATCTGTTGGCCAAACATTCAGCTTAATCGAACATTGCTTTGATACCATGACAGAATTTGAGGTGGGCTCGTCTCCTCACCCGTTAAAATTTTCTTGGGTGAGGAGTCAAACTCATCTCAAATTCTATTATGGTGTCAGAGTCAGACCTAGTTGGGTTGAATGCTTGACCAGCGGGTGAGTAGTTAGAGCTAGTAACTACCTTCATCAACAGACATGAACCCGCAAGAGAAAGTGTTGGAATCTTACATTGACTAGACACGCTTAAGCTTATTGGTTTATAAAAAGAGGTAATCCTCTCATTCAACAACACTTTATTGGGTGAGGAGTTAATCCACTCAAATTCTATCAATATGAAAAATTAGTTTAATTATTACTTAATTACGAATAATTTTTGATAAAATTAACCTAATTGTCAAAGGGGATGTAGCTCAAATGGTAGAGCGCTCGCTTTGCATGCGAGAGGTACAGGGTTCGATCCCCTGCATCTCCAGTTTATAATTTTTCTCACCCATTTGCATTTTTCTGTTTAAGTATTCACTGAATTTTTTGTCACCCATTTTCATTTTTCTGTTAAGCATTCACTGAATACACCCTTTTTATGCATGTTTCAGATACATGAACTTTCTCATGTTGATGTTTACTGGGGAGCATCGTCTGCTGAATTTTTGGATTCTGTTGCGTGACCTTTGATGATAAAAACCTCTTTCTACGCTTGTTTATTTAAGCTGCTACGTTCTAGGTAATCCTTATGATCTTTATCTTTTTATGTTAACCTAATAAATGGATTAAGTTAGGAAGAACTGTCAACTCTCAGGCCATACTAAAAGTGGCATTTATTGATTTACTTCAACTATTGCTTTTCTCTGGTTTTCTTTTTATTCCCCTTCACACTTGTTAATATAATTTTGTCAAAAATTAACTAATTGAATCTGAGGAAAAGGGAAGGTGATAATGAGAGGATTTGCAAAAATCAATGATTAATCCAAAAGCTCAGAAGTACTCAAGTAGCATGTTTGTGCAAGTTTTGGCGCTGTGTTTCAGAATCTGGAGAACCCAGAGGCTACAGGAAATTGCTTTAATTTTAATTGCATTGCTTTAAAGAACAGTAGACATTTAATCATATTTGCTTGTCTGAACACCTTAACCAAGTCCATAAAGTCTGGCTACATAATACCTCTTAAAAGAATAGCATATCATCACTTTAACTTTAAGGGCATTATTTGGTCCTTATTGTCTGCCACACTGAATGTACGATACTACACTTTCACCTGGGAAATGCATATAATATTTAACCACTTTGCTTTTGATGTAACTTGACTTGTAACCTTTTCTCTTCTAAAGTAAACAATTTGTGCCCTGATTGAATGGTTGATATTCTTTTCTAACATGCATTTCGTTAGTTTTCTTTGTTACATCTGAAGAACACTTGATATTGTTTTGTTGTTATCTCTGTTGCTCTGTTATTTGGTTTTGCTTCCTAGTAATTGTCCTGTTGTTATCTTTCTTTAATTTTCATTTTATTTTATTTTACTCTATTTTTCAAAAAAAAAAAAAAGGTTAGGAAAAAAGGTCAAAAATGGTTGAAATTGTTCAAGCTGTTGTAGAAGTTGCGAAGTGCTTGTTGCTCCAATAGCACGCCAATTTGGTTATTTCTGCAACTACAACCGCAATTTTGAGAGTCTCAAGCGAGAAGTTGAGAAGCTGATGGATGCGAAAGAGTCTCTGCAGCATACTATTGATGATGCCAAAAGAAAAGGAGAAGAGGTTGAACAAGAAGTTGAGGGTTGGCTGATTAGTGTGGAGAAGATTATCGATGAGGCGCAGAAGATTATTGAAGACGGCGAGAATGCAAAGGACAAGTGCTTGAAGGGATTGTGCCCTATCCTGAAGATCTACCGGCTTAGCAAGAAAGCAGTGAGGGAGGTGAAGTCTATTTCTGAACTTAGGGAAGATGGGAAATTCAATAAAGTTTCCCACAGGACCATTCCAGAGGAGATATGGTTTACATATTGTAAAGATTATGAGGTTTTTGAATCAAGAATGTCCACTTTGCGGGATATAAGAGAGGCATTAAGTAATCCTAATGTTAACATGATTGGTGTGTACGGGATGGGTGGTATTGGTAAAACAACCCTTGTGAAAGAAATTGCTAGACAAGCCAAGACAGAAAACCTCTTTGACCAGGTGGTATTTGCAGATGTATCCCAGACACCGAAAATAAATAAGATTCAAGGGCAAATTGCAGATTCTCTAGGTCTGCAATTCTCTGAGGAGTCTGAGCCTGGAAGAGCAAGGAGACTATGTGAACGACTGAGGAAAGAGAAGAAGATCCTGATTATTTTAGATGATATTTGGAGAAGACTTGATTTGGAGACTATCGGAATTCCTTTCGAAGATGATCATAAAGGATGTAAAATATTACTGATAGCAAGAAGTCAAGATGTATTGTCAAGTAAGATGGATTCTCTAAATAACTTCTTGGTTGGTTTTTTAGATGAAACAGAAGCTTGGAGACTATTTCAGAAGATGATAGGTGGTTATATTGAAAATCATGATTTGCAATCTGTGGCGATTGATGTAGCCAAGGCATGTGCAGGCTTGCCTATTTGTATTGTTACAGTAGCAAGGGCATTGAGAGGAAAGAGTTTATTTGAATGGAGGAATGCGTTGCGACTAATGACTTGGCCTTCCCCAAGAAACTTCACAGATTTACCAGAAGCGACTTATTCATGTATAGAGGTAAGTTACAATTATTTAGAAAGTGAGGAACTCAGGTCAACCTTTTTGCTAATAGGATATACTTATATTTCTGGCTTTCGTGATTTGCTGAAATATGGTACTGGCTTGGGTCTATTCCATGGCATCAGTACAATGGAAGAAGCATGGGATAGAATACATACATTGGTCCGTAAACTCAAAGCATCTTGTATGTTACTTGACGGCTATGGAAGTGAAGATTTTTCTATGCATGATGTTGTTGGTGATGTTGCCATATCACTAGCCTCTAGAGACAACCATTTGTTTAGGGTCACAAATGGGATTGTTCCAAGAGACTGGCCAGATATGGATACATTAAAATATGCAATCTCTTTAGTTATAGCTAATGATGATTTTAGTGAGCTTCCCCAGGGGTTGGTATGTCCCCAACTTAAACTTCTTGGTGTATATACTGGGAATCAGTTTTTGAAAATCCCAGATGATTCTTTCATATGGATGACAGAACTCAGAGTTTTAAATTTGACTGGAATGCATTTATTAAGACTCCCTACATCACTTCATCTCCTACTAAACCTTCGGACCCTGTGTCTAGATTTTTGCAGATTGAGTGACATAGCTATTATTGGAAACCTGAAGAAACTTGAAATCCTTAGCTTTCTTCAGTCTGATATTGAGCAATTGCCTAGAGAAATAGGTCAGCTAACTAAGCTAAGGTTGCTAGATTTGACCAATTGTTTCAAATTAAAAGTTATTCCCCCAAATGTGATATCCAGCTTATCTGCTTTAGAAGAGCTGTATATGGTCAATACCTCAATCCAGTGGGAGATCGAAGGACTTGATGTTGAAAGAAGTAATGCTAGTCTTGATGAGTTAATGCATTTGTCTAACTTGACTGCTTTAGAAATACATATTAAAGATGCCGAGATTTTACCTAAAGGTTTCCTCTCTAAAAAGCTGGAAAGATACAAAATATTCATTGGATATGCCAGCAGGAATTGGTTTGTAAAGTGCCAAATTTCAAGAATGTTGAAACTCAAGCTCAATTCAAGCATTTGCTGGGAAGAATTGCAGGGCGTCAAGAATGGTGAAGACCTACGCATAGATGAATGGCATGGTGAGAATGTTCTTTATGCATTAGACAGAGAGGGTTTTGTAGAATTGAAGCATCTCCATGTTCAAAGCAGTGCCTACTTTCTCTGCATCATTGATTCAATTGAGCCAGTATCACGTGATCCCTTCCCTCTCTTGGAGTCATTGGTTCTTAACAATTTGATTAATTTAGAGAAGATATGTCACAGTCAATTCACAACACAGTCCTTTTGCAAGTTGAGAATCATGAATGTGAGGAAGTGTGGGAAATTGAAAAATATCTTCTCATTCTCCGTTGCCGGATTCCTTCCACAACTTCAAACTATTAAGGTGATTAAATGCGAGAATATGGAAGAGATTTTTTCTATTGGAAGAGAAGATGATATCAACAATGAACTGAGTGACAAAATTGAGTTTGGACAATTACGTTTCTTGACTCTAAAAGTTCTCCCACAGTTCAAAAGCTTCTGCTCCAAAGTGAAAACACCTTCCACTTCTCAAAATGTACACAGGGAATGTACAACTGGAGCAATCTCCAGCGAAATCGTTGTGGAAGACGAGATAGATACTCTCACATCTCTGTTCAATGAAAAGGTTAGTTAATGGTAAACTTATTTTTTTATCATTTAATTTCATTCTTTTTGCTTATTCTAATTTGTTTGTAGGTTGTATTCCCCAACCTGGAGGCCTTGGAATTATCTGCAATTAATTTTCAAATGATCTGGCTCAACCAACTTCCATCAATGTCTTACCGTGTCCAAAATTTGACACGCTTGATCATGCAAGAGTGTGATAAACTAAGATATATATTTTCATCTTCTATGGTTGGAAACTTTGTTCTGCTTCAACACCTTGAGATATGCCACTGTGAGGTTTTGGAGGAGATTATTATGAAGGAAGAAGCAGATGTAGCTGATAGGTTTGTCTTTCCGCGGCTATCCACCCTGAAACTCTGTGACCTACCAAAGCTTACGACTTTCTACTCCGGAATAGAATTTTCAGAATGGCCAGAGTTAAAGAAGATTGAGGTGTATGGTTGCGACAAAGTAGTGATATTCACCTCGGAGTTGTTTAGCTTTCAGGAACCTGATGAGGAGGGCCAACTTGAAGTCCCACCAAAGCAGCCCCTTTTTGTGGTCGAAAAGGTAAGAGACAGATTCCTTTTGTTTAAATTTGTGAATAGATAAACCTACCTTAATAATTCATTAAAGACCTTTCTCTTTTTCCATAAATTTCATCAAAAATCTTTTCTACAAGAAAGGTATTTTCGAAAATAATCCTTTGAAAATTTTCGAAATCTTTTCCATGTCCAACTAGATTTGGTTTTTTCTGATTGGTCACCAGGTCTTCCCCAACTTGGAGGAATTGGCTTTAAACAGTAAGGGCATTGTGATGATAAGCCAGTTACCGGAACATCTCTTTCTCAAACTCAAAGTAGTTGAGGTGGTGGATGATGAATCATATGTTTTTCCACTTAGTTTACTCCAAAGATTTAATAATTTGGAAGTGTTCAGCCTAAATTGTTGTTCATACACAGAGATATTATCATGTGAAGAGGCTGGGAACATCGCACAGTTGAAATATTTAAACATACAGGAGTGTGACAATTTGCTCAATTTAGAGCCTTTCCCAACTTCTTTCCAAAATCTAACAACTCTCCAAGTACGTTTTTGCTGTGGATTAATGAACTTGGTAACATCCTCAACAGCCAAGGGCTTGGTGCAACTGAAAGAAATGAATATATATGACTGCGATATGGAAGAAATAGTAGTAGATGACGAGGATGTAGAAGATGATGAGATTGTTTTCAGAAAATTGAAGAGGTTGTCACTTGGACGATTATATAATCTCACTCGCTTCAGCTCTAGCAATCACACCTTCAAATTCTCATCTCTGAAGTATGTAACTGTGACAAATTGCCCCAACATGGAGACTTTCACTAAAAGAATTATAAGCACACCAAAATTACAGATATTTGAGATAGACAAGACTATCTATTGGGAGGTTGACCTCAACGCAACCATACAACAATTACATGAAAAAATGGTATGTTTTTAGTCATTAAACTATATTTATTACATTTATTACCTTTGAAATGGTGCTCTTATCTCAATCTGTTGAACTTGTATGTCATTTTATCTTGGTTATTGGTAAAAAAATATAAAAAAAAGGCTGAAGATTTTGAGATCTGGCCTGAAGAGGAGTCTGATACATCAATGTCTGAGGTGGGCGATGAGGAGGAAGATGAAGAGGGCAGCTCCGAGGTGAGTATGGGATGTTTCGATTCTTGTTCCGATAAATTTGTTATTCATGTTAAAATATTTGCTAAATTATTTTCCCTTCTTCGTTTATGCAGGATGATGATGATCAGGCGTAGTTCATTTGGCTGTGACAATGTTTAACATTGTACAATTCATATGATCGTGTTTTGTGTTTCCAAATTCTTAGTGTAGGTTCTCTCCGATTCTCGTCATAATTTTGTTCTAAGATTAGTAAAGATTATCTGTAGTACATTGCTACAAACTGTATGAACAATATCCAAAGACTTAAACTGTCATATCAAAAGCCAGGAAATGACTCAACCAACAAATGAGAGGAATATATTAATCAAGCAATTGCTGCGAAACCAGAATGCTATTGCTTGATTTTTCAGCATCTCTAGTTCTGTTATATTTGCACTCTTTTTGTCCTGTTATTTACTCTTCCTTCTCTCCCATCATTTTCATTGATGAAGCAGAGAATCCATAATATTAAAGATTAGTAAAGACAACAAACAACCCAAGTTTCATTAACACTGTAAATGCTAAAAATTAATGTTTAAGGTTCCTAAATATTACCGAAATAATATTAAATGTTTATAAAATCTGGTACTAGTCAGTTACATCATTGCGAAATCATAAGTTAGTATTTGCATTTCTTGTAAATAATGGAAAACATTCCAAAAGAAGAATGAATTCTAATGGAGCAACCAAACAACTTCTGCAACATTGTTCTACATTTGAATGCATGTAACCATAATGTAAAAGCTGTTAGCGGATTCATGTAAAACGAATTGTACTGCATTCAACATGGATAAGAACAAATTATGTCAACGCCATGTAATTCGGGATGGAAAATTTGGCTTAAACCAGACAAAAATTACGAGTCTTTTGAATCCAGATATTCCACTTTGAATGATACTCTGATGGCGTTAAATGATGTTGATATGAACATGATTGGGGTTCATGGGATGGGTGGCATCGGAAAGACGACGCTAGTGAAAGCAATTGGAAGGCATGCCAAGAAAGAAAAAATCTTTGATGTGGTCGTTTTTGTAGAGGTAAATCAGACTTCAGACATGGAAAAGATTCAAAATGAAATTGGGCGTAACTTGGGTGTGAAATTCGAAGACGAGACTCCAAGAGCAGGTAAGTTGTATGAGCGATTGAAGAAGAAAGAGGAAAGGAACGAGAAGAAGTGGAGAAGAACAAGAAGAAGATGAGGAGAGGGACGAGAAGAACAAAGAGGAGAGAACAGAGAGAGGAACGTGGAGAAGAACAAGGAGAAAATCCTTACCATTTTAACATACATAATGATACTGAGGTAATACATGTAACCATTAACATAAAACCATTCTTTTTTCCTTCTTCTTTTTTTTTTTTTCATGACAGGTGATGTTTGGATTCATAAAGAATTCATGACCAAGATCCATATTGTATAAACACAACATAAACAACCACACCCCCAACCCCCCAAAAAAAAAAAAAAACAGAAATGAAACATGATATACCAGAAAGACGAACGGGGTTTTTGTTACGTAACGGAGGGGAAACTGCAACATAAAGAATTCATGACCAAGATCCGTATTATATAAACACAAACATAAAGAAAACATGATAAAACGGAAAGAACAAAAGCTTTGATTTTCAATTACTTTTTTTTTTTTTTTTCCTTTTTTCGAAGTTATTTGATATTATTTCTCAGAAACCAAATTCTCTCTCTCTCTCTTTTTTTTTTTTTTTTTTAATCATTATAGGATACATCAATGTCTGCCAATGATCTCCGGTGTGTTGTTGTATCATGTATAACTTATTGGTAGGTTCTTCTTAGTGGGAACCATTCATCACCGATTCTTGTATTTCGTCTAATGTTCGACCCTTGGTTTCTGGCACCAGCTTTGCGAATAGAACACCAAAAGCACATACGCCACCAAATATGAAGAATATTCTTCGTATTTGGTAGCGTATGCATGTGATATTGTTGTTCTATTAATTGCAAAGCGGGTGACAAAAACCAAGGGTGAACATTAGAAGAAGAAGAAGAAAAAAAAAAAAAAAAAACATAGCGCTTCTATTGCCATCCTGAACCCACCATTCTCATTTATACAGAAAATCATATTTGTGTAGACATGATCTTCATTCTAAAGTGTAAGTTGCATGGGAGATTCTTAATGAATTGATGAAATTTTCATTTCATGAGCTTCTTATATGTGAAAAGATTGAACTATCTGGTTTCATATAGCTTGGCAGCTTGGAAATTCATCATCTGTCGAGTCTCGAGTTGTGGATAATAAAGGTAATAAGCAGTCCAATGCATCATGTAAATATTCTAACCTTTTTTTTTTTTGGAAATCCTTCGCTTAATATTTTATATTTTATAATTTACTTCGAATACTGTTATTATCTTATAATGTCAATCTATCATAAAAGTCTTTCTCAGTCTTAAAATAAGAGTTTGTCTAATCACATATATGTTAATATAAATTTCATCGGCTACAAAGTACAAACATACACCTTTAATGCGAAATTTCTTTATTTATTTGATAAAATTGCAATACAAAGGACAGTGTAATTCTTCATATAAATTGTTATAACTCTCCTACGGCAGGTAATCCCATAATTATTTCTTCTTTTTCATGTATTTTATCTTCAAGATTTGAGTATGATTTTTAAGCTACCAAAGATATTTCCAAGAAATATTAAAACGATTTTGTAATATTATAATTCTTATCATAATAATTAATCACAAATTTTGTGTTCTTGTTATAATAATAATTATTAAACAATCTTCTCATTCTCCAATGCCAACTGCCTTCGACAACTTCAAAGAATCACAACGGTAGGTTGCTGAAATATGAAAGAGATCCTTGCTATCGAAAGAGAAGATCATGCCAACAACAATAAAGTAAACCAATAATAGGTTGATCGAGTGGTGAAGGCTTGAGGCCAAAGGGTATGCTTTCCTTGTAGTCTTAGGTTTGAATCACAAGAACGATTACTAATATTATTGGTCACAGATCGCAAGGCTTATCCTATTTTGGAAACTTTGTTCGGGGTCGGAGGACTAGTTAAAGTGAAAAAAAAAAAAAAAATACATAAATAACAATGAAGTAGTCAATAAGATTGACTTATGTCAATTGCGCTTCTTGACTTCTCAAAGTAACATTTCAGTGATAGATGGATAAACTTAAATTGCTAGAAATTTTTAGTAATGCAATTATTATTGCCCAAGAATGTATGTAAACAATCAAATTATCACAAATGAAAAACAAATTTCATCATCTCATCATTATTTACAGCTAATCAAATCAATGATGAAGCCTCAAAAGCTTCACCCTACTATCTATACCATCAATTGCTACTTCATATGAACAGGTAATCCTAATATCTTTACCCTGATTTTGGAATTTTGGTGGTATTTGAATTTTATAAAGCAGGTGTTTGGGCTGCATGAAGATTGAGTGGTTTGATATCTCTAGATCGCACATAACCCAGAAACTGTCCCGGCAGCTCTTCCAAAAGTGCTTGAACAACAGAAATCTGTCCTCCTGTACAAAACACAATCAAGTAGTCAGTTAAAGTACCATACATAATGCAATGAGAAGAAATTTTTGTTCAAGTATATCACAAATTAGAACTGAGAGTCTTGTTTTCCAATACTATGGAGACAATCTAATGAAGTAGCTGAAAAAGTAATAATGGATTAATTTTAAGATGAGAGAGATGCAATATGCACTCACTTTGAACTTCTCGCATTGGAACAAATTGTACAATGTCTCGTGTAGCTACCCGACCTGTAGAGCTTTCTAACCGGTTGCCATTATCAGCATCCAGAATCTGAAAATAAGTAATTGCTTAGACCACATATACTAAATTAAATCTTCCATGAGGTTGAGTTAGAAGAACAATGGTGTACCTCCATTTGTGTAAAATCCGCACCTCCCACTCCCACAATAAGAATTGAAAGGGGAAGATCAGATGCTCCTACCAAAGCATCTTTGGTTTCTTGAAGATCTGTCAGAACTCCATCCTAGAAAAGGTTACAAATAGATTAATCCCACAGAATGAACAAAGAAAAAGAAAACTGCAAGAAGAAGTTAACCATATTTACCGTTATAATGAGCAAGACAAAATACTTGCTACTGTCATGTGAGAGGGAATGACCAGTAATTTGTGCAGCCATGTTTATCACCTGACCAAACAGAGTAGGTCCTGCCAGAGAAACATTGTGGAGAGCATTCGCATAGGCAGCCATGATGCCTTCAACTCCTTCAACCTGTCAAGAAATCAGATGTTCTTGAAAACGGAAAAGAAAATTCAGATGTACATTTGTTTTTACAGATCCATTGATGTTGTTTCTGGGATTAAAGAGCATATGGAAGGAAATCCTTGGAAACAAGCAACACCAACTAGCACAAGGATCAGTATTTGCTTTTTTTCAAGAAATTGAACAGTGTTCAATATGCTTTAGCCGTGGTAACATATATAATTGATAAAGTTGGTATGCGAAAATGAACTACCCAGTTCAGTAGGACTGAAAGTACTTTCACAAGTTTTTATGAATTCTTAAAATATACCAAATCAAAAAAGGAGATAACAGAGAATGAAAAAGCAGAAAGCATGAGCAACAGTTAAAATTTGAAATGCAACGGCATTGCAGGAAGCAAGTTAATTGATAATACTAAGATGTGAAGAAAATAGAGCTGTAATTTCAAAAGGCTTCAAGATGTTAAATTTCTAAACAAAGGAAGAAGTTAAAATAAAAAAAATTTCTGTTCTGTAGAGAAAGGCTAGAATTGATATGTCAACAAATTCAACCACTTAAAAGATAAGAGCATCACATCAAAGCCACAAACTTTAGTCCCTCTCACCTCAAAGCCATTCGAACTTCCATTCAGGTTAAAACAATGTGATATGGTTCCGTCAAATGTTTTCCCTCCAAACCCCCAAGCTGGAAAGCGTTTGTCAGAATCATAAAATTGTATAACCTCCCCAACTTCCATTATAGCCTGTAAAATATTTTGTCAAAAATTCAGTCGCTGCTTTACTAACCAAAGCTGGTCTCTCACATTTTTTATGCAAACTTAAACAAATTTTAATTTAAATATTTTCAGTTTTGACTAGAATTTGAATACTAGGTAGTTTGGTTGATAAATTCTCTTGTAATTTTGAGTTTTAAGATAGAATTCCACTCATAAAGGGCGTAAAGATAGAGTAAAAAGAAACAGACAAAACATCAATCAACTTAGATAGTTTGAGGTCAGTACCATCTTTTAAGGGTAAACCATTGTACAGAATGATTGTTTGGTAACTCGCAAAAATATCCAATGATATTTAACTAAATGATAAGTAACCAAGTAGTCATGTCTTATAAAACTAAATTTATATAATGCTTAAGAGATTCTTCACGAGTGCATAGCTTAATCTTACCTGTTGGTAGGAATTTAATCGGCCTGAAGGATCAATGTAGTGCAAAGAGTCTGAATATCGAGGATTTCCATTTGAAGCTGGATTATTATGTATTAAAAGAATGAACATGAAATAAGACAAGCCAGATCAAATTAAAAGGGAAAAAAGTGAAGTACAGAACAAGAAAAACTATTATAGTGAATATATAGTCAAGTAATATAACATATTTTCCTATTAGAAGGGCAAATATTACTTACCTGTAAAGTCAATTGCAACCATAAAGTTCAGCTCGAAGCCACTAGAAATATAATCCAAAAAACTATATTGCTCTTTCTCAATAAATTTATCAACAAATAATTGACCTTTCAGAACCTGTACGGCAAAAGTGTGTCAAACAAGAAAGTAAAATTTATTATTAATATTAGTATGAATAAACACCTTTTCACGACCACCATGAGCAGATGGTTTAATGAGATCTGCACCAGTTCTTCTTTGATGAAGTTTCTCCAGATCTCCAATTGATTTTTGAATTTTACTGATGATATAAATTCAATTCTAACATCATCAAAAAGGTAAAACAAAACACTAGAAAAGTTAATGACCACAAGAAATTCAATGATTACCCCAATAGTATATGATTTCCACTGCTATTGAAATCAAAGCATTCAATAATTAACGGGTTATCCTGCATCAAAGAAAAATGTCATAAGCTAAGAGTTCTTCTTGCACCAAACATCCTCTAATTTTTAATAGAAATGTGAGAAAGTAGCAAGCTTGCCTTGCTTCCAAATTGCTGCATGCTCAGAGTTAATGGCCTCCAAATGGGATTCAAGTTGTTGTTTATTACTTCTGTCTTGCAGATCGGAATAGGATCTCCATTCTCAACAATTCTAGATATTCTTAAGAATGGATCCTAAAAGAAGAAAAATAAGAATTAAGAAATGAAAGCATAAATCAATTAGTGATAATAGTAGCTGCTTTAAATACATACACTTTTGGAAAACAGGTCCACATTTTCTAAACGGGAGCAGCGGAATGCTATTTGCACAGCACTCTTAGAAGCAACTGTTTCCTCAGCATGGACAGAGAGTGTCCCCAAGTTTCTTGGAACTCCTGGTCTATTTTTGTTACCAAGTTTTATGGTTAAAGTCCGACTTGGTTTGGTAATTATCTGCCATAGAAAATAGGTAAAAATGAAGACACATGTTAGTGAATACATGATGAGCAAGGCTTCGTGACACATGTGAAACCACTAATGTCCAACTTATTATCATTTTATCAAAACAAAACCAGCTCCTCTTCGAGCACCAACAATGGTCATGAATCTAGATCATTCAAAAAACTTTTTCCATAATGATAGGTTAACAAAGAAGAATGTTAGCAATGTGCATTGAAATGGATCTATGCACATGTTTTATCCATTCAATAAATCAACATATATATTCTAAATAAAAAAAGAAAATGAAAAAATTGATCAAGGAACTTACTTCAGACAAGGCACAACTGGCTTCTCCCAAGAAGTCCTGATCTTTCAACTTAAGCATCTGCAAGGCAACACAACTCAAGTAGTTTAAACTTCGATTGCTTCATTATGAGATAACAATGATTTTAAAGTTATTTGGGACCATTGCAGCAAAGGATCATAGAACACTTTAGAATTCTAATTTATGTTACTTCAGTCTAAAGATTCATCTCTCTGATCTAATCCAACATATTTCCTCTCAGTGTCTAAAAATCCATCCATCTAGCTTGTTCATGTGATCTTTCATTTGCATACTGTTCATATGCACAGGGAAAGACTCTTTACTATCTAAAATGATATGAAAGACCATCAAATCTATGGTTTGCCTAACTGTTTTGAGCAAACATTTCCTGATGACTACAACTAAAGAATCTTCTCTCATTCAATCAAAATTATATGCATGCATACATGCTAGCTTTTTCTTGTTTTCGACATCCTCCTTTCCTCTTCATTCATTTAAATTTAGAGGGAATTTTGGGCCACGTTTTGAGTTGACTGTTGGGAGCCTTTGACACCTTTTTTGGTCATTTTTTTACAATTGCCACTTTTGGTCTCTAATGATGTATAGTTTTTTATTGTTTTCTCAAACTTGTCCTTTAGTGGACTGTGTGTTCGCTTTTGTATAAAGAAAGAATTTATGATAGCTCCAAAGGTTTAATTACTATTTCCAATAAATCATTTAGGTCATTCTTTATACAACTTCTACAAGTAAAGTAAGAAATCATTCCATTGTAGTTATCCTTCAAAATAGAACTAGTAAATTAACATGGATCAACCTTCCATTCTGGAAAACAAATTGTCAGTTGCCCTTGCAACCTTAAATTTTCCTACTCAGTAAAACATGGTCTAAATGAAAATATCTCAAACCAGGATCATGTAAAATAAATACAACGTTAAAGTAGAAATTCTGATATACCTTCACGGGTAGATTATGGTACTTGGTATCAACATCATACACATGAAAGCTGGAAAATGAAAAAAATAAAATAAAGAAAGACAGGAACATGAGAAATGTCAAAGCAAAACATGACTTATGAGATGTGAAAGCTCTATTAAAAATAATAATAATAATAAATAATAAACTTAAGATTTTATGATAATCTTACACCAGTAGCTGGACAATCTCAAATTGGTAAGCGATTGAGATTTTTTCAATCCAAGAAGGATTCAAGTTGTTCATAATGACTTCTGTACGTCCTATCTCCTCTAGTGTCCCATTTCTTTTTTTTATATAAACAACTGTCATAGGATCGCTCTACGATAAAGAAAGGTCTATAAGTATGTCATAACCTTAAGAGCTCTTTAATGAAATAGAAAATACAAAGCTAGTGTAATTACATATAGACAAACTTTCTTCAGAAGCAGAATTATATGTTAAGACCCCAGCAACATGAACATGCCTTTATCAGGAATAAAGATAATGATAGTATGAACACACCTTTGATGTTATGTCTCGATCAAGTAATTTTGAAGCAGATAGAGATAACTACAAGAAATAATCAAGTTACATGAATAAATTAGAAAAAGGAAAATAGATATACATAAACTATCTCCGATTAAAACATAAATAGATCCCACCCTTGTTAGTTTTATGATGTTGGTTGGTTAACTGACTGGAAATAATCTGTGACATAGAGAAGCCGTACACAAATTATATTTTCTAACTCTTCATAGCACATTTTGATTAGAAGGGTCCACTTATTTTGGAGCATGACTGTCTCTTGTGCCCAGGTGGTAAAGTTTACAAACAGATGAACCCAGGTAGGCCCTCAGAAAAGGACCACGTCAATAAGAAAACATAAAAAAGCAATCGATGGTCCAGGATACACATGATTTATCCTGTAAATTATACCGTCTAAACTTCATATTTCTTGTGCTCTTGGTGCATTGACACCCATTTCGATGTCAAATTAAGCAGATTTAATATTTAGCTTAATGGCCTTTTCTTATCCTCACACGTTTGAAGACCATCTACAAATCTATGTTTCATCTTGGGAAGCATCCGCCAGCTTCAACACATGTAACAAAAAAGTCAACCTCCAGAACACATGCAAAGACTTGTACAGGAGTAGCATCAATTAAAAATTCCTCAAGAAATTAGTTTCAGAGACACAGGAGATTTTCATAAACTTAGTGATGAATGATGACCAGAGCCTCGTATATTCATAAGCATGCTTGGTTTTAACTTTTTGATCATATTGCATTTCTCTGAACCAAGCAGTAAAATTGCTTCTGCACCATCTAATCAATACTGGGAATGGGATACTAATCCATCACTGCTCCGTTTAAATTCTGGGCTACAACCAAAGCACTTGCTCATCATAAATCATCAAACATCAAAATAAATTCAACATCAAACATCTGAACAGAACAAACTTCCCTTGTATGCAAAGGTTCCTCCTTTTTCTCATTAATTACTGTTACAGAACCCAAGTAATAGAACACCAAACCAACCTCATCAAGATATCAAACATCAAAATAAATTCAACTCTTACATAGAAATTACTACAAAGTAAAAATAATTCCAAAAATTTACAGACACTTTAAACAATTTTGTTAAATAATTGATAAAAACTCCTTTGCTACCCTTCAAACTTAAAAAAAAAAAAAATAAAAAAAATAAAAAAATAAAAGAAAAATATTATCAATGTTCTAATTGTTTTAAATTAGTGTTTGAATATTACAAAATACTGGTTAGGTAAGAACAATCACTGTAGCTAAATTCGTAAAAGAATGTACTGTTTCGTTTAAAATTCCTGGGCATAAAATAAAACCAAGACAACGAAAAACAAAAAAAAAAAAAAAAAAGAGAATAACATTCCAAGATTCGTCCCTGTGTAAAGATACCTCGATTTGTGAGAACAGAGCAGTGAGACAACGAGCTCTGAAGAAGAAGTCAATGGCGTCGTTGGTACCAAAATTGTTGTGGGACATAGTGGGCCGGAGCTGGGCCCCACCCACGGCCTGCTTTCCCCCTTCAACATCACCTGACCAACAAATTCCCATCCCTCTGTGATCCGAAGACACCTCAATTTAACCTAGAAAATTCCAATTGGTGTTCCATCTATGAGACGGAAACCTTCTTATATAGCTAAATCACACGGTTGCTTCGGGAAATTGCCAAGAAACGTTCGTTCAGTTTAAATTAAAGAATAACCCTACCAAAATTCAAGATCGCAAGAAATAAATTGTAATAAATTTAAAGATTATTGTAGATGTATTTGTCCCACATAGTTAATTTAATAAATTTTTATGGTGTATATATTTGGACTCTTGAATTTACTTGAGCTAAATGTATTTTCCAGAATTAACTTTAGAAACTATTATAACCAAGTCAGCTAATATCTTTTGGATAAGATCGATCTGATTAATTAATTATTTTGTCTGATATATAATTTGGAAGAAATTTATTTTCAATTTTAGCATAATTTGTGAAATTAAAACAACAATTTGTTTTCGTTGTTATATTAAGACAAAAGTCAGAACAAGACTAATTGTTTTTCTTAGTAAGCTTGTAAATTATAATGAAAGATCATGGAGGACTATTATTTTCTTAGTAATATTATATGACCTGGACTATTACAATGATCTAAATTTTGAGCAATTATATGAAACTTAAACATAAATGATACTATAATTGAAGATTTATAAGTAATCCAAATGGTTAATTATAACGAATTTTGATTCTTTATCTGAGTATCCACAATTTAAATGAGAGAAAGTGACGATGGATTTTGAATTAGTATCTCTCTAGTAGTAGAACATGGAGTATTACCTGGTGGGTTGCTACGTCAATATGTTCCAAGTATTATCCAATGGGTTGTTGCGCTAATCGCTTTTGAATATTTCTAGTATTATCAGATGGATTGTTACGTTAGTCTCTTCCAAGTATGATCCGATTTAAGTGAGAGATTGACCCGAACACTTTAGTTAAAAAAAGAATAGAGATATTGTCATGGACTTTGGTTAATTAAAATTAACACAATCAGAGTCAATTTGTTGGTGAACAACCAAGAAAGATTAAGACAATGCGTGATTATTAATTTCTTGATTAAGCAATAAATTAAGTTTATTACCTAGAAAAAGAGGAAATAGAAATGAAATTTCAGCTGTTTCCAAGTCCAACAACTTGTTATATAATCCACTGAACAATTATACATGAGTTTGTTGGTTGTTGAAATTATAACATCAAAATTATATATATAATATTCTTCGTGGAATAA
Source organism: Pistacia integerrima (assembly GCA_026225825.1). Lineage (NCBI taxonomy): Eukaryota > Viridiplantae > Streptophyta > Magnoliopsida > Sapindales > Anacardiaceae > Pistacia > Pistacia integerrima. The sequence goes on from CM047748.1 coordinate 4,179,914, forward strand.
TATTAAAGACGGAAAAGTTGGTCTTCCACATAGTTTTGCAGGAAAATGAACCAACTGTTCGATCGATGATCACCATGAACTAACGTAAGCGTAATGACATCATCTCTAGCTCCAGATGATGTTTTACATTAATGTGTGTAGAATTCTAGGCAGATATGAATAATATATTTCTTCGTAGTCTGCAACGAAGTTGCATAACTTTGACCCTGAATAGTCTGAGGCTGCGTATTACTGTAGTTGCATGTAATGCATGCATCTTGTTTTATCAGAACGTTGAAACATATACAGTATAATTAAGGCTAATGGATGAAATTAATTTGGCGGCGCAGTAGATTTATCATCTTTTATTTGAGATCTAATCAATCCATAGATAACACTAAACTATATACAGCTAATTTATATTATAATTAATCACAATATCGCAGAAATCATCACTCAACCAATAAAAGAATTGATTTAAAGATAAGAAGACAAGTCTCCCTGACCCCCATCTTTCCTCCTCTCCGTGTCTAGTAATTTCCAAGTTATGGATTGATTATTAATGAATGGATGATGACACATATTATATTACTCACATAATCCTTTACCATTTTGTTAAACTACGTACGTAGCTTTGATGTGCGTAATAAATTAGTAAATTAAAGTGAGGACGTGGTCTCCACACGCTAATAATTAATAATTAGAGAGCATTATCAACACTTTAAGCTAAAGACACAGAACTTTAATGGAAATTAATACATACAGATTGAAAATTGTATGGAAAGTTTATAACAAATAAAGTGATCTCTTTCCAATAATCTGAATTATTCATTAAGATATCGATGAAACAATACTTACGTTATCAGACTAATTATTTGTTAAATATTATTCAGTGTACTATACACTCTCGAATATGAATCCTGAAATTGTGACAGTGGGAATGTATGTAAATGAAGAAACAATATGGGGTGCGTTTGGTTTATTATTTTGGATAGGATTTTTGGAATAATATTGGATAGTTGAATAGGAGAGTATTACGAGGTAAAGTTTAAAAATTTATAAAAAAGCCCATAGATTTACTAATTTAATTAAACATCCCAATATATAAAATGACAAAAATACCCCCACCACCTGCAGTGCAGTTATTCCGCCACCACCGCTGAATCGATCAAAAATCGCTACGACATAGACGTCTGATCAGTCGTAACGCGTGCATGGCCTTTTCCTTAACCAGGATCCACCACGGATCGGCCGAAAAGGCCGGATCTACGCTCACCGTGGGTCAGCAACGATCGGAGAAGGCTAAAACGACGACCATCGGCCAAAGATATGGCCGTCGTTTTCGGTCAATGATGCCAAGATTTGGCCGTCATTGACCGTCAACGACGACCTAAACTTTGGCCATCATCGGCCGATCTCGCCTTTTCCGGCCGTATCCATCAGGATCTGGCCTAAAAGGCCGACGCTGAATTTATGGCCTGGTATCACGGCGACCATTTCTTTGGCTATCGGCCATATCCACCTCAGGATCTGGCTTAGGACGCTGAATTTACGGCAGGCGGTTGGCCTTGGTAATTCACCGTTGTGGCAGATTCCGGTTATCACCGACGGTGGTTGCCAGAATCTGGCAAGTATGGGTCATGGGGGTGTTTTTATTAATTTGTAAACTATTTTTCAGGGGGTATTTAATGAAATTAATAACCTTATGGGGTCTAAAAGTAATTAAAAGATAGGATAATATTTCTAGAATAATGTGCCAAACATTATTTGGAGAATAGAATTGGGAATATGGGCATAAATAATAAGCCAAACATGCCCATGGAGTTTGAAAGGTGGCTGATAAACTTTCAGCAATTTCCTTCATCTTCTTGATATAGTCTCCTACACTTAGGTTTTCTTTTTGTGTTGTCTGAAGAAGATTTTTGAGGTATAAGGCTCTGGCTTTTGAGTCTGTGATGAACTCATTTTCCAACACAAACCAAATCTCAATGGCACTTTGGCATTTTGATACATTCCCAAACATACCTTCTGAGATTGACGCTGAAAGCCAACTGAGTAAAAATTTATCAGTTCTCTTCCACAATATGTAGGTTGGATTCAATTGCTTATTCACAAGAACACTACTTGCCCTAACTTCACAACTAGTTTGACCTAGGTCATGTTCAATTGCTAAATCAGAAATTAAGAGGGGTGAGGGACATTGAACTCTACTGAGAAGGTGATCTTCAAGCTCAAGAGAGCCTATTGTAGACAGAACTTGAGAGCTCCAAAATCAGTAGTTACTTTGAGTTAACTTTTTATTTATGACTTGTAAACTTGTTGTTAGAGCTACGGCAGGTCGATTGATTGATTGTTTCAACATCTCGTTTGAGTTGTTAAGAACATCGGAGGATCTTGTAGAGTTTGCCATTGACGCAAGTACGGCTCTAATACCATGAAAAGAAGTAACTGTGAACAGAAGAAAAACAGAGAAACAGCAAGAAGAAACGAAAAATCTTTTACTGATTTGGTAAGTGTAACTAACTGCAGAGAAGGAGTATAAAAATAGTATATGTATTTAGTAGCTTTTATTAGGGGTGTTCGGTTCCAGGTACCTTGCATTTTTTGAAGGAACTGGAACCGACGGTTCCTTGAAATTTGGAACCAGAACTGAAATCAGTGGTTTCGATACCTAGGTACCTAGAACCGGAAGCTGTAACAACGGTTCCGGTTCCTAGGTACCTAGAACTGGAAGCTGTAACAATGGTTCCGGTTTTGGTTCCGGTTCTGGGTATCCTATAAAATTACAATTACCTCCCAAAGGTTTTTAAAATTACAAAAAAAAATCCTTAAAAACTTACAAATACCTCCTACCTGGCACTTGTTAGCAAAAATAAAATTACAAATTATAAATTCAAAATTACAAACTCCATTACTTTGTAAAGGTAGATTCTCAAAAGTCAAACCAACTTACTTTAAATGTTATAAAATATAAATATAAATGTATTCACATTACTTTTTCTACATAAGTTTTTATTAACCCCTCCTCTTCAATTTTATTTTATATTAGTCTTGGTTCTCGGTTCCGGTTCTAGTTCCTAACTGCAGGAACCGGAATCGCATAGTAACGGTTCAAAAAATTTGGAACCAGAACCTACCCGTTGAAGGCTGGTTCTGGGTAGGAATTGGAGCCAAACCTCGGGTACCCGTCGGTTTCGGTTCTAATCGGTTCTTTTGAACACCTCTAGCTTTTATCACTATAAACGGTAGTGTATTCATTTAGCTAACGTTTCTACATAAAACGGCAGCGCCTCATTCTTCATTTTTCTTATTAAAACGGCAGCACTTGGACTTTGACTTTTGTACTCAATAGGGTTATCTGTTTTAAAGTCTTGTTCATTTGATCTGCAAAAGCAATTGTCACCAGACCTATAGTAGCTCCCCTAAACACATGTTGTTTACTATCAGTCTTAAACTCCATCTATGAATTTTTGGAACCCACCCCATTGGATCTAACTTAGCCAACCATTGTATTCCCAACACTAGATCACATCCACCCAAGGGTAATAATCTCATATCTGCTTGAAACTCACTTCCTTGCATGTTCCGTTTAAGTTGGTGGCACAAAGAATTGCTCAAAATTTTGGTTCCATAAGCCATAACTACCCAACATGGACTAGTTTTAAATGTTAAAAAACTATTTCTTTTGGCTAACAGTGGATCTAGAAAATTATGTGGACTGCCTGAATCAATTAAAATGATAATATTACTTTCTTAATGTTACCTTAAATCCTCATTGTTTGATGCGATACTGTTCCAACAAGAGCATGAACTTAGATTATAAGCTCTTTTTTTTAGTTCTCTTCAGTTTCATTCTCTTCTACGAATTCTTTAGGTTGATCAACTTTCAATAATCGAATCTACCGCGTTTTACAAACATGACTAATTATGTACTTCTAATTGCAATAATAACTCAATTTTTAATTCCTTCATTCTTGCATCTCCGCTGTTGATATCTACATAATAAGAGGAATGATTTCTTTTGTCATGGATTTAGTTGTGTACTGGTGCTTGATTGAATTTTTGAAGTAGCTCGAGACTTTTTAACAACTGCCTCCTTTGTTCTTTTTTGTAAATTAATGTGCCAACTTAATAGCTTGTGAAGGAGAAGTGGACCGAAACATATCAGCATGTTCTTATAGCATCCTTTAGTCCATTAACAAAACAATTGACGAAGAATTTCTCATTTAAACCTCTAGGTCTCCCCATTAGTAGTTCAAATTACCTTGGTACTGCCTCACTGTAGTAACTTGCTTGAGTTTAGCTAGTTGCCCCACATAATTATCAAATTCTCCAGGACCAAATCGTAAAATCAAATCATTAGAGAAAGATTTCTTATTCAATTCTTTTGAACTAGTTTACTATCTTTGGAACCATTATAATGTTTTTCCCTCCAAATGAATTGAAGCCAAATTCACCATCATTTATATTTGTATATTGACCCATTTCACCATCATACAGAGGAAAGTTTAGTTGACTTTCTCTGATGATTGTAATTTTTTTCCCTCCAAATGAATCGCTGCCAAACTCGCCAAAATTCATATCAGATTGTTGCAGTTTCAAAACTAAACTTGCAATTCCCGTTGCATCTGCAGAATTGGTCATTTTTAAGCTAATTGATCATATTTGAATTTCACAACATTTTTCAATAAAAAATTAACTCCTGTAAAGAATCTGCTAGTTTATCAAAGCGTTCTTTCAGTTATTTCATTGTTTCCATCATACACTTTGCTTCTTGTACTCTGGTCCCATTAACCATGTCAATTGGTAGCAAGGCCAAGATGTTGCCCTGATACCAATTGTTATGACAAAGAAAAAGAATTTCACTTCCAAACCAAAAATGTTGAATTGTTATTAATAATAGATTGGATGGAACCATTAGACTTTTTTCGAATAAATACATGTCTTACTTGTTTAGAACACTTCTTAGAGTTAAGCAATAACATTCTCAAATTATAGTAAAACTTAGTCTCAATTTTCAGTATCACTTTCAAAATTAAAGCAAACACAAGTTCATATTATAACAAGGAAAATCAGGGGAAAATACTTAATTTATTCCTGATATAGAAAAGAGATGTTACAGAAACCTCCATGAGACTCACTAATGAAGATATTTGTGGCCATTATATTCTCTGTTGCATACAAAATTGTTTTGATCATTATCACAATCTTTGCTACAAAACAAGTTTCCCTTGTTAGGTTATACTCTCTTCTAGGTTTCGATGTGCTTGATTTTCACTTCTTAGAGTCAAAACATGAAAGGCAGCCATGAAACCATCTAGTTTCTTTGTTTTGATTTTGGGGTAAGTTGTGACACCATCTAAGTTCTTTTTTTAATTTCAATTTTGAACAAATTATTTAAGTCCGTAGTTTTGATTTTAAGTTTTGTTTTGAATGGATTACTGGAACTGTTGGTTGATGATATTGTGTTTGGATTTGTACTGATTTGGATTTGAATGAGACTTTTCAATAGATCTAAAGAAAATTTTTATCGATTAGTTTGTGGGAATAAATTTTAGGTTCATATATTATTTCAATTTTTAGGACTTTATTTTTTTTTTTTTTAGATAACAATAAACGTGACTTTAGAAGCATCCACATATTTATATAGGTTGGATAAAATAAAACCATTTTCTCTTCAAAATAGGAATTCCAACTCATTAATTCTCCTTTGTAATTCTGATTAGTAATGACCCCACCTCATTAACAATAAAAAAGAATTCTTCCATGAGCATCCTTTTATCCATAAGTATAACTCTTTTTCCTTTCAAATTGACTGATAAAAAGGATAAAAGAGAATTTTCCAAAAAAGTTAGAAGGAACTGTTAAATTTAATTTTTTTTGGGTAAAGGGTAATTGTATAAAAAGAAAGAATGAATACAAAAAGGCAGGGAAAAGAAAATCCCCTACTACAAATTCTTGGACAGGCCCAAGAAAAAAAAGTCAGACTATTCACAAAAATGTAACCATAAACCAAGTCAGCCCAGGCTGAGACAAAACAGGAATCCCAAGAGACCCGTACAACAAACAAATAAAAACTGAAACCATAGGCTAACGTATGGCTGTCAATTTCTCCAGAAACAAAACATTCCCATAAACCACCACAACTGTAAACTTCATATTCTGATACTGCAGATAAGCCAGCCTGAAACTACATATGAAATACCATCCCTCCCAATAGGATAATCTGGAATAGCATTCTGTATACTCCCTAAATGCTTATGACGCCAAACAGGATGCATTCTATAAATAGGCCAGAATCTGCACAATTTCAGCATTTTCTCCCACAGATTCATCTTTTAGTAACAGTTACTAAAAGCATCAAGCTTACTCAAAAACCAGCCTGACGGCAAAAAATCGTATTTACAAAATTTAGGCCTGTCATTGAATCCGTGTTTATCCAGAAAAGTTAATGGTAGTTTGTTATTAAGGCTGAACATGAGTAAAAAACCCAGCACATTAAGTTGATGATGCAGCTTTTTCCAAATTAATTTAGAAATCCAGCAGTCCCGGCCCCCACTCTGCCAACACCAACTAAAGCCAAGCAACCATATTTCAATTTGCCCTCCAAAACAGACTCCCTTTAGTAAACAACTTCTTCTCCACGTAAAAGTTCTGTTAGACCACCAGATCTCAATAATTTTTAAGCCCTGTTGCTGCTCCCAAATTGCCACAGCAAGATCTCCCAAGTTTGAGAGATTGTACCACATGTCAGTCCAAAACCACTTACAAACCATGCTGCAAAACCAAACAAGATAGGTAGAGATAAAAGATAAGTAAAATGGAAAAAAACCAACAGTGACTTCCTGTTTGATTTTGCACCACAGCAAGGGAGAAGCAAAACCAGAATCTTATCGCCATATTCTTGAAGTAGAGGTTTCTCCCCTAGCAAGTCCAGGGTCCCTCAAAGGAATACCCCAGTCTTCCATTGCTCGCCGAGTCCGTTCATTTTGTTTAAAGGGAAGAGTGATGAGTCTGAGTCTGACCGCATCAAAGATCAGATGTTTAATAGTATCTCTGTTTCTCTTCTGGCCTCTAAGGATCCTAAGGTTCCTTTCCTGCCAGATGAAATACACCACTGCACCAAGTAGAAGTATACTTATAACAGCTGTTGAAGCATTGATAATTTGCTGGAAAATTCAGTTAAGTTAGTTTGTTTTTGAATTAGTTTCTTGGTGCCAAGTAGCAGTTGCATTCCCTTGTTTTCTGCTGAAACTGAAGCTGCTGGAGTTGTGCTGGAGTTGTTAATTTTGTATCATGTTCAGGTGTAATCAGTGTAAGATAAATGTGTATTAAGTTACCAACTTCGTTTTTGAAATTTAAAGTCTGAATGGTTGTTGTAGTTGGTAAAACAGTAAGCCTTTGATGTATATATTGCAAGTTACAGTATAATGAAATACAGCAGTTCACTTTCTGCATTTTTTCTCCTTTTCTTTCTTAGAGTTCTCCGGCCAAATACCAACAACAGCCCCAACAGTCTTACCTTTAAAATTACTAGCACACCATGAAAAATTTTTCACCCATCCTGTAACATTTACTTGAAAATTACCTCTTTTCTGGACAGAACTCCAGATTTCACTAGAAAAGGGACAGTCAAGAAATAAATGATCATGAGAATCAGGGGGACCTTCGCAAAGAGCACAAGTCAGCTGCTCAGATTGAGACCAACGACTCATCCTATCACGAGTTAACAACTTATGCTTTATAGCCAACCAAGTAATAAAAGAATGTCTTGGAATGCATGTGCCAGTCCAAATGAGGTCACGCCAAGGCACCCTAGGATAGTCCGGGGAAAGATCTTTCCAAGCTTGCCGAGGAGAAAACTTCATTTTCCTACCATCCAAAGTTCTCTGAAGAGTAATGTCTTCCATATTAGAAGTAGGGAGGGTCGGTACAACCGCCCACATTCTAAAACATCACTAACCCTTGCCTCTCAACTTATACCTGAATGAACAAACATTCTTCTGGGCACTTGAGAAGCCAAAGGACCAAGAGGGTGCCAGTTGTCATGCCAGAAATGGGTAGAACGACCATCCCTAATATTAACCACAATATGACTTCTAACTTTCTCTCTTATCTTGAGCAACTTTCGCCAACACCAACTGGTGTCTGTAGGTATATGGACAACCCAAAAACTATGACCTCGAAGACAGTAGGTATGAATCCATCTGACCCATAGAGAATCTTTCCCAGAAACAATCTTCCAAATGTGATAAATCATTAAAGACAGATTCCAATCCTTAAGGGAGCAAATACCCAAACTCCCATTCTCTTTAGGACTGCTTATGTCCTTCCAGGCCACCTTTACTTTGCCTTAAACCATGTTGCTCCCAGCCCAAAGGAAAAATCTCATTTGTTTCTCCATAGCTTTAAGGACTGAAGAAGGAAGCATGAAGACAGAGGCCCAATAAACCTGTAAAGATGAAAGGACTGAGACCACTAATTGGAGCCTACCTGCATAGGATAAACACCGATTTTTCCAAGAGGACAATCTACTCTCCAGCCTATCAATCAACGGGATGCAATAAAGGTTTTTAGAATTGCATTATCTCTTAAAGGGGGCATATGATAAAAACCCCTAACTAAACACTTGAACAAGAGTCATTAACCAACATGCTTATGGGGCATATTAATTTGTTATTATCAAAGTAAGAGTATGATGACTCATTTAGTCAACACCCTTGACATTCCCATTGGACCAATTTTTCAAATTTTTTCCTTATTACCTACGTGGCCTTATCCATTTCGGCCAATTCACCTTCCAATCCATCACAGTCATCTTTCTTCTAAAACCAAACATATCATGGGCTTTCTTTCATCATTTTTGGTTTGGTTCTACCCTGGATTTGTTCAATTTCACTCATCTTACAAAAAGTAAGATGTTGGCCATCTGCATATTTTTTTGCATCTTTTAAATCTCTAGAATACTCCCTCTAGTTTTCTAATATCTCCCTTGCATTTGTCAACCTCCAGTGATCATTTTCAAGGCTCTTAAGGTTTAAAGTAAATTTTTGTTAAGAATTGGAAGAGTAAAAAAAATCTAAAATAAAGAACAACACATAACACACATATAAAAGCATATGATATTTTACGTGGTTTGGTATAACTCGCCTACATCCACAGATGGAGAGGGTTTTCACTATAATAATATGAATACAATACAAGTGTTTCATCACACTATCAACCTTCATTATGAGCGATCGTAGGATCTTCTAATTCTTCAACTGGACTTCTTGTTCCTATGGTGTTTAACACCACCCCTTGGTGCCCTTACATTATAACCCCTTGTATCCTTACATTCTCCTTTTCTTTACTTCACTCTCTCATAACATTGAATTGGTTCTAACTCCTCTATTTATAGGTAATATAGGATACTCTTTTTCTATTAGGATTCATATTTTTATTCCTAATAGAACTTCTCTAATTTAAATCATTCTCCTATTTTAACTTAATAAAGTCTTAAACCAATTCTTCTTTCCTAATACATCTCACAATAGGAAAGGAAAACCATTATTCTCATTTAAAAACTCCTAAACTAGAAATTTGCCTAAAACTTAAATTCTTTTTTTCTTCTTGTTTGCCTTTTCTTCTTAAATGTCTTTTCTTAATCAATTAACAAAAAGTGTTCACATTCCAACACTCCTCCTTGAACCTTTTTGGTAATTAATCTTCTAATCTTGTTCTTCATTCTCTTACTCATTTCTTCTACAACTTCAATCTTCTACCCTCAGTGTTGGCTTCTGCTTCTTCAGCCCATGGTTGGCTTCTTCTTCTTGATCAGTCTCTTTTTTTCTTCCTTAGGTTCATCTTCTCAAGAACCTCTTTCTTGCCTGATGTGAGAATTTTGGAGTTGACCACCCTGCCTACCTTCTTCTGCTTTGGGTGCTCGGCATGACACTCTCTCCCACCCAAATCCAATGACACCCTTGTCGTCATGGCCACCCTACCTACCACTCCCTTGTGGTGCTTGGCGTAAGTCAGGTCTAGGATAGTTTGGCTCTGATAGCCCCAAGTTTCATCTCCCACAAGTCCCTTAAGAAAATAAGCTTTGATACCATGTTAAAAATTAGATTTTGCTCTAATAACATGTTAAGAACCAAAGGAGTACAAACAATCTAAAATAAAGAACCAACACATAATACACATATAAAGGCATATGATATTTAACGTGGTTCGACATAACTCACCTACATCCACGGATGAGAGGTTTTCACTATAATAATACGAATACAATACAATTGTTTCATCACACTATCAGCCTTCATTATAAGTGATTGTAGGATTCTCTAATTCTTCAGCCGAACTTCTTGTTGCTAGGTGATTAATACCACCCCTTGGTACCTTTACATTAAAACCCCTTGTATCCTCACATTCTCTCTTTCTTTACTTCCCTCTCTCATAACCTTGAATTGGTTCTAAACCCTCGATTTATAGGTAAAATAGGATATTTTTTTTCTACTAGGATTCATATTCCTATTCCTAATAGAACTCTTCTAATTTAAATCATTCACCTATTTTAACTTAATAAAGTCCTAAACCAATTCTTCTTTCCTAATACATCTCACAATAGGAAAGGAAAACAATTATTCTCAATTACAAATTCCTAAACTAGAAATTTGCCTAAAACTTAAATTCTTTTTTCTTCTTGTTTGCCTTTTCTTCTTGATTGCCTTTTCCTCATCAATTACCAAAAAGTGTTCACATTCTAACAATTTGACCCATACTACAATTTTAACTTTTCTTTGTTTTAGTCTAGCAAACCTTTTCCCCCACTCTAACACATTCAAGTAACTTCTAGGAGTTTTTCATATTTGTTTGTGCTTGATCATTTGGAGTTTGATTTTCTATAGTATGGATAAAGGATGTCGCAACTGTTGGGTCTATGGATAAGGAGGTAATGATCTGTTTCCTCTATCCAACATTGATAAGGAGATACATGATATTCAAGAAGGCCCTTAAGATCGTTTATTGTATGGACCATTGATAAGGTGACACTTTTTGAAGTATCCTTTCATAATAAGGAGTATCAAGTCTGTCACCATTCAGATTTTATTATGCTAGCCCTTTTTGACATATTTACATGCTTTAAGCACATATGATGGATTGACTACCTCAACCTTGAGACCTGTATCTATCATTTCTTGGTTCATCATTTCTATGCTGACCTTGTTACAAATGTCATTTTGGGGCGACCTCCTTTATTAGACATATTACTATTACTGAGAATACTATTAATTTGTTTCGTTTTACACTTTGAGCCTATTTAAGAATGGCTATTTTGCTAGTGAGAGTGACCATCCACCCATAAATTTGATCACCTAACAACGTTTCGAGAATTGACTGTTGATCCCACCATCACACAGTTTAGGCACATTATACCTAGACATTTGCTTCCTTAGATTAGACTCATCCATCAAGTCTTTGGGTATACACTTCTGCCCAAGTCTAGGCATAAAGATGATCAAATGCATAGACTTCTATTTGTTAGGTAATCTACTTCTAGGTGAGCATGTCAATTTAGGTTATATCATCTTTAGAAAATTGGCCATATAACTAACCATCATTCTGCCCATTTATGTTCATGGATATTCTTGGGTTTTCTTGTTATGGATTGTTACGGTGACAAAGGTGTGTGGTATGCTACATTTGTTGCATGAGCTGCATTGCTGGGTCAATTTTAGATTTTAGAATATGAACCTTTGCTGTTGGTTATGCAAGCTCTTGCAACCCGTATTGCATCGGCTTGAGAGAGGATGTTACATTCAGCAACAAACCTGCAAAATTACAAGATACCATCAGTTGAAAATAATCACATTCTACAATCAAAATGAACAACTACGATTCAAAAATCCTTCAACATTCTACATACTGTAATGGTACTAACATGTATAGTATCAAGAGTACAACTTGCGTAACTTGCATTGCCAACCTGATTCTGTTACAACAGTTGCCAACTTGATTCCATTGCAATCATTGCTAATTGATTCTATTACACTTTAGAACTTGTATAAAAGGAAGACTACACGTGCATTGTATTGTAACTTTTACTAGAATTCAATAAAAATTTCTTTAGCAGTTTTCTTGCTCTGTTTTTCCGTCAATTTTTTTTGTTTTCTTGGAAAGTTTTGCGACTTTTCTTTCTCGATCCTAGGACTTCTTCATGGTATCAGAGCTCTTCAGTCATCATTGACATGGATGATCTTGAAGATTTATCCAACTCTAAGAGCAATATCAAAATGACAGATCTGGAAAAACTAGTTCACAGCAATAATCAGCTGAAGAACTTCAGCTTTCCAAATTCTCTACCACTGTTGCTGTCAAGTTAGGAGAAAAGAACCACAACTACTGGAGGTCTCAAGTATTACTGGCTCTTACATCATTCAGTTTGAAGGTTTCATAAATGGTGAACGTCCTTGCCCTAAGCCTTTCATCTTGAGTAAAGATGTTGAAACTAGAGACTTGGTAGGAAAAGCTAATCCTGATTATTTTTGATGAAAAAGAATCGATCAATTTCTTACGAGCTAGTTATATTCTTCAATCTCTAAATCAATATTTGGATATCTTGCAAAATACTCAAGCTCCTTTGAAATTTGCAAAACTTTAGAAAATCACTTTATTATTGAATCAAAGGCTAGAACAATGCATCTTAGGAACTTGTTGCAGAATACAAAGAAAGAGTCCTTAAGCATCAATGAATTTGTGCTCAAAATGAAAGGTTATGCTTATTCTTTCTTAGCAAGTGGAGTGATTTTAAGCACTGAAGAATTGATAGCCTATATTCTAGATGGTTTATGCCCTGAATATGATGCTGTATCAGTACACTTATCAGCTAGAGGAGATGATATTACTCTCCAAGAGGCACAATTCTTACTCCACAAACATGAAATTCAACTAGAAAGGTACAATAGTGCACAGAACCTATACCATGACAACACTACCTTGATAGCACAAAAACAAACCTTGATTCACCTTTACCATGGTGTTAATATAGGGCATTTACCATACATCAATACCATTCAACATTCTACACCTATAATAGCACCAATACTAGCACCATACACTCCTTTAACACAATATCCTATACCTATATTACACTACAATTCACCACCAGCATCAAACTTCAGTAACTCAAACAACACCTTTTTACCTCACAATGCCTTAATGGTGCAAGATACAAGAAGGATAAACACAAAGTCTAGACGAGGGAGAGGCATAAACTTCCTCAAGCCAAAATGTTTTTGTTAGGTATGTGGAAAACTTGGCCATACGGTTGTATAGTGATATCATAGGCTTGATTTGTCCTATAATGGTCCCCAAAACTAGCCTCAATATCACCAAACCACTCAACAAAAATCCTTTTCACCAAATCAAACTAAAGTCTCAAAACAAGCAAACCAAGTGTGTTATCTGCAAAAAGATCCTGACTCTACAAATCAATGAAAAGAAGTTCTTACACCACAGCCTAATTCGCCACAACTACAACAACATCAGAAACAAATTTCTCAGCATATAGGCCCAATGTCCTACTTTGCTCAGCCAATTTCAGTGGTAGATTCTCAATGGTACCTTGATTCCAGAGCTACCAATCACATCAGCTCAAACATTCAATCTCTGGACACTGTCAAACCTTATGGTGGTCCAGAAAAACTGCAGGTTGGAAATAGTCAGTGACTCTCTATCACCTACACTGGTAATCTTCACCATTTTACATCACTATCTTCATATAAGGTGTGTGGTATGCTACATGTGCTGCAAGAGCTACATGTGCTGTATCAGTTTTAGATTTCCGAATATAAACCTTTGCTATTGGTTATGCAAGCTCTTGGAACCTGTATTGCACAGCTTGAGAGAGGATGTTACATTCAACAGAAAACCTGCAAAATTACGAGACACCATCAGTTGAAAATAATCACATTCTAGAATCAAAATGAATGACTACGATTAAAAAATCCTTTAGCATTCTACATACTGCAATGGTACTGACATGTATAGTATCAGGAGTACAATTTGCGCAACTTGCATTACCAACCTGATTCTGTTACAATAGTTGCCAACTTGATTCTGTTGCAACTATTGCTAACTGATTCTGTAACACTTTATAACTTGTATAGAAGGAGACTACCCGTGCATTGTATTGTAACTTTTACCAGAATTCAATAAAATTTTCTTCAGTAGTTTTCTTGCTTTGTTTTTCTGTCAAACTTTTTTTTGTTTTCCTGGAAAGTTTTGTGACTTTCCTTTCTCAATTCTAGGACTTCTTCAAAGTTAAAAGAAAAATCACCTTTTGATGTCCCTCACCAAAAGTTTTGAACAGTTGGTACACTAATTAATAAACATCCCTAACAAAATTAGAGTTTAATGCACACTAGTGCACTTCACAACTCACAAGTGCAATGTGTCTGTTACGCATAAAGGGATACCTACAAGTGTTATAATAAGTATTTGTTAGGAGAAATTGATTTTTAATCAGAGCCTTATGCATTGTATTTATTGAATTTAATGAGTATAAAGTTTTCGTGAAAGTAAATATTTGACATTATAAAAGAGTCATAGGCTCAATATCCGTTTGTATCCTTGCTAGAAAATAGAAAAAAAAAAAAAAACTCAATAAAGATAGGTTGACAAACGAATTTCACAAATTTTTTCTCACAACCCCAACATAACAGATGATTTTTGTTTTCTAATGAATTTTCCTACCTGCTGACGTTGCCTAGGGTTGTGGTAAGAGTGCCACCTTGGGTTTGTAAGATTCATTTGTCAACGTAGTATTGCAAAAAAAAAAAAATAATAATAATAATTATATGAGATCCATAAGGAAGCTTCATCAATCAACTAAATATTATGCATGATGAAAATATGATAGAATCTTTTGCTCAAAGCCAAAGCTAGCAAGTCAATAATAGGTAAAATGAAAAAAAAAATAAAAAATTAACATGAAATTGTGCATACCTAAAAGAAAAGACTAAGAAGCAGAAAAATCACGGATAAATCTTTCTACTTGACAACTGACATTCATTAATCTTAAGGTAGTTGAGAAGTTAGTGTTAGTCAAATCGAATCAAGGAAGCTATCAATTGTTTATAAATTAATGTCAACTTTTCTTCTATATTAAATACATTATTAAATTAAATACTTAATTTATCTATTCTTGAGAAAAAATTATCGTGGTTGATCATAAAATTCTAGACTTTATACTCTTCTTTTCCAGAAGAATAAGGTAACGATTTTCTGGTAAGAGCACAATATATGATTGTTCATTGGATACATTAATCATAGGTATCCCCTGATTAAGATTTTAAGAGACAAGAAATCGAATTTTGCAAGAATTATCATGTTCCATTAAAAAAACAAAAGACTAGAAAGTCTTTAGCAAATTTTTTTGCTTTATCAATGTTAAAATTCTAGATAGAAAGGCAAAGAATTCTAGAGAGAAAGGCAAAGAATGAAATTGCATATTGAAATGTGTGGTTTCCAATGTACAAGAGCCCTCCATTTATACATTACAATACATGCTAGAATCATGCTAATTAGTTATGCTAATGGCTAAAATCAAGCTTTGCTTGATTTTGGCTTACACCCCCCCTCAAGCTCAAGGTGGTAACGCAGATTCCAGCTTGAGATTGGAAACTAACTTCATGAATTGTCCGGGGTGATGAGCTTTTGTGAAGACATCGGCAAGTTAATCGAAAGAGCATACAAATAACAACTCAATAATGCCTTGTGCAATGTGGTGGCAAATGAAGTGACAGTCAATCTCAATGTGTTTAGTGTGTTCATGAAAGACATCATTATGTACAATATGTATGACACTTTGATTGTCACAATGAATAAGGATGGCAGAGGAATGAGCAAAACCCATATCTTTTAGGAGCCATTGGAGTCAAAGTAGTTTAGTAGTGGTATCAAATAAAGGCATGATATTTGGCTTTTGTGCTAGATCAAGCTGTAACTGAATGTTTCTTACTTCACCAGGAGATGAGTGAGTCACCAAGGAAAAAATAATACCTAGTGGTGGAGCGTCGATCAATAAGATCCTCTGCCTAGTCAACATCAGAATAAACACACAACTATAGTGAGAAGTGAGCAGAAAATGAAAGACCCATAAAGAGAGTGTCTTTGATGTATCGCAGAATCCGTAGGATAGTAGTACAATAGGTGGAGTGTGAGGCAGACATGAATTGACTAACAGTATGAACAACATATACGATGGTAGGCCGAGTGACAGAGAGAAAGACTAAACTGCCCATTAACTATCTATATAGGGTTGGATTTGAAATGGGTATGCCATTCATGGGAGTAAGGCGAGCATCTGTTTCTAGTAGAGTAGAGGCAACCTTCGCATCAGTAATGCTAGCATGAGAGAGCAAGTCAAATGCATACTTTTCCTGGGAAAGAGAAATACCATCAAGAGTGGAAGAGACATCCAATCCCAAAAAGTAAGTAAGAGAACCAAGTTATTTCATCTCAAAGTGTTGGCTAAGGGAGCTTTTAAGCTTGGTGATGCCTGATAGATAACCGCTAGTGATAATCATATCATCCACATAGAGCAAAAGAGGAATAAGGCCTTGGTCAGTTTTACGAATTAATGAGGCAAAATCCGGGGACTTGAAGAAAATCTAAAGGAGTTCATAGTTATACTGAACTTTGCATACCAGGCTTGAGGTGTTTGTTTGAGCCCATATAAGGCCTAACGCAATCTACACACTTTGTTGGGCGGATGATCATAACCGGATGGTGGTTGCATACTTCTTCCTTAAGCTCACCATTAAGAAAAAAATTTTTGACATCCATTTCAAATAAAGGTCATTTCTGAACTACAACAATTGTCAATATTCGAACTGAAGTGAGATGTGCAACAAGAGAAAATGTCTCTTCATAATCAATTCCATACTCTTGAGTAAAAGCCTTGGCCACTAGACATGTTTTATAACGTTCCATAAACCCATCTGAAAGAGTTTTGATCTTGTAGACCCATTTACTATTAGTAAACGACCTAGTTACGCAGCGAAAAAACAAAAACAAAAACTTTATAGATCGTTCCTTAGAACCAAGATTCGAGTACAAAAACACAGTTTATATAAAATAATCAAATCTGCAGAAAAATCAGTTAAAGGTTTAAGAAACCATACCCACGTTTGGAGGCTCCACCAATATTGTCTCTGAACGTGTTTGCTACCGATCCAAGTGTAGGATCGAAGCAGTGAGGTCCACACTGCTAGATCGAATGAGAATCCACACGAAGACAATCAACAAGAACCAAGGAGGGATTTGCTAGATCCTCCTTGGCCTTAAGAAATCAAGAAGAACAAAAAGAAAAAGTTTGATTTTCAATCAAACAGTGAAAGTGGTGTGGGAGAGTGTGCTGGGGCTGGAGGTTTTCTCTTTTCAATAAAGAATGAAATAATAAAATAACACTTCACTTTTTTTTTCAACTAAAACCTTTTCTTTTATAGTCTTATTTTAGTTGCCCTATTCCCATATGGAATGGGCTTGGGCTCCAACCTAAACACCCCCAATTTGCCAAACAGTCCCAATTAGATATTTTAATTTAATTCATCATTATCTCAATTAAAATCAATTAATATTTAATTAACATTTAACAATAATGATAATTTATTTAAATATATGCGAACACATATTTAAATGGAATTTCACTTATTTAATTTTTCTAACAAATTAAATAAAGGCTACGACCTCAGCAAATTTAATTGCACTGTGAAATTACCAAAATACCCTTTCGCCTAAAAAAGATGAAAACGCCCTTCTTTCTTCCTGAGTCTTAAATTATCTTCTATGTGTGTGACCCATAGGCTCCTTATCAGACCGGTAGTGTATAGTATTGTGATTAACACCAATTAATCATCTCACTTATACACAGACCAAGATTGGCCCCTAGCAAGGCATCATGGCCACCCGATAGATTCAGATTCAGCAAAGTAGCTACCTGTCAACGATATGGTTACCGTACAATTCAATCCTTTCATCATACGTTATCTCTACGAGACGAAGACATAGAAATAGTGTCAACCTTCAATTACTCTCGACATTATGTATTCAGTGTCTGGACCAATGACCTGTAATATAATCCAGATAGAGCAACAACTCAATCCCACTGTGGCCACAGTTTTAATGTCATTGCCATATACTAAATTGCGCCGTGAGATAACTTCTCCCGTATCTGGGAGTGATGAATCCTCTGTCAATCCACCATAGTCTTGATACACTCCTTGATGCAGCCAATCACCGCCGTACTGATAGCTCTGAAAAGAACTGCATTAGGCTAGTGTCAAACTACACCAATCGATGCACAAAGCGCTCCGATGATCTCAAGTCTAAGGATCACATGCACCACCATTCATTAGAGGATTTGTTCCATAAACACTGGGGTTACCATCCATATGGAATCCTCTGGTGGGTCAGTCCAGTGAACTTGCTGCGGTGTAATCGCCTACAACAAGCACCCATTTGTTGCACTAGGTTGTCACCAAACAACCTTGGCAAATGAGATCTGTCACTATCTTTCAATAGGGTCGTTCAACACTATGATAGCCTTATTGTATTATCTGTGCCCTTACTTCAGAATAATACTGGGGCTACGGACGTTTCTAGAATGGCCACCATATGTGCTCATAGGGTTCTCACTATCAAGATTTGAAACACTTGATACCCTCGTCACGGTTCTACCATTCTAAGGACATATATCAATACATATTGCAATAATAATGATTTACGCAATATAGAATAAAATGCCTTTTATTGATTAATGAACATTATTACAAAGAGTCAATTCTACAATAATTGATTGGCTCTAGGGCATCTACTCTAACATTTACAACCCATAAGAGTTTTATTTGGCAGATGAACTATCAACTCCCATGTCCTCATCTTCTCTAGAGCTTTAATCTCTTTGTCCATTGCTTGCTGCCAAAGAGGGTTAGAGCGAGCCTTACGATAAGTGTGAGGCTCATGCAAGGAGACTATAGCTGAGAAACAATAAAAATTAGTAAGATAGGAAGATGGTTCTCTTACACGAGTAGAGCGATGGAGAGCCAAAATATGTGACTCATCAAGGCGATTAGAATGTGCCACAAGTGTAGAATCCTCAGAAGGTGTAAAATCATCAGGAGAAGACGAAGGGGGAATGGCATGGTCAAGTTCAGAAGAGGTCTTTGCATTTGATGGAAATAATTTTGCAAAAGAGTGACTAATAAGGGAAGAAAAAGATGAGATATGAAATTTTGACAAAGAAGTGAACATGATATGTTCCCAGAATACTACCTAACAGGAGACACTTAAGCGTTGGGAGATAGGATCCCAACATCGATACCCCTTATGTTCTATACCATATCCCTAGAAACAACACAAATGGGCTCGTAATTCAAGTTTGGACCACTCACAAGGCTGCAAAAGAACGAAACAAACACACCCAAACGCTTTTAAGATACTGTAGTTGGAAGAGCAGCCAAGAAGATGCTCATAAGGAGTTTGATTATTTATGACAGGAGAAGGCATACGATTGATGAGAAAGACATTGGTGAGGGCAACCTCTCCCTAGAATGATTCGGGACAAGAAGATGATAGAAGCATGGCTCAAGTAGAATCCAAGATATATCGATGTTTGCATTCGGGTTGACCATTTTGTTGAGAGGTTCTAGGAGAAGATCATTGAACGATAGTTCCATTGGCAAGAAGAAAGTCATTCAAGGTAGAATCACAATACTCCATGGCATTATCAGTATGGAGCATTTTGTTTTCTTGGAATATTGTGTTAGTACCATGGTCACAAAGTTTTTGTAAGTTTGAGAGACTTCAGACCTGTTTTTCAAGAGATATATCCAAGTAAAACGAGAAAAATCATCTACAAAAATGATAAAGTGTTGTGAACCTCCATAATACAGGTTGGTGTAGGACTCTAAACATCAATGTGAATCAAATCAAAGGGAGTGTAAGAAACAGAGTCACTACTACTAAAAGGCAAAGCAGGTTGTTTAGACAAAAGACATGACACTCAATCAAATGTTTCAAGTTTATTAGAACCAAAATGACCACTAGAAACAAGTGAACGTAATTTATTTAGAGAAATGTGACCTAAACGAAGATGCCATAAGTTAGAAGTGGATAAGGTAGATGTGACTGACAAGGAAGGAGATGTTTTAGATGGTGGAAGCTGGAGGGAGGTGAGCTCAAACAAGCATCCCATTTTACGCCCTATCCCAAGAATCTGACTTATCTGAGAATCCTACACATGACAACCATGAGAAGAAAAGGTAATGTGAAGACTGAGTTCACATAGTTGACCGACAGAAACAAGATTATATGTGAGTTTTGGAATGAGAAAAGTATCAGGTAGAGACATAGTTGGAGTAGAGATGGTTCCTATATGACTAACATGCATATGAGAACTGTCTGTAGTATGAATGACAGGTGTATTTGAATTAAGAGATGTATTTGATATGACAGATGAATCAAGAGTCATATGATTACAACAGGCTGAATCAATGAGCCACAAAATAGTACATGAAGTGGTGGACAAGGTAGTGTGAGGACCAGAAGAATCAGACAAAACTTGTTTAAGGAGAGACTATATATCATGAAGGGTAGGCTGTGATGAAGCTGAGGATGTCTCAGTGACAACAGCAGCAACGTGTGAAGATGATATGGATTTTCCAAGTTGAGGACAACAAGACTTGGTGTGACCCTTTTTTTTTTTTTTTTTTTTTTTTTTGCAGTAATTGCACTGAATGCTTGGGAAATAAAGAATGAGATGTCCATTCTAGTGATTGTATTTGCAAACAAGTGAATCAGATTGCTTGGTAGGACTAGCCTGAGGCATAGCTGATATAGGAAGTTGGAATTACTCAAAATAGCTTATGTTGGAAATTGGAATAAGACAAAACAGAGTCAGTAATGAAGTGGCAAGTCAATAATGATGTGGCAAAGGAGCGATTGACATGGTGATGTGACAAGTCAATGATGATATGGCACCAATGATGTGGCAAACGTTAACGATGAATTGGTAAAAGTTAATGGTGATGTGACAAAAATGTTGTTGAAGTGAGCATTGCCGACTTGGCAAGAAGTTGTTGATGTGTCAATGATGACGTGGCAAATGAGCGACTAACATGGTAGGGTCAATGCTCACGTGGCAATGTTGACAAGGCAAGGCATGTACAGATGCATGCAAAAGTATGGCAAAGGCAGAGGATCGTAAGGGCAAAGGTAAAGGTCCTAGATGGTGTAGAGCAGTTCCCAAGATAGTAGTAAGTGCTATGTTGATATGATTTAATATGCACCAGGAAAATTCCTAGAAAATTGGAGGGGTCACAAATGGTCCCACTTAAAACCCAGTTTTCTTAGACTATTATCGTCTTGGTGACAGAATTTTCCTATACATGCATATAACTATAGAAATAGCAACTCATTGTCTTAAACATAAGCTCTGATAACATTTTAGAATTCTAGAGGGAAAGACAAAAAAATTTAGAAAGGCAAAGACTGAAATTGTATATTCAAGTGTGTGGTTTCCAATTTACAATAGCCCCCTATTTACATTACAACACATGCTAGAATCATGCTAATGAGTTATGTTGATGGCTAAAATCAAGCTTTGCTTGAATCAAGTCTTACTTGATTCAAGCCATTGATCAAGCTTTGCTTTGATTTTGGCTAGCAATCAAATTCTTAGATGGAGGATTATTGTTCTGATTTAAGGGGAAGGAAAAAAAATAAATAAATAAATAAAATAAACATATGCTTAAAGCATGTATTGCGATTTTAGTGTTTTTAATTTTTTTCATCTATCCTTATTTATTGTGACGTGCTTCTCCTCATTGCCACTTGTTTTATCTTGTGAATTTTGCAGGTGTTTATTATTTAAAACATGTATAAACATGTGTGTCGAGAAGACGATTGACCACGTAGATTTTTTTTCTTGTCGTTGCTATTAGTTTATGAAAGAAATGTAACATCGTGGCATGGAAATTTTGACTTTTAAGCTTTTTTGTTTTGTAAAAAGCTATAATACAGTTTCTATAAGAAGCTGAATTTTAAGAAGAGTATGCAGTGCTTGTTTTCGTTCATTAGTGATAATAGTTCGAGACAGCTGTCCTTGCGATCATGGGAAGGGCCGCCTCATTGATAGCCTCAGCATCTGCAAGAAGGTTTGCACAATATTCTGCTTCTATTATAAAAGAAAAAAATAATGCTAATCAACTATTTCTCTGTATGAGTTTATAGTTTATAGGCATTCAATTTTCTGTGTTCTTGGTGTTCAACTAATTTCTGAGCTAATATACAATTGTAGGCTAGAAGGCAAAGTGGCATTAATCACTGGAGGATCCAGAGGCATCGGGGAATCCACTGCAAGACTCTTCTCCAAGCATGGGGCTAAAGTACTGATTGCAGATATCAAAGATGACTTAGGTCAATCTTTATGCAAAGACGTTGATTCCATCGGAGGGACGGCCTCTTTTGTCCATTGTGATGTGACCAAAGAAGAAGATATTGAAAATGCTGTTAACACGGCAGTTTCCAATTATGGAAAGCTAGATATCATGTTCAATAACGCTGGTACAGTCGATCAACCAAAACCATCTATACTCGACAATACCAAGTCTGATTTCGAGAAGATCCTGAGTATTAACGTAATAGGGGCATTTCTAGGCACTAAACATGCAGCTCGAGTGATGATCCCTGCTCATCAGGGAAGCATAATAACAACGGCTAGTGTTTGTGCAAGAATCGGAGGAGCTGCAACACATGCTTATACAAGTTCAAAGCACGGCGTGGTAGGGCTGATGAGAAATACTGCTGTAGAGCTTGGACAGTATGGCATTCGGGTAAATTGTGTGTCACCTTACTTGGTTCCAACTCCATTGGCGAATGCTTTCCTCAAAATGGATGATGAGGCAAAGCTTGTTTTCTATCGCTATCTTAATGGGGCTATTCTTAAACCAGAAGATGTGGCTGAAGCCGCTCTCTTTTTGGGAAGTGATGAGTCCAAGTACGTGAGTGGACATGACTTGGTTGTTGATGGAGGCTTTACTATTGTAAATCCAGATTTTTGTATGTTTCCAACATATGATAAATAGTACTTCTTGTTAAGGAGAGCTCTAAGAAAGACATATAAATCTTTCTATTAAAGAATTTATTAACAATTCCCATTGCTTGTTTCCGAGTAACAATTTTTGACGCAACGCCAATTTGAAATGATTTAAATGGTTTAGGGTTGGCTTTAATTAATTGAATTTGTGTCGGGCATGTTTGAGTTGAAGGATTCTCAACTAGTAAATCTGTTTAGGGACATAATTAATTAAATGAATACATGTAAACTACATTTGTAACATGATTATTTATTTATTTATTTAATGGTTATTCATTTTTAACAAAAATATTCGTTTAAGACACGTTTATTTTATCAAAACATGATAATATGTGATCAAACGTGATCACATATTATCATGTTTGTGTTAAAAGTGATTTATATCATGTCAAGTAGATTTAAGTATGTCATAAACTGATTAAATGAGTTATTTGTGTTATAAAGGAATTACATGAGATTAAATGTGTTAATTCTGTTGTCTTTTAAGTACACCAATTTGATTCCTTCGTTAAATGGGTTATGTGAGTTGTATTCATGTCACTTGTTTTGTGTTTGCAATTTTGAGACGATTGAATAAAGAGTAATGCTATAATCATCGGGAGTAGTACATCGAATTTGTGCACCGAATGACGTGATAAAATCCTGACCATCGATTAATATTAAGTTATAATTAATCGACGGTCAGGATTGTGTTACGTTATTCGGTGCACTACTGTCGGTGTCTCTATTATTTCCCTTGAATAAATAGGTCAAGATATGAATCCTACAAACTAATTTGTTTTATCACCCCGATCCTCATCTTAGATTTATTTACTCTAATTATAAATCAAAATAACTGTAATTCAAATAAATGATAAGGAATTTTACTTTTGAGAACCACTTAATTAACTAAAAGTAGAGTTTAATTTTTAGTCGAAATCTTATGCATTGTGATTATTGAATTTAATTAGTAAAATGTTTGCGTGATGATAAATATTTGACATAATAAAAGAGCCATAGGCTCCTCATCCGTCAAAGTTGGTTTTTTTTTAGGAGTCAGCTCTCTGTTTTAGTTTGTACCCTATCTAGAGAAGAGAAAAAAAAAAAATTAATTGAGATCAATCACGTAAATATTATGCATGGTTGATAGAATCTGAAGTGGGTCTGACTCATCACCTCTTATGAACCAGTAGGCTTGAATGTACGCTTAGTCGGTGTAACACTCTAACACTCTCTTTCACGGTCAAGTCCATATGTTGGGAGACTCCAATACCCCCTGACAGTTAAGCTCATATGTTGGATCATACTTAGAGTTGGTAACTCTAACTCCTCACTCGCTTGTTAACCAATCAACTCAATTGGCCTTAGCTTTAATTCTATGATAAAATTTGAGGTGTGTCTGACTCTTACCCAATAAAATCTTGTTGAGTAAAATGATTACTTCTCTTATAAACTAGTAGGCTTGAGCATGCCTAGATAGCGTGAGACTCCAATAATAATTAAATTTGGATAGAATCTTGAGCTAAAGGAGAAAGCTAGCAAGTCAATACTAAGTAAAATAATAAAGAAAAAAGAAAAGAAAAATGGATTATTGTGCATACCTAAACGAAACGACGTAAAAGCAGAAAAATCATGGATAAATCTTTCCACGTGACATTCATTAATCTTATGGTGGTTAGCAGTTGGTAAAAATCATGGATAAATCTTTCCACGTGACATTCATTAATCTTACGATGGTTAGGAGTTAGTAACAGTGCAATTCAATAAAATAGGCTATAAATTATTGATTGCTTATAAATTAATGAAGACTTTATCTCCATCATATATATGATATAGATTATTGAAGGATTTAATAATCAATATAATATCTATGGAGAAATTAATTTATAAACTTATATTTAAGGCACTAAATTTGACTACTATTCTTCTCATTAACTTTCTCTCACAAACGTAATGTGTCAGTTCATAATTGGTCAGCCCACAATGGGTCTTGTTTGAACAAATGCGAACTGACCAATGACAAGCTACCACGTCAGCATTAGTGAGAGAAATTTGTGAGAAGTGTTTGTTAGTTTATCTTTCTTCTTCTTTTCCAAAAGAATAAAAGAGGTACGTAGCCAATTTTGATAATCAAGAGCATAATATATGATGTTCACTAAACAAATTAATCAAAATAAAAACTTATATGAGATGGTCTTACAATCTTATTACGTTGATGTGGTAAGACGGTCTAATAATATATCGCCATGTGTTATTCATTGACAAATAATTTAATTAATTCCAACTTTTGTTTTATTGGCTCTTTTAATCACAATGTAATTGGAAATAAATTACTTTATTTTTATTTTACAATAAATTTTCGATAATACTATATGCACAAACAAATCTTATAAAAATTTGTGTACAAACTGATGTGGTACAAAATGAATGGAAGAGTTAATACAAAAAGTCAAACTCATCATATTCCTTCTTCTATTCATTTTGTGCCACATCAGTTTGTACATAAATCTTTGTAAGATTTATTTGTCCATGTAGCATTACTCATAAATTTTATATTCCCACCATCAGTTTCTAATATAACACCGCTGATCATAACTCATAACTTAGTGAGATCCGTTCTTAGTGAGTTAATTATAAAAAAATATTGTAGAGATGTATTTAATATTTTCCAAGGTTAGTAAGTTCATACCGTTTTCCTTTCAACTCTAAAATTCATTACCGTATGCTTCTCTAGCTATTAAATTACTTACTGAAATTCATTCTCCTCTACAAAAGTTAAGATCTATGGCAAATCCCATTAAATTTGATAACTTACCGCAAACTTCAATACATATAAATTGGCATAATTAGACCTGGCAAACGGGCGGGTTGAGTGGGTATGGGCCATGTAGAAACGGGTCGCAGGTAAAACGGGCATGGGTCTACGGGTCGACATATGCATGACCTGTACTCGCTCATACAGGTACGGGTTGACCTGCGGGTCACCTATATATAATGGCATTTTCTGTAATTTTTTATTTTTACAGGTTTTTGTTGTTCAAATTGCAATTTTTTTCACTGTTTTTTGTTATTCAAATTGCATACTTGAAGATGTAAATTGTATTGATTTAAAAACTTGGTATAAAATTCCTTTATTAAGCTTTCATAACTTGGTTAATTTGATTAAATAAATGGATGATTAAATTAAATTTGATTAGATTTCACCAATCATCATTAATTCATTATCAACATTTTTCATATTTATATCAAACTTCACCATATAGAATTAGTAAACACTAAACACTAAACATAGATAGTAATTACTAATTAGTAAACACTAAACATATAGAATTGTTCAACATTCAACATAAATACATAGTAAACACTGAACACTAAACATATAGAATTATTCAACATTCAACATAAATACATAGTAAACACTAAACACTAAACATATAGAATAGTTCAACATTCAACATACATACATAGTATACATACATAGTAAACACTAAACACATAGAATTGTTCAACCAAACACTAAAAAAAACAAAGTCTATCACACATTGATGGTATTAGAAGCCGCCCTTGATTCTCTAATCTCCTTCTCTACTGGCACTTGGGTTAATGGCACAACAAACTGAGCATCATCAATTTTATCTTCTACAATTAACAAAATATAAGCTAACTATCGCAGTATATCAACAAACTAAAATATTAAAAACATGTGAAATATAAGTTAAAATGTTACCTTTAACTTTATATCCAGAAATCCATGCCCTAGTGCGTATCAAAGACTATGCATTCTCCGGTAGAAGTAAACTTCGATATTTACTGAACACTTTGCTACCAACACTGAAACTGGACTCCGAAGGAACAGTTGTTTTTGGTATACTCATCACACACGGGCCATCATGGAAAGTATAGGATATCGATCACTATTTTCTTCCAATGATCCAGGATATCTAGATTGCAAATTTTGATGCGATCAAACCTTGCCGCTCCCAAATAAGAATCCAATTCGGACTTCTTAGTAGCACTAAAGTCACTCTTGTAATAGTCAAATTCCCGCACCATTTAAATATTTAAATTTAATAAAGCAAAATTACAAAATAAACAAAACCTTCTTAATCACAAGAATATAAAAATATATAGGGAGTAGTGACTTACACAAATATCATCTCTAAGGATATTAGGACTATTAGTCTGTACCAAAGGATCGGTGGGAACCTCATTGCAACTTAGACCCTCATAAGCAGCAAAAAGCTTATACAACTCCTCCTTGACCAACTCCAACTTTCTTGATGCAACTATTGGGTCATCAACTTTTTTGTAACAAAACTCAACAAGTCAAACTTGAAACATGGGTCCATAATTGTTGCAATAGCTAACACAACGCTATAAGAATCCCAATATTTGTCAAACTTTACTTTCATTTGACTTGCCATGGTACTAACAACTTCACCCTCATTTTCCATCTCTTCATATAAACGCACTTGAACTCTCCACACATTTTTGAGGTACAAGTCTGCTATGGTGTATTGGGAACCCGAAAAAAGAGTAGTGATGTCATAAAATGGTTGCAAGAACTTGCAAATCCTCACCCTCCTATCGCGTTCTTCATCTAAAGGACAATTTTTATAATTGGGATCTATCAATGACAAATGAACAAACACATGACGATATATTAACGCACTTTCAAGCATTAAATAAATGGAGTTCCATCTTGTGGGAACATCCATTCGCAATCCTTTTGAGCTTATCACACCAATTTGTGTAGCAAGTTCTTCAAACTTGATTCTTTTAGCCTCACTTCCTTTAACATATTTCACACTTTGATGAATCTTATGTAAAGCCATGCTACTAACCTTTAACCCTTCTTGGATTATGAGATTCAAGATATGTGTGCAACATCGCACATGAAAAAAAGAACCACCACATAATAAAGCATTTTGCATACAAAGTTGACTCTTTAAAATGTCTTTAATCTTATCATTATTACTTGCATTGTCTAATGTAAGAGAAAATACTTTCTTTTCAATCCTCCAATCTTTTAAGAAATCATACACTATTTCTAACAAAAGATCCCCTGAGTGTGGAGGAGGAATATGACAAAAATTAAGAATTCTACTTTGTAACTCCCAATTCTCATCAACACAGTAAGCTGTTAAAGAAATGTACGCATCAACAGTACAAGAACTCCAAATATAAGAAGTTAAGCATATTCTACCTAGAACCCTCCCTAAAGCAAGCTTGATCTTTTCCTTCTCCTTATAATATATCTTTAAGCAATCCGCCTTAGCGGTGTTCCTAGTATAAGGCTTAACTTCATGATTCAAATACATGTGGACATCCCTTAATTCCTTCATGCTCCACTACTGAATATGGGTAATTATGTTTTATGATTCCTATTGTCATCTTCTCACAATAAATCTCTTGAGAAATCCTCAAATATCTCAATTTAGTATCACAATCCATCATCAATTGATCTACACTACTAACGGTAGGTTTAGGACAACCTTCCATATGATACTTCAAATTCTTAGTCCCATAAGTGGAACTCCCATATGCATAAGACTTACTACAAATCAAACACTTTTCCCTCTCATTCCCATTCTCATCCATATATGTTGTGAATACTTTACGTTTTTTTTTTTTTTTTGACAAACAGTACTAGTACGAGAAGGAGGTTGACCTACAGCTACATTATGGCCAGTTTCTATCGCCTCATTAAATAAATCTGTATACTCCTCCATGCCAAGCCAATCTAAAGGACACAACAGAGTATTTATATTTAAATTAATTAACCAATCATAACAATTCATCCAAAATAAAAACAAAACACTCCCATATATTTTACAAGCAAACCAACCCTACCAAATGGCTGGATTTTTCCAACTCAACAGTCAACAATCAACACTCCTCAACTGCTCAAGTAAAAAAACTAAAAATAGTAAGTTTTGGGACAAACTAACCTAGGTATAATTTAAATTTCAGAGGGTTCTTCTGCAACTTAGTATTATCTGAACTCTGAAATGAAACTAACCTACAAAACAATAGTTATTAGTTAACATCTATGTTGAGTTAATTAAAAGCCGATTATAGAAAATACATATATACTTCTTAATTTTTATAATAGCCCCAAAAATATGCAAATGCAAACATATTAACTAAAAAGTAATAAAGTATAAAAAAAAACAACATACCTTACTTTCAATCTCAGATGGTTATGGTGTCAGTGTAACACTGACAGAGATTGGAAGATTGAGCTACAACAAAGCCGTGAGGCGGCGATGGTGTGAGAGAGAGCTACTGCTGAGAGAGGTTGCTGCTGTTAAGAGTGAGGCAACATCGGAGTGAGACATAATGAGAGTGAGAGCTGCTACTGTTAGAGTGAGGAGGCACCAGAGTGAGAGCTGCTGCTGTTCAAGTGAGGCGGCACTAAAGTGAGAGAGAATGAGAGTGACAGGAGAGTTGTTGTGTTTCATCGTCAGCCTGGGTTTGGGAGCTGTTGTTCATCGGCATGAGTGAGTGTGAGAGAGTTAAGATTGAGCTGCTATTTCTGTTTGAGTTTGAGAGAATGAGAGTCACGTCAGAGTGAGACAAAATGAGATTGACTTTTGAATCTTGATTAATTATTCATTTATTTTGAATTATAATTATTGATTTTTTTAATTCAAGTATGGGTACCCGCGAGCATTATGCAGCCCACTCGCAATTTTCATAGGTGAGCTGGGTACATGTAACTTTGAAACGTGTATTTTAAAGGGATACATGTACCCGCCCATTAGGTGCAATTACCCATTTACTCATAGGTACACGTTTACCTGTGGGTACGAGCCCTCTTTTGCCAAGTCTAGGCATAATAGAGAAAACCTTAAGGAGAAGCCCCATGAGTTGACAGTTGCCACCAAGTTGACAACCATTGACAAGTAGACAAAGAATGATGAATTGAAGAAAAAAAGACAAACTGACTGATAGAATTATGTGCTCTCAAAAAAAAATTGTGATTTATTTAATTAATTTCATATATAATTGTTGATACAAAAATTCACACCAACCAGAGAGATCCGATTGACCTTAGTGGAATCGAAATGGATGTGGGCGTGATTACAAATAATAACAATAGAATGTATGATAATGTGACAAAGTAAATGAAAATGAGATTTTTAAAGTGGTTTGGTGAGGTGAACTCTTGAGCCTACGTCCACTGTTCTTGTATTTACTGTGAGAGCTTACAATAAGAATTCTATGAAAAATTTCTAACCCCTTTTTGATCATTTGAGGGGGTTTATATACCATGTCAGTAGAAAGGAAAGAGCGAAAATAAAGGGATTACAATTGATTTGAAATGCAACTCCGATATTCTCGTGATTGGGTACTGTGATTGTGCATAGATTGCTGTTAATTTGATAGTTCCCTAATACTTGGGATCTATAGTTATTTGGGAATCGATTGATTGATCATTCTAGTTGTTTGCGACTAGCTTGTGCTGGGTCAAGCTTATGTTGACGAGTGATAAGAGCTTGAAAATATGCGTGTACTTAGTGGTTTATGAGAACTACTTATGGGAAATCAGGTTTAATTTATTCAATCTAACTTAATTATTTCATAAATGTCTTTTATGAGATCAAATGTATGTTTTGAGTGTTTTCAGGCTATAAGTTCTTAAAGATGACATTCAGGTGAAGATTATATCGACAATGGAATGTGGGACGATAAGAATTAAATGGTTCGTGATTCGGAGCTAAAACGAAGAAGTTATGGCGATTTGAAGTTGAAGTGAAAATACTAGAGAACGCTCCAGTTTTGAACATGCATTAGTAATTCGACAATAACTTAAGCTGTAGATTTTGGATCGAGATTACTTTTGAATCATTGGAAGTTGATTCAAAGGGCTACAATTCATATCTTTATCACTTGGCCAGATTCGAATGTTATCATGCTAACAAATAATCGTATTTTCAAGATTGCAAGTTCTAGGGTAGAATCAACTATGCCTAGGCACAATGTCGCAGCACAACTATGATTCTTGAATTTTCTATATTTCCTATTTTAAGAGTCCTTAAGTGATTAGGATAGTGGGAATAATAACCCTAAAACCCTAGGAGTATAAATATAAATCTTTAGCTAATTTTTGGGGGAGATTAGAGAAGGAGAAAAAGCGGCTACTATTTTGGAGATCAGAATTCTTATAGTTTTCGTCACCAATTAGAGAAGTTTTTCTATTTTTCTTTTTGAACTCATGTTTGTTAATACAATGGTTGTTTTTATTACTGGAATTATGAACTAAATTCCTTTTCTAGGGCTAAAGATTAGCCCAATTTATGAATATGTGTTGACTTTATTGTTGTTAATATTAATTGAACATTAATTCTAAGTTTTATTATTGTGTATAATGCTTTCAATTCTTAAGGGTCCTAGAGTTGAATGATTTTATGGGTTAGGTTGAGATCGAGAGATGAAATCTAATTAGTCTAAGGTAATGAAACAATAGATTGAGCGAACGCTAGAGATAGATTACCGCAGTCTATGAGGCTTTGGTAAATTCCATAGTACTTAATGATCTCCAATTGCTTAAATCTAATTAGAGATAATTCGGGTTAGTAATTAGGAGTTAATTGGTTAATTGTTCGAGAGAAAGTTAGTGAAATATTAGGGAGTTTGGCCTTTAGAATAATCTTAATTGGGTTAACGATAACTGTCAATGAATAGGATTAAATTGGTATGAAATCTATACCCTAGGTTTAGTCATATTGATTTCCTACCAAAGTATTAATAAAATTCTGTTTTTGTTTTGTTTCTTGTTTGTTTTATTTTTCATTGAATCATTCTGAAAATCTGACTAATCAAATAGCAATAAGATAGGTAAGTGTGGTACTTGGTAGTAGTAATTCTCTTAGGATTTGACACTCGTTACTCAAGCTTTATTACTTGCATGATTCTATATATTTGCGGATTTCACAACAACGAGCTTATGTTGGGTTGGACAACTAGTAGAGTTAGACTAATTCTAAGTCGATCTAATACCTCACAACTCACCGAGCTTAATGGAAAAATCACACATAACATCTACCCCAAGTGTTTGATGCTCGTTTCAGACTTCGAAAACTATTACTCGATTTGATATCAAGCTTGGCACTATTAACAAGTCACATGATACAGGTTCGATCGAGCTTCAAGGGTTGACCTTATGCCCGGTCGACGTACTTCACACTTTGATTTTTATTTCCTGTGATACCTGACAAAACTTAAAAAATAAATAGTTAGGGTAGATTTGTAAATTTCGTGCAGTCATGTCGCATTAAATGTGGTAGCCTTTGTCAGTCATGTTTCATCACGCGTGGGCGACTATAGTTGTCCATGCACGAAGTCGAGGTGACAGGTGGCGACCATTATCATTGTAGCAGTCAAACGGTTCATCGCCCCTTGCGGATAGATGACAAATGGCCAAGTCTAAGTGCTGAGATTGCTCAACTAATGAAAGGTTGAGATTCACCGTAGATCGATGACTACAATTGAACCCTGCCCTTTCATCTTCCATACAAACCACTATAAAAGGTGGCGAAGTTGTCAGAATACTCATTCAATCCATGAAAATTTTCTGACATCCTTCTTCACTTTGCTGTTGTTTCATTGTCATCACGGTGATCTTTCTAACGAGTTCTTGCACTTCTCTTATTTCGGTAAGGCTTCTTTTCCCTGTTTTTATCTGTTTTTCCAATTTTCATGTCAAAGGGTTGCCATTGTTGTGGCCACATTGAGTGTTCGAGGGCTTTAGTAAGGTTTTTAGGTGTGTCTTTGGCGGTCTTGGGTTTAAAGAGGGTTTAATGCGATGGCCATCAGAATCCTAGGTAGGTTGGGTGCGTTCGTAGTGTGGCACGAGCTATGTTAGGTGCCTGAACTAAAAGCAAGCGTGAAAATGTCACCAAGTTTTTCAAGCTCTGACACATGTTCACTTCTGTTTCAGGTACCTAGAAGTGAGCTATAATTATGCCTTCGTCCAGCAGTCACGCAATTGATCGCATGTTCGACTCACATGCAGGCTCAACAATCCTCAAGGATGCAACCCTTAAGGTCTTCAAGGAAATCATCATGCAAAGCTTGGACCCCGACGCGATGAGCTCTTTCGACCGTGCCTCGATACAGTTGGCTCATTCCAAGCGGTCTCTGGTCCATTGGCTACGAAGAGAACCATAATCCTCAATTACCATCAGGGACTTGGATCATATAAGAGCGGTCTATACGTCACAACTTAATTTGATAGTTTTGGGGAACTTTTCTCAAAAGAATCCCCCGCTCAGTTGGGTAGCAATCTCTGAAACCCTCTTGAGATGCGAGGTATCTATTCCCCCTCGTCATTTTATTGATAGCGTGCTGAGGCAGTTCGATATTGTTCCTTTCCAACTGTCTGCAAATTCGTATGTCATTATCATCGGTCTTTACATAGCTTACATGATCGCTGAATTGGGCGAACCATCCGTCAAGGAGCTCGCCCATCTATATAGGCTTAAGAAAGGGTAAGACCAGACGTACTATCTTTCCAAGGCAAGGAAGGCATGTTTCAACGGGCTAGTCGATGTCCCAAAAAAGGTCTCGTATTGGGACTCATAATTTTTCTTCTACAAAGCCTGGGAGACTCGCGCCTTCACTTTGGAAACGAGTAAGACTCTGACTTTTCGTGTGTGTTAGCCTGGACTGGAAAAAGGTTAAGTTATCATTTAGTCATGCTTATTTTCGCCCTGCAGATAGGTCACTCACTGTTTGCTTCTTTTTTGTAGAAATGTGGGCCAAGAAGCTAAAAGGCCTTAAAAAGAAGGTGGCAGCTTTGATGGCTGCCAAGAAGACATCGGCTGCTTTGACGACGAAGCAACCCATTAACCTTGGCGGGGTAAAATGTAGCAGTGGCAAGCTTGGAGAAAGCCCAAGCTCGAAGAAGCCAGCGACTGCCTCAAAGATAGTTGGCGGGAAAAGTGCCCCCAAGCCCCAAAAGGGGTCGGTAAAGAAAATACTCGAGCTAACTAGAGGCTCAGGGAAGCAGATGGCACCCAAGCAGCATGACAGCTTGGGTAAGAAGAAAATGACTAAGCCTCTGGACGGCTCAGGTAAGCAAAAGGTGGTCAAGCAGCAAGTTAGCTCAGGCAAGGAGGTCGTCGTGCAGGTTAGCGACCTAAAGAAATTAGCGACCAAGGATTTGGCTAAGAAGTCCACTCCTACGGGCGAGGCTGGCACTGTCAGGGAAGTAAGTCTAGCTTGTCTTGGCTAAAAAGCAAGAAAATAGATAAAACAGCCCAAGCTACAGTTGACACGCTGATCGATCAACTCCCCAACCATATTAGCATTAACGCCATAGTAGCCAGGGACGGCTTGACATTGCAAACCTTCGTGGCTATTAGGGACGCAGCTCCTACCAAAATGTTGGCTTTAATGTCAAGCTACACGGTGAAGGTATCAGTAGCTCGCTCCTCTTTTCTTTTATTTGCATTCTATCCTTGCTTCTTGCTGACTTTCCATCTTATCTTTTTTAGGCTGCGATCGAGCGCAAGCTTCTCTACAATGAGTGTTGTGCCACCTTGGAGGGCACTCATAAAGGGTGGCAACTGGTAGAGACGGTGAAAGATGACGCTCTGGCCAGGGCTAAGGTTGCAGAGAATGAGAAGAATGCCAAGCAGGCTGAGCTTGAATGGCTCAGGGGGGAAATGGCAACCTTTGGGGTCAAGGAAAGAGAGTTTCTTGACAAGCTCAACGTGAGCGAGGTCGCTGTTGTGGATTTTCACAAGTGTACGAAATCGTGCAAGTGATAAAGTGTATAAATACGAATATCAAACCCAAGAGAATTACTGTTATCAATTACCAATTAAACTATCCAATTACTATTTGATCAATCCAAATTGTATCAAGGAAAACTTAAATTAAATAAAATAAAAATTGAAATTAAAAAGAGAACTGATTAAAATAAATCTGTGGGTTTAAAGCAAGATGACTAGACCTATGGCATAGATTTCACACCAACTCTCATTCATATGTATTGATCACTTATGCTAATTTTATTAAGCTCTTCCTACAGGTCAAACTCTCTAAATTTCCAATAACTTTCTGTCAAACAATTGTCAAATTAACTCCTAATTACTAACCCGAATTATCTCTAATCAGATTTAAGCAATTGGAGATCATTACGCTCTATAGAGTTTTCCAAAACCTTACAAGTTGCAGTAACCTATCTCTAGCATTCGCTCAAACTGTGATTTTACTACCATAGACCAACTAAGTATCATCTCTTGATCTCAACCTAGTCCATTAGTTCATTCAATTCTTTGGCCCTTAAGAATCAAAAGCATTAGGTATAATAGTAGAACTTAGGAAAAATTCTTAATAAAAATTAACATGCATAGATCAACACATAATCAAGAGATTGGCCTACATCTTAGCCCTAGAGAATAAATTAAGTTCATAATAAACATGAAAGAAACAACCATCTTCATTGAAATAAGAAACATGAGTTCAAGAAAGAAATAAGAAGGCTTCTCTATATTGCCAATCAAAAGATTTAGAAATTTTGTCACTTTGATCCAATGTTCTGAAACCCGGACCGGATCGGGTGGTCGAATCGGTTCGACCGGGTTTCACTGGAATTTTCGGTTTAAAATGAGTAAAAAACCAAAATTTTATGTTGGACCGTTTCAAACCGTTGTTGGACCGTCTTACTGTAGCAAACCGACGGTCCAACTGGTATAACAAACAAATCTGGTCCACTAAAAAATTACAAATTAAAAATGTGAAAAAACCCATAAAGTCAAACCTCCAATTTTTTTAATCCATTTCTATTTGCTTTTGTGGTTCAATTGTCTAGCACTTTACTAATTTGAAATTTGCTTTTCTTTTTTGTTTGCCATTCGCGATCTCCAGTCCAGTCCTCTTTCTCCATTTGCGATCTCCTTCAAGCTTGCTTCACCTTCATCCTTCAACTTCTTATTCAATTTGCGATCTTCAATTCAAGTCTTCTTGAACCTTGTGTGATCTTCAACCTCTTCAATCATCGCGATCTTCTCCTTTTCAATCAACCTCTTCAAGCTCCAATCCGGTCCTCCTCCATTCACAATCTGTAATAACTGCTTCATACTAGGATACGTATAGAAATACATCAAGTAAATATATTTATATTAGCAAAAGTAAATGGGCCCAAAATTTTCTTTTAATACATTTAATCTTTCTTTATACAAAGTAAGGCATCATAAGTAAAAGTTATCAAAAACAGTGGACAGTGTAGCTATTACTCCTCGCTTGCCGATGCCCATCCGACTGCGTCCTCACCTAGATCCTGCAAACACAAAGAAAAACAACGGGGTGAGCACAAAATAATGCTCAGTAAGTAAATCCTCTACTCGTCTATCCCCGTAACTCTTTCTCTTAATTCTTTCCTTACACTCTTCTCATCTCATTTATTTTCTCTTTCTGTTTCTCTTTCACATAGCTCTTTTCTATTAACTTTCTGTTGTATGTCACGGCCTCATCTTACCGGAGGCACGGCTGAGTGGAGATCACAAAGCACCCACCCACTCTTCGTGACTTCTACTCATTCTCTTCCTCTATTCTTTCTCATTCTTTCTCACTTGAATGTCATGGCCTCATCTTACCGGAGGCACGGCCGGGTGGAGTTCACAAAGCACCAACCCACTCTTCGTGACTTCCGGTTGGAGTTCACAAAGCACCAACCCACTCTCCGTAACTTCCGGTTGGAGTTCACAAAGCACCAACCATTCTTAGATTTTCTCATTCTCTTTACTTTTAGAGTAGCCCATTCACAAAGTTCTTTACTCTTTCTCAAACTACTTCTCAATGCACAATTAATGCATAAGGATGGTTCATGCTTAAAGTTTCTTACTTAATGCACTTTTGAAATGCACAAATGCAATATTGCATCAAAACTGCCATTCTGCGCAGGTCACACTCAAGAAGGCATAACTTGAGTTATACACCTCGGATTGCTACGGTTTTGGTCTCGTTGTAAAGCTTAGAAACAGGGCTATAACTTCTGTGTTTTGGTCTCAGCCCAGTTCAAACCGTAAGTTGCCCAAAAATTACCTATAAAGTCACGGCAGTGACAGGGCAGATTTCACTTAGACATTTCATCAAACAACTCATATGCATAAACAAACCCTAATTCAATTATCATTCTATTTAGTTCTCAAACCATCCAAAATGAGAGAAAAAAAAACTCTCTTGTAGCATCACATACCTACATGGCAAACACACTTCCAAAAAAATTTCTCCAATTCTTCCAATTTCAACCCATCATCAAATCATCATATATACTTCTCATATTCAAATATATCCAACAATAAGCATAATACATCATACATCTCATCTCAATTTCTCAATAATCACAACATATGCATATTTAAAATAAATCTCTACTCACTTGAATTCTTAAATTTTAGCTTGAGTTGGATTTTGAGTGGAATTTACTTACCTTGTGCTTGAGTAGTCTCTCCTAAACTCTCTACTCTTGTTGGATTCCAATCTTCTCTTAACCCTAAGCATAAACTTTATAAGAACTCAATCTTTACACAAATAAATCGTAGATAAAGAGTATGAATCCTTACCTTTTGATACCTAGAATCAAAGCCCTATGAAAAACCACTTAAAAGCCCTCAAAATCCTTGGAGGATTGAATGAAAATTTGAGAGAAAATGGGGGAGGAGTGTGGCGGTGGAATGAAGAAAATAAGGGTTTCAAACCCTTAACACTTTAGTTTATAACCACACTTTCCCATTATGCCCTTATTCTTTCTTTGAAATTCCATCTATGTCCCTTAGTCAATGACCATAATGCCCTCATTTTTAATGCATTCTCTATGAAATTCTATCTCTTTTCACTCCCCACAATTTCAACTAATTTTGAGTGAAAAGACCATTTTACCCCTAATGAAAGTTTAAGGGATTTTCTCTACATTTTTCTCAAAATAACTTTAACAAAAATTCAACTAAGGCCAACCAACCAATATTAACAGTATATCGACCCAAATAAAAGCAAAACAATAAACATTTAAACAATACACCATAACTTAACTATGTACCTCAAGTGGGGCGTTACACAATCTCCTTCAAGCTTCAGCTTCAGCCTTCAAGTCTTCAACCTCTTCAATCATTGCTGGTCTACTACTCTGCTTCTTCATTGCCGTGGCTGGTCTGCTACACTATAATTTCGTCACTCGACCGTCGTGACTTCAACTTCAGTGCAGAGTCTTCATTCTTTAACTTCAAGTCTTCAACGGTTGAACCTCTTCAATCATCGTAGTCGCCATCTAAAAGCTTGCTTCTTGCTTGCCGTTGCTGGTTTGCCAGATTGGTCAGTCACTACTTCAACTTCAGGTCAGATTTCAGCCTTCACATCTGGCGCCGTCTGTGAGTTGCCATCTGCCATCGACCAAGTAACACACTACTGTAAGAGACTAAGAGTCATCCTATCTTTCTCTGTCTTTTATTTCATATCATGATTCATGATATTATATTATTGTGCCATGAAATTGTGAATCACTGAATCTATCAATTTAAATTTTGAAACTCTTAAAATTGATTTCTTATTATGAATCTGCCATTTGTCAATTGAATTTCTGAAACTCTAAAATGTAATTTCTCATGGGAAATTAGAAATTGATGGTGAAAGTTTCACTGTGAAGCTTTATTACAGTAAAGAGTAATTGAAAGGGGGAGGATTGAATTTCTAAACATTAACTATCAAACTTTGATGGTTTTATTATTATTGCAAGGTTGGTTTGATGGTTTTTAGATTTTAGTTATATAAAAAAATCTGGATTTTTAAAATTTTTTTCGTTTTTACTGACGTCAGCATGATGATGTCACCGATCCAATCGACCGGTCGGGCTGGTCCAACTGTGAAAATCAGAAACTGGGCCTTTGGCTGAGTTGACTCCCGGTCCAGTTTTCAGAACATTGCTTTGATCTTCTCTTGTGTTAGCCTCCTCTTATTCTCCCCAAAATGAGGCTAAAAGACTTCTATTTATATCCCACAAGGGTTAGGGTTTTATTTTCCTTAATTCTATTTGGTTAAGGACTCTTAACCCTATTTTCCTAAACAAAAAATAGATGACAGTTTCTTAACTGTCGTGACTGTGCCCCAGCACTGTGTTGTGGCACAGTAATAACTCTTCTAATTCTTGCATCATTCCACGACATTTTAGAGATGGTGATTTTTTAGCATGATAATGATGGAATCTGGAGAAAGGGTAAACATATTAAATGTAGCCCATTGAATTAGCTTTCGAACAGTCAAATAATCATCTTAATCTGAGTTCTACAGCTCTAGATATTTTCAAAAGACCAAGGTATGCTCAAGCTGGAGCGTAATCTAGAATCTTCTCTTTACTTCAAACCTCCATAACTTCAATTCAGCTCCGATTCTTGATCCGTTTGTTTCCACTCGTCACTCATTCCGTTGCCAACGTGATTCTTTATCTGAGCATAATATTTAGCACTAGTAGCCTGAAAAACACTCAAACACACCCGTGATCTCGTAAAAGACAATTATGAAAATATTAAGCAACTTTACCAAATTAAGTCTAATTTCTCACAAGTAATCCCCATAAACCACTAACTAAATGTGTATTTTCAAGCTCTTATCACAACTCCCAACCATCTTCTTGCTAGTCCCAAGCAAGCTAAGCGATAAAACAAGTCTTTTAGCTTCAAAACAAAAACAAAATAAAATATATATCTAAACTATCCTAAATCACTTCTGTAGATTGTCACGATTGCATTTATCATATGCAACAAGCCTTTAAACCCCTAGGTGGCCCTAGTTGGATGAGTTATAGTCTCGTGAGGGTTTCTAGCGATGATACCCACAAACATCCAAACCTAACCTCACCTAGACTCAAAACTAAAGACTCAAACAAACATTTTAGGATCCATAAATATAATCGTCTCAAAAATTGTGTCAATGTGAACAATTCGAATAATTAATAACACGCAAATGCAAAGAATAAGTGAATTTCAACTACACTTTTGTTATTGACCCTCTCATAATCATTCACAAACCATTCATCCAAAAACCCGAATGATTTCATGCATAGCGTCCATAGGCAAAGTAAGAAAATAAAATAAATGTACAATCAAACTCCATAGGCTCACTTATCAAACCAGTCTCCACTAATGTAGAATCCAATCACTACCTCGGATCATTAGGTCTTTATCGTGGTTGTAATGTTAGGCTAGGGTAATGGTTTATGAAAGAACGAAAATGAATTTTTAACAAAATGTAAGAGACTTAATATTTTACAGTGAATGACCATGAACAATCTCCTTCTTGCTTCCCTTCTCATTCACCCTCTACCCTTTCACATTGATTGAACTCTTCCTTGCAACAATAGCACAAACCCTCATTTAATGTACCTTATTTCAAGTTCTTCTCCCATGCTACTTATTCCTATTTTTCTGCAAATTTTTTCAAAATATTTTTTTCTTTCTTTTGCTTTTTTTTTTTTTTTTTTTTTTAGGAAGATAGTAACTCACCAAAAAAAAAAAAAAATTACCTACCCCACCTTGCTTCTACTATCATTTTTTTTCTTTTCACAACCCCCAACCTATCTTATTGCATATACTAAGGTTGTGGTCCAAAAGATATATTTATTTTCTTCAACCACACTTCTTTTCATGAGTTTCTCTTCTAAGGTCACCCTAAATTAAGTATCTCACAATAAGATGGGTCGGAAAGTGTTTTAGGCTTCATCATCAAGGTGAGATATAGTGGGTTTAAAATAAAAAAAAAAAAAATAATGTTTACCGAGTGTATATATAGGCTCAAAGGGTTAACTAGGGATAAAATAATATAGGTTGGCTTGAAAGGCTCAATCGTTCCAAAGAAAATTGCCTAAATCATATCCTAAGCAATGCAGATTCTAGGATTTCGCCTCAAGTGGTTATCAAATGAGTTCTAGAGTTTATGCACAATTTTCACAAAAAAAAATATTGCCCATAAAAACACACATAAAACGTCTCTAAGTTTCCGAATTATTCAACCAGTCAAACCCATTCCCAAGAGAGTCATAACTAAATACAATTGTCATCTAGTATCATCTTTACACTACGTGAAAGTTAATAAAATCTCAATGTCACAAATTCACAATCAAGGTCTTATCATTGACTTATGTATGAGTTCCAAAACAAAACAAAAAACATTTAACTCTTTGACCCTACAACACACCTAAAACAATTCCACCCAAAAGCTTTTAAAGAGATAATTCAAAGCAAAAGATATTCAAAGATGTCCATCGAATGAAACTAAATTTGGCCATTAAAAAAAATATTCGTTATCCCCAACGTTAAAGATGAACATTGTCCTCAATGTGCAAAGAGAACAACTACAATACCCTTCGAGTTCAAGATGAATGTGGAGATAATCGTGTAAAGGTATACATAGTATTTGCTGTGTCCACTAGTCATCGAAAATCTAGTAAAAAAAAAAAAAAAAAAAACTATGCGCTTTTCTTGGTCAATTTAGTGTGTATAATAGAAATTATGGATAAAACATAAACAACTAACATATCAAACCAAACCAAAGTTATCACAACTTATACATTAAACGAAAATCTAAAATAAATTCAAAACAAAAGTCAAAATTAAAGTAGAATGCTTGGGTTGCCTCCCAAGAAGTACTTTATTAGAGTCGTAAGCTCGACTTTTCAAATCCTTCAATCTGTATCATCTAGGAAAGTCCAAGCCCTTCTATCCTTCAATCCACCATATACATAAGGCTTTAATCATTGTTCGTCTACCCTATCAAATTCAGCATCCATAATCCTAGAGTTGACTAAACAATTTTCTAGGGGTGAGCTAGGGTAGTTTTCTTCTAAGGTTTCGGCTACTTTGTCATCAAGGATGCTAATCTCAAAGCAAGTATCTAACTCGGATGGACATTTCATCGTGTTAAAAATATTGAACTCCACCTGTTCGTCTTCCACCCTTAAGATTAGTTTACCTTGGTGTACATCTATTAAAGTCCTACTTGTAGCTAGAAAAGGCCCTCCTAATATTTAAGGTATGTTCTGATATTCTTCCATATCAAGAACTACAAAATCTACTAGAAAGATAAATTTGTCTACCTTTATTAGGACATCCTCCACCACTCCCCTAGGATATGTTATGGATCTATCTTCCAATTGAAGATGAATCGTGGTTGGCTTCCCCTCTCCTAAACCAAGCTTCCTGAAAATGGAAAATGGCATCAAGTTAATGCTAGCTCATAAAGCACATAAAGCTTTATCAAAATAAAAACTACCAAAACTCCCTAGATCTCTTGATTTCTGTGGTAGTTTCTTTTGAAGCAACGTGCTACATTCCTCGGTGAACATCATCGTCTCATGTTCTTTAAGCCTTTTCTTCTTGGTGAGAATCTCATTTACGAACTTCGCGTACTTCGACATTTGCTCCAACGTGTCTACAAAAGGAATGATAATGTCTAAAGTTCTAAACATGTCCATGAACTTACCAAATTGCTTGTTTAATCTCTATTTCTAC
Source organism: Pistacia integerrima (assembly GCA_026225825.1). Lineage (NCBI taxonomy): Eukaryota > Viridiplantae > Streptophyta > Magnoliopsida > Sapindales > Anacardiaceae > Pistacia > Pistacia integerrima. Next base: position 4,222,523 of record CM047748.1, read on the forward strand.
ACTTTGTGAGGATACGGGAGAGTCGTGTCATCCTTCATCACAGCATGGGCATTTTTGTCAATTTCTGGCCCTATGCCGCAACACTATGTCGCAGCACACTTGGTTCTACCATCTTTTTCATCTTCAAGTTTTTCCCTTGTTTCTCCTTCTTTGCTTGCTTCCTTCAACTCCCTACCACTTCTTAGCATGATAGCATTGACTCTCTCCTTCAGATTTTTCTCAATATCACTCGGCAATGTTCCTTGAACTCTTCCTGCTAAAATATTATGGATTTTCCCCATTTGAGTTTCAAGATTTCTTATGGAAGCAGATTAGTTTTGCAATAAAACTTCATACTTTTGGAGTTGAGCTTCATTCTTGTCAAACCTTTTTCCTGACTCCTCCATGAACTTAGTGAGCACACTCTCCATATTAGATCTCTTCTCTTGAGGTTGAAAACCCAGTGGTGGCTTGTGCTCATTATTGTTACTCCATGAAAACTTTGGATGATTGCGCCATGCTAGAGTGTATGTACTAGAATACAGATTCCCTTGCCCTTGTTGAAAGTTATTGACATAGTTAGCTTGTTTCGGTTGAGCAAATGGATTTCCTTCTTAATAATCCTTCAATAAATGATTTCCTGCACAAAGTTTACAAGTTAGGGAAGATGATTCAATAGCATTTACCTTTAGGGCAACTCCCAATTGCTTTTGGATAGCTGAAAGTTGAGCAGCCAACATGGTGTAGCCATCGACTTCATGCACTCCTGCTACTCTCTTGGGAACATTCCTTTCCAAAGGTCTCATGTAATTGTTGCTAGCCATCACCTCAATCAATTTATAAGCTTCCTCTAGTGTTTTATTATTCAAAGCTCCCCTACTTGCAGATCAATCATTACTTGCATATTTGGTAGCAACCCATTGTAAAACATCTGCACTTGCGACCATAAAGGCAGCCCATGGTGAGGACACCTCCATAAGAGATCCTTATATCTCTCCCAAGCTTCGTAGAGTGACTCCATATCTTGCTGGAAAAAATTAGTGATGTCACTCCTCATTTTAGCAGACTTGACAAGTGGGAAATATTTCGTAAGAAATGCTTGAGCTAACTCATTCCATGTAGTAATACTTCCTGATGGTAGAGAAATCAACCAAGCCTTAGGTTTATCCCGAAGAGAGAATGGGAAAAGTCTAAGCCTAATTGCGTCATCAAATACTCCATTGTGTCTGAATTTGTTGCATAGCTCCAGAAATTTTGTGATATGCAAGTTAGGATCATCATTAGGTAACCCTGCAAATTGAACCGAATGCTGTATCAATTGAATAATTCTTGGCTTTATTTCAAAAGTATTAGCTTGAACTAGTGGTCTCCTGATGCTAGAATAGCACCCTTCAATAGTAGGACTAGAGTAGTCCTTCAATGCTCTTTGAACAACTTCAACTCCTGTATCAGCCATTAAACTAACTCCTCTATATAGTCTAACACTAAAAATATAGAACTAAAAATTAAAGCACTATAAACAAAAGTAATTAAAAAAAATATAATACAAACCAAATTAGCAACTAAACAGCTTGTATTGATATTGATAATATGAAAGCAATTCCTTGGCAATGGCGCCAAAAACTTGTTGTGGATTTTCGCAAGTGTACAAAATCGTGCAATTAATAAAGTGTATAAATACGAATATCAAACCCAAGGGAATTACTATTATCAATCACCAATTAAACTATCCTATTACTATTTGATCAATCCAAATTGTATCAAGGAAAACTTAAATTAAATAAAATTAGCAATTGAAATTAAAAAGAGAACTGATTAAAATAAATCTGTTGGTTTAAAGAAAGATGACTAAACCTAGGGTATAGATTTCACACCAACTCGTATTCACATGGACTGATCACTTATGCTAATTTTATTAAGCTCTTCCTACAGGTCAAACTCCCTAAATTTCTAATAACTTTCTCTCAAACAGTTATCAAATTTACTCCTAATTACTAACCCGAATTATCTCTAATCAGATTTAAGCAATTGGAGATCATTACGCTCTATAGAGTTTTCCAAAACCTCACAAGTCGTGGTAACCTATCTCTAGCATTCGCTCAAACTATGATTTTACTACCGTAGACCAACCAAGTATCATCTCTTGATCTCAAACCAGTCCATTAGTTCATTCAATTCTTAGGCCCTTACGAATCAAAAGCATTAGGTATAATAGTAGAACTTAGGAAAAATTCTTAATAAAAATTAACATGCATAAATCAACACATAATCAAGAGATTGGGCTACATCTTAGCCATAGAGAATAAATTAAGTTCATAATAAACATGAAAGAAACAATCATCTTTATTGAAATAAGAAACATGAGTTCAAGAAAGAAATAAGAAGGCTTCTCTATATTGCCAATCAAAAGCTTCAGAAATTTTGTCACTTTGATCTTCTCTTGCGTTAGCCTCCTCTTATTCTCCCCCACCAAAATAATGCTAAAAGACTTCTATTTATATCCCACAATGGTTAGAGTTTTATTTTCCTTAATTCTATTTAGTTTAGGACTCTTAACCCTATTTTCCTAAAAAAAACGGATGACAATTTCTTAACTATCTTGACTATGCCCCGGCACTATGCTACGGTATGGTAGCTACTCGACAAAGTGTGTCATGGCATTGTGCTGCGGCACAGTAAAAACTCTTCTTATTCTCGCATCATTCCACAGCATTTCAAAGATGGTGATTTTTGAGCATGATAACGATGGATTATGGAGAAGTGGTAAACATATTAAATGTAGCCCTTTGAATTAGATTTCCAACATTTAAAGAATCATCTTAATTCGAGTTTTATAGCTCTAGATATGTTCAAATTACCGAGGTATGCTTAAGTTGGAGCGTAATCTAGAATCTTCTCTTTACTTCAAACCTCCATAACTTCTTCAATTCAACTCCGATTCTTGATCCGTTTGTTTCTACAAATCACTCATTCCATTGCTGACATGATTTTTTACCTGAGCATAACATTTAGCACTAGTAGCCTGAAAAACACTCAAACACACCCATGATCTTGTAAAAGACAATTATGAAAATATTAAGCAACTTTACCAAATTAAGTCTAATTTCTCACAAATAATCCCCATAAACCACTAACTAAATTTGTATTTTCAAGCTCTTATCAGTTGCACAAGTGAAGGCTGAAGCTAAGGCAATTGAGGTTGAGAAGAATTTGGCATAGCAATAAGGTCCCAATAACAAACATAATTCTGAGCTATCCTTGGCTCAAAAGGTTGCCTCGGACTGGGAGGCTAAATTCAATCAATCCTTGCTCGATCTTGCCTGGGAGGTGAAGGCTCGATGGAACATCGAAATTGAGGCTAGGCAGCTTAGACTTCAAATTGAGGAGTTGAATAACGCCATCACTGCCCGGGCTTGGCTGATGTTGGTCTTCCTTGTACAGAAATTGTGGGAACCCCGCCCTTTAATTGACTTCTCTTTCCTCCTACGAGCTTATTAGAAAAAAATAGAGAGGATTAAGGTCAAAGCCCAAGGAATGGCCTATGTCTACTCGAACGACTTCAAGGATGATAGTGGGGGTGAAGAAGAGGTCGAGCAAGGTAAGGAAGAGATCGGGCTCAAGCAAGAAGTCGAGGATCCGACTCCCTTAACTACAATTCCCTCGGGCGAGGCTCCCAACCTTAAAGAAACTGCTGCCATTCCTTCCATCGAGGAACCATCTCTTCTAGTCGACCACGAGCTCCTTGGACCGGTCGAGGATGATCCCCCCGCTCCCCCAGCTGGCTGAAACATCATTTTTTTTCTTTTTTTCTTTTTTTGTTCTAGAATGTAATAGCACTTTATCAATGAAAAGGAAGATATTTTAGTACATCCTCGTAGAGCAAAAATTTTATACTTCTATAGAGTCATTTCAGTTGTCCAAATTGAACTTGTAATAGAAGATCTGAATTTGCTCCAAGTTGTGCATAGCTCACTTCTTGAAGAGCTTTTTTGGTTGTGTGCGAGGAAATCTTTTGCGACAAACAACTCTGATTTTGGAATCAGTTGTTCGTTTCAAGTTTTGGTCGCCAACTTAAGGCCGATTTCCTTTCAACCTGTTTTTACTTGAAATTTTTATTTCAAGTTTAACTTCGTTGATTTGGGATATTTCACCCTTATAGAGTTGGATTTTGGTGTGGCTTATTGAGATAAGCTGCCTTTTCTCGGACTAATGACTTTAAGTTTTTTTTTTTTTTTTCTTTGGAATGCTATCGCGTAGGTCACAATCTTTGAAGCAACGAATAAATGCTAAACAAATTAAAACATCAATAATGAACAAAAGAAAGATTATGAATTATACCTCTTTTATTGATAAAGTATTTTGGCTATGAACGACCTTACAATGAACAACAAAAAGAAAGACATAAGCGGAACCCGAGCTACTTATTGGTAATATCTTTACAAATGCTCAGCGTTTCAAGCTCCCAGTATCACTTCACCGTCGAGGCGTTCCAGGTGGAAAGATCATGGTGTGAGCTTTTCAGAGATCTTGAAATAACCTTTCCATTTGGGCCCAAGTGCCCCTAAGTTCGAGTTTTGGGTTCCCTAGACGACCTTCCTAAGAACTAGGTCACCCACTTCAAAGTCTCCATTTTTTACTTTGGTGTTGAAGTATCGTTTGGCTCGCTGATGATATGAGGAGAGCCTTAATTAAGACTTGGCCCGATGCTCTTCAGTTAGATCTAACCTCAGGTGGATAAGGTCTTCATTTACTTCCTCGTTGAAAACTTCCCTTTAGAACGAACTGATTCCCACCTCAATTGGGGCCATTGCTTCACACTCGTATGATAGAGAGAACGAGGTTTCACCTATTGAACTCCTAGCTATTGTTCTGTAGGACCACAAGGCTTCGGGAATTTCTTCGGCCTATCTCTCTTTTAAGGCGTCGAGCTTCTTTTTAATAGTGTGCTTGATGACCTTGTGTATAGCCTCTACTTGGCTATTGGCTTGAGGTCAATAAACAACAACAAAGCTCTTCTTGATGACAAGCTGTTCACAGAAAGATCTGAAGTCTTCACTGTTGAACTGTTTTTCATTATCGGTTACTATAGTGTGGGGGACCTTGGCGTATAGGCCTCACTTGGCATTGGCTTGAGGTCAATAAACAACAACAAAGCTCTTCTTGATGACAAGTCGCTCACGAAAGATCTCAAGTCTTCACTGTTGAACTGTTTTTCATTATCGGTTACTATAGTGGGGGATTCCAAACCGAAAAATAATGTATTTGTAAACAAAATCCTTCAACTTGTTCGACGTGACAGTAGCCAAGGGTTCAGCCTCTACCCACTTGGTGAAGTATTCAACGGCAACCACTGCAAACTTAATATCTCTTTTTCCTTGAGGCAAGGGGCCAATCAGGTCGATGCCCCAAATTGCAAATGGCTAGGGGCTTGTCAGAGTAGTCAATTCTTGAGGTGGAGCTCGCAGAGTTTCTGCAACCTCTGACATCTATCACATCTATGCACATAGTCTGCTACATTGTTGACAATTGTTGGCCAATAATACCCTTAGTGAAGCACTTCGTATGCTAGAGATCTACCTCGGGCAGGATTTCCACAAATTCCCTCATGGATCTCCCTTAGGACATAATCCGCGTCCTCATGATCGATACATCGCAGTAGCAACACATTAAAATCGTGTTTATACAATTTATCATTGATGAGCATGTACCGAGCTGCCTTTGTGCGGAGTGTTCTAGCTTCAATTCTCTCCTCTGGTAGTGTACCATCCCTTAGGTAGGTAGTGATTACATCCATCCAACTGTATCTTCATCTCGTTCTTAAAACCGATGCTTGTAGGCGGAGATGCTTGGTCTTGAGAGGAACTTAACTAGGATAAAATCAACATTCTCTTGATACATTGCAGAGGCTAAGTGGGCTAGAGCATCCGCTACCGAGTTCTTCTCTGTTGGGATCTAGAAAACTCTGAAGGATATGAACTGCTTGAGCTTGGTTTCCACTAGCTGGAGGTAGGATGCCATCCTATCTTCCTTCGCTTGGTATTCCCTTGTAATTTGGTGGACTACGAGCTATGAATCACTGTAAATCTTAATGGACTCTGCCTCTATTTCCCTGGCGAAGTGAATCCCTACGAGCAATACCTCGTACTCAGCCTCGTTGTTAAAGGCGGCGAACCTGAATCTTATTGTGGCTTTGATAGGTTTTCCTCTGGACTTTTGAGCAAGAGCCCCGCTCCTACCCCTTTCTCATTCGAGGAGCCATCCAAATACAAAGTCCATTGCCATAAGTCATCGAGCTTTGGTTTCTATTGCTTGACTTTTCCTGAGGTATCTGTCCTTGGCATGGTTCACTTTCTGGCTGATAAGAGAATTTTGATATAAAATCCACCAAGGCTTGACCTTTGATTGCTGTTCTCGGGATGTACTTAATATCATGCTAACTCATTTCCATTGTCCACTGGATCAATCTACCCGATGTCTTGGGCTTTTGCATTATTTTTTTTAGGGGAAAGCTGGTCAGCACGTGAATGGAGTTTGCCTACAAATAAGGCCACAGCTTCTTGGCAGTGATGACAAGGGCGAAGGCAAGCTTCTCCATTTCAGGATATCTCATCTCTGTATTGAGCAGCCTCTTATTGACATAGTATACCAGCCATTGCACTCCTCCCTCTTCGCGTACCAATGTCACACTAACGGCGGACTTTGATACTTACAAATATAACAGCAATGGCTCGCCCTAGACGGGCTCTAACAACAAAGGAGGGTGTCCCAAATGTTTCTTTAGCTCCTGGAAGACTCTTTCACACACCTCTATCCACTAGAAACATTTCTTCCCCTTCAAGGTCTCAAAGAATGTAAGCATTATTGGGTTTCATGCATTTTGGACATGAAAATGGTGTAAAATGGATGAACAAGATGATGGATGTAAGGTAGAACACAAACATAACACATAAGCCCAAAAAATTTCAAGGTAAGGATGGAATATTACCTGCTCCTTTGCTATTCAACACTTGAATCTTCTTTCTTGAAATCTTAGTTATTCAAGTGAACTTGAAGAACCTCAAAATGTGATCCACACAATTCAAGGAAGAAAGAGCCGAGAGAGTGAGAGAGAAAATGAGAGAGTGATTTTGTTTCAATTGATTCAATTCTTTGAAAATGGTATGACACTTGGTTTATATACCATGGGAACAATATGTAATTTTAAATTGTCTTAGGAAGTCCTCAAACAATTTAAAATTAATCTTGGAAAAGAGCATTTGTGTCAAGTCCTTGGTTTATGGTTAATTCATAATTAGCCCAAATTTTAATCCCATTAAATATTCCAACTCTTTAGAATAAAACTAATGCACTTTTGTCCCCATTATTGAATCCGATTCGATAATAATATTTAATAAATCCTTATTACCCTTAGTTAGTGCTAGCTATCCATGGATAATCATTTCTCACCAACACGTTAATTCGAATGCAACTGTTTACGTCTGAACATCATTAATCTGATTAATGATATGTATTACTCTCTCTCCTTGAGCTTGGTTTTATGTGTGACCATTTTGTTTCACTGTGATCTAGCCATGGGCCCAATATATGTTTCGTTATAACTCTTTATAATTGAAACTCCCACTAGACGTCTAACAATGTTCCATAACCCCTAAACCACAATGAAGTGTAAACTCCAATATACCTTTTCTGATAGCACGTATCGTGTAGTAAAATCCCTTTGTCATCTAATCCTAATTAAGAATGGTTCATGGTATGTCAAAACCCTTAACTTAATCTTTAATCGAATTGTCAATCGATAAAATGGAACTCGTCAACATGAAACTACTTTTCATCTGACATTCATTATACTCTGGACAGAGATTTTCCTTTTCCAATGTTTATTGACATTCGTCTGGGAACTCGAGATTGAACTGTTTTGAGTTAACAGATCCCATCTTGACTATCACTTGTCCTTTCACATGAATAACATATGACCAAACAGGCTTATTACACAAGACATGACTAGTCTCGTGCTTATACATCATATGAACCATATGCATCCTATGTTGAATTCAACTGTGATGTCTCAGATTTAAGGATCAGTAGTACACTAGCATGATCCTACAATACATCATTGACCATGTCCATGTGATTCATCGTAATCGGTCCTTTTCGATAAATAGTTCACTAACCGTTTATCCATGCTAATGTCTTAGTGACACACCTCTTATAATCACCCATACTAATATCATCACATGATATTCAATGGAGACATTCAGCATGCCTACTATGCAATGTTATTGCCCAATTAACATCACTTGCATAGGGAATTCTTCGATGATCTGATCTTCTGAAGATCCATGTCATCCGGACATTTCACATGCAGTATTAATTATAATATAAATGAAGCAGTAAATCAACATGTAAAATAAGAACACTTTCTTTTATTCATAATACATTTAGAAGATATAATGTCCTTAAACCGATAACACGATTGGTTCCTAGGGCATACACTAACAAAACTCCCACTTGTACTAAAGCCAATCGCTGTAGTATCTAATACCCATCTTCTCAAGATGATAGTCCAACTACTTCTATGTTATCGCTTTAGTGAGTGGGTCAGCTACATTCTCTGCTGAAGGTGTTTTCTGCACTAGAATTTCTCTTGCTCCAGCAAATTCTCTTAAAATGTGATATTTACGCTGAATATGTTTTGACTTCTGGTGCACCCTTGGCTCCTTTGCCTGTGCAATAACACCAGTATTGTCACAGTACAAGGTTATCAGATAAACCATGTTTGGAACCACACCAAGTTCAATCATGAACTTGTGCATCCGCATGCCTTCCTTTGTCTACGAAGCGGCAATGTATTCAGCTTTCATAGTGGAATCGACAGTAGTCGAATGTTTTGAACTCTTCCAACTGACTGCACCTCCATTGCATGTGAATATGAACCCGGTTGTAGACTTTCTATCATCCACATCTGATTGAAAATCAAAAGCAGAGTATCCATCAATTTTCAACTCTGAACCTCCATAACTTAGTATTAGATCTTTAGTTCTTCTTAAGTACTTAAGGATAGTCTTAATAGCTGCCCTCGAGTTAGACTGATATTTGCTTGTAACACTCACAATATATGCAATATAAGCCTAGTACATAACATAGCGTACATGAGACTACCTACGGCCGAAGCATAGGGTATCCCACGCTCCTAATCAGTCTTTGGACTCATATCTTTTGAAAGATGAATTCCGTGATTGTAAGGCAAAATTCCCTTTTGGAGTCTTGCATGCTGAATCGTTTCAACATCTTTTCTATGTACATCTTTTGGGATAAGCCTATTAATCATTTCGTTCTATCTCTATATATACAAATTCCTAGGATGTAGGTCGTTTCTCCTAAGTCTTTCATGGAGAAAGTTCTGGATAACCACAACTTAACTTTAGTCATCATCCCAATGGCATTTCCCATCAATAGTATGTCATCCACATACAGTATGAGAAATATGATTGCATGATCCTTTTATAACATAGGGTTCATTTGGATTCTTTATAAAACCAAATGTTTTGATTATTTCATCAAATCGGATATTCTATCTTCTTGAAGCTTGTTTTAACCCGTAAATGGATTTATGTAGCTTGCACACTTTATTTCTTTCAGAACTGGATACAAAACCTGTACGTTGTTGCATGTAGATATTTTCCTCAATAAATCCATTGAGGAATGTTGTTTTGACATCCATTCGCCATATCTCATAATCATAGTTTGCAGCTGTGTCTAGCATAATTCTGATTGATTTAAGCATAGTGACTAGTGAGAAAGTTTCCTCATAATCCAACCCTTGTTTTTTAGTATAACCTTTTACAACTAGTCTTGCTTTGTAGGTCTCTACCTTTCCATCTTTGCCAATAACCTTTTGCAACTAGTCTTGCTTTGTAGGTATCTACCTTTCCATCTTTGTCAATCTTTCTCTTGAAGATCCATTTACATCCAATAGGAACTATGCCTTCTGGAGGATCAACGAGAGTCCATACTTGATTAGCATGCATGGATTCTATCTCAGAATTCATAGCTTCTAGCCATTTTCCATAATCGTTATCTAATATCGCTTCTTCATAACTTTTAGGATCATCCCTATGACTGACTTATCCAATCATGATAGATTCAAAAATCTCTTTATAAAGTAACTCATATCTTTCTGGAGGTCGAGATACTCTAGGTGATTTACAAACCGAAACTGTTTTAGGTATTAATGTTTCCTGAGAGGGACCACCCATCTAAGTATTTTCGGTCTAAGGCTCCCTGGACTCTTCCTGGAGCACAATTTTTCTTCCCGCACCACTCTCTTCTAAGAACTCTTTCTCAAGAAAGTGTGCATTCCTACTGATCGAAATTCGTTGATCAGTGTGGAAGTAAAAATAATATCCCAAACTATTTTTGGGATACCCTATAAACTGACCTTTCTCAGATCTAACGTCCAACTTGTCTATCTTGACAATCTTGACATAAGCTGGACAACCCCAAATTCTCATATATTTGAGACTAGGAGGTTTACCATACCACATCTCATATGGTGTCATCTCAATAGATTTAGATGGTACCCTATTCAGAATATGCACAGTGGATTCAAGGGCAAATCCCCATAGTGATGTTGGCAAGTCCGTAAAACTTACCATCGATCGTACCATATCCAATAAAGTACGGTTCCTCCTTTCAGACACACCGTTATGTTGTGACGTATACGGAGAAGTCAACTGGGACATTATACCATTCTCCTTTACAAAATCTTGAAATTCTATACTTAAGTATTCACCACCACGATCTAATCGCAGAGACTTGATACTCTTTCTGGTCTGTTTTTCTACTTCATTCTTAAAGTCTTTGAACTTTTCAAACGATTCAGATTTGTATTTCATTAAATACAAATACCCATACCTAGAAGAATCATCGGTAAAGGTAATGAAGTATTGAAAACCTCCTTGAGCCATTTCATTAAATGGTCCACATATATCTGAATGTACAACCTCTAATAATTCTTTGGATTTTTCCCCTTTACCCTTAAAGGACGATTTAGTCATTTTTCCTTGAAGACGGGATTCACAAGTTGGTAGGGTTCTGAACCCAATAGGCTTAAAAGCCCATTTGCTTCTAACCTGATTATCCTTTTATCTCCTATATGACCTAACCCAGCCCGGCCCGTAGCATAACCCGCCACGGGTCGAGCAAGTTACTTTTCCAACATTATTCACATCCAACAATCAATTTCTCGATAGGCCTCTTCATTGTCGTGTTTTGGTGAGATCGCCCATTTTCTCTATTTGAGTGTTTTCTATTAAAATCTATTTTGTTAGGATGATGATTGGTGATATTGTTATAGCCTATAGTTCTATCTAGAAAAGAAATTGTTGTACCCATTATCTATTATAGTGGAAGTTGATATCGGACTACGGTCCCGTGGTTTTTTCCATTTGGGTTTTCCACGTAAAGTTTGTGTCTTGCTTGCGATTGATTGATCGATCTTGTATTTTGCTAGTGGTTTGATTTAAATTATTGGACTAATTTTGTGAACCCATTTAAATCACAGAAAGTGGGAAAATTCATTTTCTTAGATTGTTCACTGCACCCGGTTCGGTTTTTTTCCCAAGAGAATGTTGGACAATTCCTTGCCATTTGAATTCATTGCTCAAGTATGAATTTTGTGCCTCCTGAAAGATACGGAGACAGACACAAAACATTGCTGAAATTTTCCTAAGGATTTGCTCTAAAAGTTTAAACTTCTTTTAGAATTAACAAGAAAATGACGGCGCTTTTGGATAAATAAATAAAACCTTCATAAGTTTGTAAACATAAGAATCGAAAGCTTCAAAGTAGACATAAATTTAGTAACATACTATTGATTCAACATATGAAGCTATTATGGAATTTTTTTAAAAATATGAAGGCACTAGAAAAGCTCTCTCTTAATTCCTCATTAAAACATTACGAGATTAACTGACATTTGATCAGCATATGCACTCTTGCAAGCCATGCCTCTTTTCACTTGCAAAATCTCCAATACATCACTTCATGCTAATCACATATATGAAACATGTTTTTACTTTCATTTATAACTTCTTTCATATTCTTTTTCACTTTTGAAACGTGTTTTACATATCCAAAGTTCATTGCATTTCCGCTTTACACACCAGCATAATTCATGCCTGAGACTCAATGAAATGTTGCACTTCGATTCCCAGTTGCCGGGAAAGCAAAACAGTTTTTACCTAGTGAAAGTTCTTTTGTTCCCTCATCTTTTTGGCTTTGACTACCAGCTGAAATTTTCTTCTTATCCCCAGAAACACGTGGGTTCTTTTGGTTTTTTCCAAGTTACCATGTGCTGATTCCTCTTCATTTACATCATCTTCCAACATTATAACATCTTCGGTATTAGACCTAGCAGACGGCTCAGGAGGAGGTTCCTCAGATTGAACTTCTAACACTGGACTCTTCTGCGACAGGTTTTGGCTGTTCCCCACTGGCAAATGATGAGGGATTGAAGGTTCTTTGAAGATGTAACAGGCTCCACCTTGACCCCTTTAACTGCTTTTGGCTGTTCATCACTGGTAGGAAATGAGTGGAATGGTAGATTCACCGAAGATCTAATCTGATACAATTTGATCTCTTCCCTGTCCTGATTAAAATGAACAGCTAATTAATAAAAATACAATTGAATGAAACCGTATTTTAGTTATGGATTGCACCTATTAAAAATGAAGATGACAGCCATGCCAGTATTTGTCTCTCTACTTTGACACGAGATATGAATGTCAGACTCCTCTTCACCATTTGTTTCAGGATGCCCCAAAGATCCTAGTCCTTTTCAGTCAGGTTCTGTAACAGTGCTTCCAAATTTCAAAGAAGGTGGTAGATGTGGAATGATACTAGCATTGAATTTTTCACCACCAACACTTTCTATTGTAACATTTGAATTTTCATATTTGTGGAAGCCTCAGCGACAAAAGCTTCAGTTTTACTTCAGAAGCCTCAATATGTGGATGCTTCAATTTCAATAATTGGCATAACTTGCTGGAGTAACAGCCATCTGTTTGGCTTTTATCACAAGAAAAAAAAAAAAAAGAATCAGGTCAAAACTCAACGAATGAGTGTTATAAATAACAAAGACATAATTTTAGTTGAAGGAAAATTGGAGCAGTTTTTATACCAACTTCAAGAAGAGTTTTGTTAGGCAAAATATAACCAGTACTTTCATCCTCTGTACAGACAACAACATCTCGCCATTGACAAAGGCCCTGCAAACCATTTAAGTTGGGACCTATAAGAAAATGAAGTAGACATGTATACACAAATATGTTATAACCATATAAGTAGGTTATAATAATGTGTCAATCAGTTGATCTTCCAAGTATCATCAAATCATCTAAAAAATTAAAAGTATAATCCTAGAGACAACCATACAGATGACTATGGTGCCATTTGAGGCTTGTCAAAGATGTCAAAGAAAAGTCTCTGTGTTGTAGATGGTTCATTTCCTGTGGTTTACAACGCATATAAGATGGATAAAATAAATAAATAAATAAATACAACTTATTGCAACAATGGCAAGCTACTGAGCATTCAATTCAGTCCCCTGCAACCTATTTCAACATAGGAAAATAAGTAGCTACTGATTAGTTTCTATTCAAAAAATGATAAAACAAGAGATGTAAATAAATTTTTTAGTACAAGATGTTAAATTCGAGCAGGTAGCTGTCATATTAAAATAAGATAATAAGGAACTAACCCATATATATAGAGATATGAATTCTCTGTCAGAAACTCTTTTTCATAAACCTCCATGCATTTATCGTAACTACGCTTGTAGGCCTGTTTGCAAGTGAAATTTGCTCAATATGATGAAATTACAGTCAGTAATGGAAAATAAATAGAAAGAAAAATTACAAATCCCCACCAAACTCACGCTTCTCAATACTTTTACTTGGAAGGGAAATGAATCAAACTTAAAAATTTCATAAGTACCTAACCCAACGAAAAGTAGTCCCATGAAGTTATTTTATGATTGAAAATGTTTGAAGAAGTTGGATTGAAACAATCACTTTCTGAAAAATCCAGGCAGTGTACCCAAGACAATGAGACATGAGGGAATGTCAAACAAAGACTTCATTAACTCAAAAAAGGTTGAAAAACAAAGATGGCTTATATTGTCAACATTCTACTCTCAATGATGCACAAGCAGAAACAAGGATCAAAATGAAGGTCAGAACAAGCTCTAAATTGTCAAAGAGTTCCTTATCCATAAGGAACTTATTAAAGAACACACAGTTTGCATGAATTATACCTCTATCAATGAAGCATCAGGCTTTCGGACTCCTTAGACATAGAGAACAATTTGATTTTCATCATATCATATATATACAACGAATAGTGTGTATCTTCTCTGGCATATCTGTCATCGCAAGTAAAATCAAATTGTTCAGATATGCCAACCCCCAAATGTAAATTACTTTTCAAAGTTAGCAAATGCAGATACATTCATTACCAAGTGCAGTATCTGCACTTTATTTTCAAGAAATCAATATCAGAAAAGCAGAAGTTAGAAACAAAAAGGAGAAATGGAAACCCAAACTTACCTGAGCATCTCATCGGGAAGGGGGCGTAATCTCCAATCTGCATTCTGACATCTGCAATGAGTTGACTGATCAACCTTAGCAGAAAGGAAGGATTGAAAATAAAATTGAAACATAAAATATAGAAAAAAGAAAAGAAACCAAACCATGGAGAGAATCAAAGTAAATTAAAGGACCCACTCTTTGTTGGCAGCAACTCCACAAAAGTGCTATAGAAGATACTCCAAACTATTTCTCTCCAATTTCAAGACTGTTGAGGCCTGAGATAAAGTCAAAGAGAAATTTCACCATCACTTCAATCCCAAATCACAATAACAGCATGGTAATACTTAAAATAAACTAAGAACATATTAGGCATGAAAATATAAAAGATCAGAAGCAAAACAAAAAACATCATCAAAAAGGGGAAAAAAAACAGACCACGTATTGCGAACACATCAATATGCATAGTTGACATGAAAAACTACTTTAGTAAAATCGACTTGCTACATACACATTCTTTCTTACTGGAGTCAGAAACTAATAAATGCTGCTTTTTGAAGCCAAACTTTGACCCAAAAAAAAATTCAAATTAATTGAAAACACAAACAATAATACTACACCCACAACCTTTTTATACAAACTTCTTCTCACAAACTTATGTGGCAAAAGGTGATTGGGTAAAAGTTTATTTTAAATTTAAAATCAACCAATCATCTTTTGCTACATAAGTTTGTGAGAGAAAGTTTGTATAAAAAGGTTGTGGGTGTAGTATCACTCAAATACAAAAGCATAGTATGAAACAAAACGCCAGCCTAAGTAATACAGTAGCAAGCAAGTTTGAGCATCGTTAAGTGCAAATAAGACCATATGTGGTATCCTAAATCCAAAATTCCCGATAAAATCTAATACGAGAAATTCAAATTAACTCAAAATAAAATCCTAATTTTCAAAGTAGCGGATTCAAAGTGCAAACCTGTCCAGTATAAAACACATTGCAAAAATATATGCCAAAGTCTCGTTGAAGCCATACAATAGCCAGATCTGCTCCATGCATGACCTAATTACATTAAATATTATCATTAAATAAAGTAGATATGTCATAAAGCCAAAAGAGTAGTGTGGTTGAAGAGAAAAACCATTTTAGGGTCTTTGAAGACTTCCCGAAGATATGGGCCCACATGGACGCCAAGTTTTCATGTATCTACCACAAAATCTTCAGTTCTGGTAGAAATTTGCATCAGGCAAGTCAATCCTTGGAAAGATCGACATTGATTATGCTCCAAATCGACCTAGAGAAAGGTTAAACAAACATTACAATGTTTTCATATTTACTTGAGGATCTACCCTTCTCATGAAGTAGAAACTAATACAAGGTTTATTTCATCCATATTTGCTTAAGGATCTCCTCTTGCCGTTAAGGAGAAACTAATACCAGTTTTTTTTTTTTTTTTTTTTTTTTTAAATTCATAGTTGCTCAAGGATCTCCTTTTGTCATGAAGTAAAAACTAATGCCAGGTTTATTTCATGCTAGAAAGAAAAAAATGAAGATGTAGTCAAGAGTGCAGTCCCATGTCAAGATACTAGATAAATTCCTCAGGCATACAAATCTAGCACCAAGAAAAAGTAGACAGTATATATTATTAACCTGACAGGTAGATCTCAAAGGTGGCGGGGGTGTGGTGGTGCATTTTGCTAAACACCTCATTGTGCACCATATCACTTGAAGGATTGGGATCTTAACTACACTTTATCCCCAAGTATAATAGATTTGTGCAAATAAAGTTCTCTAGAAATGTAGAAATTAAAGATCCCGCAAAGATGAAATTAATATGGTAAAATTTTTGGCCAAGTACCCCACTTCAATGTACCAATAAAAAAAACCAGCAGTCAGACTTTACCGCAAACTCATTTACACTTTGCAATTTAGCAGCTTCCTACTTCAAATCTTTAACTTCTTCCAGAAGCTTGAATGGTATTTCCTCCAGTGATGTGGGTTTTACAGGTTCAACATCCCCTATATCTTTATCCACAAAATCCAAAACAGAGCGACTCTCCTATACACATATTCTGGCAAGGATGAAACAATAAATACATATACAGATAGTGTGAGAAATTTTTTGAACTTTGTTATAGTCGAATGAGAATGAGAACAACTATGACATACCATGAAAATCCAAACAAGTAGAGAAAAGCATCAATATCTAACCATCCTTCCACCAATAGAAAATGGGAGACAATTTTAAAACTATTAATTACATAATGGTAGCATTTAAGGAGTGACTTATAGACATGAACCAGTAGGGCAAAGAGAATTCAATATAGACATATCAAGTCATCTTAAAAATTCTTGGCTGTATCCAATAAACGTCATCAAACGACTACAAATCAACATCACTTGCATCTACATACTACCTAGCATTATCCAGGATAACATCCCCGCAATAAAGCCAAAACCTAGAGTTTTCTATAGTAACAGAAATTATTTAAATAAATGATTCTGAGAATGAATAAAGGTAGTCGGTATTAGAATGCAAAGACTGAAAAGAACGTGTTTTCCCTAGACCTCAAAAGCTTCTTCTGTCCAGACACTAATTACTCTCCTAATTAAATCAAATACTAAACAATAATTCGCAAAAAAGAAATGAAAAAAATAATAAAAAACTAACCAGAGGATGAAGAAAGCGCTGATTATCCTCACTCCTCTGTAACCAAACATGCCGATATGGCAGTTTTGCTCTCTCTTTCTTTTCCTTCACTTTCACATTCACCGAGTCACCCTGCACCTTCACCCGACTCACTGAGTCACCACCACCACCACTCACCACAGACAGACTCTCCCTTATTCTTCCCATAAACCAACGAAACCCATCTTCGTCTCCCCTCTCTCCTATCTTCTCACCCCTACTGTCCTCAAATTCATCAAAAGACGCATTGTTAGAAACGCCGTCGTTTATTTATTTTTAAAACCAAGAGATTTATTAATTTTAAAAATATATGCAACTAATCATAGAAAATTCATGAACTTTAATTTGTCTCTCAAAATGAATTTTCTACATAAAAAAATTTATTAAGTTAATTGAAGTTGGATGGATTTTAAATTTCAATGAAATATTAAATATTAAAATGTAAATTATCAATTAAAAGAATTTTTTTTAATATTGAAATACATCAAAAAAATGATAAATAAGAAAATGTTCTTTATGTGTTTGTCATTGGAATGATTATTTACTTTTAAATAGAAATATTATACAAAAATAAAAACATTTAAGAATATATTAACTTAAATTTCAAATTAAACCATAATATTAAAAAGTCAAATATGAAGATTATATTGTTGTAACAACTTACATTATCAAACCAATCCTTGGTTAAATATTACTCAGTATACTATGTAGTATACTTCTAAGCATGACTCTTGAAATTTCTAAATATATGTCAAGTAAATTCTAATTATCATGAAATTTAGATAAGATCAAAACCAAATCAATCTCTTTTTTCATATAAACAAGTGTCATAGGATTGTTGTATGACAAAGAAATATCTATAAGTATGTCATAATCTCAAGAGCCACTTAATGAAATAGAAAAATACAAAACCAAAGTAATTATAATAGCCAAACTATTTTCACGAGACTGAGTTATATATTAAGATACTAGAAACATGGACATGCTTTTATCAAGAATAAAGATAATGATAATATAAACACATCTGTCCTTTGATGTTATATCGCGATCAAATAACTTTATAGTTGATAGAGATAATTGCTAAAAATAATTAAATTACATGAATAAATTAAAAAATGAAAATAAACGGGTGCATGTACTAAGCATGCAAAGGAAGGAAAGAAAATGAATAATTCATTCACATAAATGTATATCAACTATCTCCAATTCAAAAATATATAGATCCCCCCTCGTTAATTATATGAGATGGGTTAACTGACTAGAAATAATATGTCATAAATAAAAGTCATACACAATTTATGTTGAGAATAAATGTCACACAATATAGAAAAATATAAATTGAAGAACTAAGAACACAATATCATAACACAAAAATTAAGTGAAAACTCCAAAATTGGAGAAAAACCCTTGTCGTTGCCAAAGTCAACTCGAAAAATTTTTACTATGTGAAGAAAATTACAATCATTCACACTATTAGTAATTTTCGCACACCCAAAAAGGATAATTACACCCAATATAATTTCTCATACAAATTTTCTAACTCAAAGCTTAACACAAAGCTTTCTAATTCTCTCTTCTCCTCTTGGGATACTTTAAAAAACCATAACCAAAGCCCCGTATTTATGCCCTTCAAGACCGAATCATGACCATTCAGTCAGAACTTGGCTACTATTTAGTCGCTTGGCTAAATTTTCATCACTCATTTTACTTGTCCATAAAGTGATCGCTCAACAAACCATGATCATTTATATGTTTGATTACCATCTAGCCGCTTGGCTAAATCTCCACTACTCTTTTAAAAAGTTTTGATCAACTCACTTTTTGGGTCTTACTCAGACTTTCATTATAGGTCTAATCCAATATTATTTTTAATTAGCCAACATGTGCAATTTGCACAATAATTTATGCTTTTGGAGATAGAATCATTTTTAATATATTTTCAGCTCTTCATAATAGGGTGCAACATTTTAATTATAAGGGTCCACTTATTTTGGTAGCCTATGAATGTGTATTGTGCCCAGTTAACAAAGGTTCCAGACAGATAAAACCAGGTAGCACCAAGCAGTAAAATTCTGTGCTACAACCAAAGCACTTTGGTCATCATAAATCAGCAAACCAATCTTAATCATATCAAACATCTGAACAGAATAAACTTCCCTTGTATGCAAAGGTTCCACCTTTTTCGCAGTGATTACTGTTACAGAATCCAAGAAGGGGTCAATGGTGGCGTCGTTGGTACCAAAATTGTTTTGGGCCATATTGGGCAGGGGTTAGGCTCCGCCCACCACGGACTGTTGCAAAATGCCCCTGGCTTTTCAAAGTAATTTGTATCGCTTAAACAAATTTTCAGAATTCCAAGAGTCAGATATTCGCCAAGAGCTGTATATTCTTCTCGCTGATAGGCGATGATTACAATATATGGTACCCCATCATATATGTAATCCAGCGCAAATAAGTTTGCAAGCGTGATAATTGTCTCTTCAACTTAGCTTGAGTAGTCAAAAGTAGAGGGCATCCTTTCAAATTATTACATGCTAAGCCTATATAGGGGACGTTTGGATCATATAATATTTTTTTATCTTAGTAATAAGAATATCGAAAAGAAAGATTACATTATAGATTATCGGGTTTAAATTATTATTGTACTTGGTTCAATTGAGATGTATTAGTGATTAATGTGTTTGGTTGATACTTGATAGTAATAATAGATGTCCTGAAATACTCTTTTACTAGAATGCCCTTTAGATGATTACTAGATATAAATAATTAAGGGCTTGTTTGTTTTATTATTTCAAACCCTATTCTCTATCATATTCTCAAAATACTTATTTGTTTAATTATTTGGGAAATACTATTCTATTTTTTTAATTTTTTTAGTCCCCTTAAGTTTATTAACTTAATTAAACACCCCCAGAAAAAAAGTTTAAAAATTAAAAAAAATAACTTCACCCACCCATAGTTGCCAGATTCCAGCAACCCCCATCAATGGTGGTCGGAATCTGTCACAATGGCCTAGAAAGGACAAAAAATGGCTGTTTATTCACCGATCTGGCTAGAAAAGGCTAGATTTTTCCGGCCAGTTTGGTTTGGTCGACAAGATACGGCCTTTGCGGTAGCCGACGCATAAATTTGACCGTAGATCTGGCCTTTTTCGGCCAAATCCATGGTGAATCTGGCTGGAAAATGCCAAATCGACACACCACCAACCAAATTCGACCAGTCTGAGTCGTAACGACAGATTCCGATGGTGGTGGCCGGAATCTGGCATCGTGGTGATGGGGGTGTTTTTGTCATTTTACAAACTGGGTGTTTTGTAATTATTAACAAGGCCAAGGATATTTTTGTCCACATCGTCCATTGTTTTTGGGCAAAATTGGACAAAAATTTGGATTACCAAAGTAATATTTTAATACCACCCTCCCCCCAAGTAATATTATTCCCGGTGATTTACCCCCTTTTTGGCACTGTTTGTCATCTTATTTTCCAGTAATGTTTTTGTACAAAAATGTCAAACACGATAATCTGCTCAATTAAACAAATTTTATCCTTGTTAATAAATTTCACCCGGATCTAAACGGGCCCATAAAGGTTTAAAGCAGAATAGAATATGAGATCTTGTTTCTGCAAACTGATTTACATAATCTTCAGGTTCTAAGCAAAACACGACGCAAAACTCATATAGTTGCATTTATAGAAGCAAAGCTATTTAGAAACATGCATTCTCAACCATGAGCATTCTTATATACATGAATAAAAAGCCTAACATGGATGATTTACACTAACTATAAAATTATATCGCTTATAAATATACAAATTTCATCATCGAACGATACCTTAATCAAAGCATAGACTACTACTTTGTGAGGAAGCAAATAGAGAAGCCGATAATGGCATATAGAAAAAACATCATCATTGCTCACCAAAGAAATACTGTTTAAATTTCAAACTATATCTTCAACTCACCAAGAGTGCCTTTCAGTATGAAGGACTCTGGTAGTGTGTGTATGGCTTTAACCTTGTTGAGGATATAAACCAGAAATCCTCCAAGAGAGTTCAACACAATCAAGATTATCAAGAAGAACACAGCAAAACAGAGACAGGGGGGAACAACAAAGCAAAGAAGAATGCACACGTTGTTTACTTGGTTCGGATTTTAACTCAAGAATCCTACTCCAAGGCAGGGTTTGTAAGGCCCTAGTTCGTCCACTATATTGAAGTCTGATACAATCACTAATCTGAGAATTACAATACTGAAAGCCTAACTCTCACGTCTCTCTCTGTTTTTCGTTACTTCCAGAAGGTACAGACCACCTTCTTTATACATGAGCCTAAGGGAAGATTTGACGGTTATCACAGCCATGTGATCTTAGCGAGGTTAGTTAGAAAATAACTAACGTAACAAACGCTAGCCATGCAGATGAATAACCGTCTCATCCTCTTAACAAAATGAGAGGCATTATCCAACAATCTCCACCTTGACTCTTATTTTCCATGGTGAACGAAATAGGTACCCTACATGCCCTTCCAAAACTACTAAGTTTTCTGAACTCCAAGGATTTCCAAAGCTGAGTGAAGCTTGCTGGTTGGAACTCCTTTCGTCAGTATGTCAGCTAGGTTTGTTAACGTAGAAATCTTTGTCATTTTTACCAATCCTTTGTCAATTATGTCCCTGATAAAGTGCAGCTTGACGTCTATGTGTTTGGGTCTTTCGTGATACATGCTGTTTTTGGTCAGGTGAATGGCACTTTGAGAATCGCAGTGAACCTGGATACATTCCTGTTGCAAGCCCAGTTCATTGATTATTCCTTTCAACCAGAGAGCTTCCTTCACTGCTTCCGTTATGGCTATGTACTCAGCTTGTGGGTAGAGAGAGCAACCACGCGCTGAAGAGAAGACTTCCAGCTCACCAGATTTCCTCCAATCGTGAACGCATAGCCTGTTAGGGATCTTCTTTTGGTTAAGTCATCTGCATAGTCTGAGTCACAATATCCTTCTACTTCAACCTTGGAGTAGTCTGACCCAGTGTACTTCAAACCAATGTCAATGGTGCCCTTTAGATACCTTAGAATCCATTTAGTAGATTCCCAGTGAGCCTTCTCTGGTTTGCTCATGAATCGACTCACCAAGCTGACTCCATATGCAATATCAGCTCTGGTACACACCATTTCATACATGAGGCTCCCCACAGCACTTTGATAAGGAATATCTTTCATATCCACATCTTCTTTAGACGCATCAAACTCATCACGGGCAGCAAGCTTAAAGTGTGCACCTATGGGGGTTGTAATAGGCTTGGCTTCTGCCATATCAAAGGCCTGAATTACTTTTCTAATGTAGTCCTTTTGGGATAGAGTTAGGACCTTCTTTGGTCTGTCCCTATTGATATCTATCCCAAGGATCCTGTTAGCTCTCCCCAGATCCTTCATTTCGAACTCAGATTTGAGCTTCTCTTTCAACACTTGGATCTCTGTTTTATCATGGCAGGCAATGAGCATATCGTCTACATATAGTAGGAGATAAATGTAGTTGTTGTCCTCTAACTTTTGGAAGCAAACGCAGCAATCATGGTAGCTTCGTTTGAACCTTTGCTTGAGCATGAATTCATCAAACCTTTTGTACCATTGGCGGGAGACTGCTTCAGACCATAGAGTGACCTCTTCAACAAACACACCTTGTTTTCTTCCCCTTTCTTGATGAAGCCTTCGGGTTGAGCCATGAGAATTTCCTCCTCCAGATTCCCATGTAAGAAGGCAGTTTTTACGTCAAGTTGTTCAAGTTCCAGGTCCTTTATGGCAGTGATGGCAAGGATGATTCTTATTGAAGTGTGCTTAACAACCGGTGAGAACACATCATGGTAATCGACTCCTTCAACTTGGGAGTAACCTTTTGCCACGACTCTAGCTTTAAATCTGGCTTTCTCCCCCCTTGGAATTTCTGGTTTTCTCTTGAAAATCCATTTGCAGCCAATGACTTTCTGATTCTCTTCCTTTTCCACAAGAGTCCAAGTCTCATTTTATGTGAGAGAGTTCATTTCCTCATCCATGGCTGCTTTCCAGTGTAGCCAATCTTTGCTCTTACAGGCTTCGAAATAGTTTCTTGGCTCTTCTATATCAAGGGTGTCAACCACGTTCAAAGCATATGCTGTTAGCTCTGCATGGCCAAAGGTATGTGGGGGGGCTATGGTTTGAGCATATCTCGCAGGTCTGATCACTTCCCTTCTAACTCGATCTCTGGCCAGCTGATAGTTCATAATGTCACTGCTTTCTACTACAGCTCCACCTGCTTCTTCTGGTTGCTGGATGTCACTCACGTCTGCTGATGTATCCTCTTCATTCCCTCCATTTTCAAGGTCATCTTCTCGTAAGGGTGTTTCGAATTTAGTCAGCTCCACCTCAATCTGAGTAGATGCTGTTGTATTTTCTTTTGGTTCCTACATGTTAGTCTTATACGGTACTAGCTCATTGAAAGTAACGTCTCTGGTTTTATTTTCAGAGATTATCCACACTTTGTACCCTTTGACACCTTGAGGATATCCTAAGAAAATGCACCTTTTAGCTCTTGGATCTAACTTTCCTAGCTTAGAGTGAACAAAGGCAGTGCAACCAAATATTTTGAGGTGCTGATAACTTGGGGATTTCCTAGACCATTTTTCTTCAGGGGTTGTGAAACCTATAGCCGAACTAGGTGACCTATTAATAAGATAACAAGCAGAGTTTACTGCTTCAGCCCAAAATCTTTTCGGCAAGCCAGAGTCTACTAACATGCATCTTACTTTGTCCAATATTGTCCTGTTCATTCTCTCAGCAATACCATTTTGCTGAGGGGTATAGGTGCATGTCTTATGTCTAGTGATCTCATTAGCCACACACAAGTCATCAAATTCCTTATTGCAATATTTCAGTCCATTATCAATCCTTAATGTCTTAATTTTCTTTCCAGTTTCAGTTTCAACTAAATTTTTCCATTCAATGAATTTACTAAGGGCTTCACTTTTGTGTTTCAGAAAATATATCCAGACTTTTCTAGTAAAGTCATCAATGAAGCTAATGAAGTATTGATTCCCAGATAAAGACAGAGGTATTTGGGGTGAACCCCACAAATCAGAGTGGACATATTCAAGCACATCACATGATTTATAAGATGCATTAGGGAATTTGAGTCTATGGGCTTTACCAAACGTGCAGCTTTCACAGAAGCCAAGATCCTTTGCTTTCACAGCTTTAATCAGACTTTGTTTGCACAATTCTTGAAGACCTTTTGAGCTGATATGTCCCATTCTCCTATGCCAGGTAGTCATCTCATCTTGTTCTATGATGGTCACGGCAACTTTCCCAGTTAGGACAGTTCCTTGCGAATGTACAAACCCTGCTTCATAGTCCCCTTCATCACCATCTCTTTATCCTTGAAGACCTTGAGAGTACCTCCACCTGAAGCATACGTCAACCCCTTTGCAAACTTAAAGAGACCAGATTTCTTTTCAGGTCTGGAACATATCTCACTTCCTGAAGGGTCTTTAAACTGCCATCCCACATCCTGAACTGGATTGAACCGATACCAGAAACTTGACATGTCATGTCATTTCCCATAAGCACTTTACCTCCATTTAGGGACTTATACGTGTAGAACCATTCCCTCCTAGGTGTCATGTGATAGGTGCAGGCTGAATCCAGTATCCAGTCTTTGTGATCATCAATGGAGGACACCATTAGAGCAGTGGCAACCTCACTTTCGCAACAAGCTGACAATGACCTCGAGTCTCCATTTTCTTTCAGTTTCTTGAGCCTTGATTTGCAAAATCTTCTGATATGACCTTCTTTGTTGCAAAAGTAACAAATCACTTTCTTGTTAGACTGCGATTCTTGCTTGTTTTTGTGATAGTTCTTGCCCTTCTTGTTATACTTCTTTTCTGATCTTGCGTTAACGTAGAGACCATCTCCATTCCCCTTTCTTTCAGTCCTTATCTCAAGATCTCTTATCCTAAGGGCAGCGATCACATCATCTAGAGATACATTTTCTCTGCCATATTTAATGGCATTCTTGACATCTTTGTAAGAATCGGGTAAGGAGTTTAACAGGAGAATAGCTTGAGTATTGTCACCCAGTTCTTCACCACTGTCAGTAAGATCAATTACCAGTTTTTGAAAATCATCAAGATTATCTTCCAAAGATTTTGCAGAGTTCATTCTAAAACCGAAGAGTTGTTCCTTTATATATGCAATTCCAGGAACCGATTGGGACATATATAAAGATTCAAGTTTAAGCCAGACCTTAGCAGCTGTGTCTTCGTTTCTGACTTTTCTCATCACGTTATCAGAGAGGTTTAAGATGATTGTACTGTACGCAAGTTCCATCATATCTTCCTTTTCCATTTTAGTCAAACTTGGAGGCATGTTCTTCTCTCTACCGAGGGCACGATGGCATTTCTATTGCACAAGAATTGCCTTCATCTTCTGTCTCCAAAGGACAAAATCCATCTTCCCGTCAAATTTCTCAACTTCAACCTTTGTACCACCCATTTCTGAAATCTCTTCTTCCCTTTGCAGAACAACTCTTACTCTTCAGGAAACAATCAACCTAAAGCTTTGATACCAATCTGTTGAGGATATAAACCAGAAATCCTCCAAGAGAGTTCAACACAATCAAGATTATCAAGAAGAACACAGCAAAACAGAGACAGGGGGGAACAACAAAGAAAAGAAGAATGCACACGTTGTTTACTTGGTTCAGATTTTAACTCAAGAATCCTACTCCAAGGCAGGGTTTGTAAGGCCCTAGTTCGTCCACTATATTGAAGTCTGATACAATCACTAATCTGAGAATTACAATACTGAAAGCCTAACTCTCATGTCTCTCTCTGTTTTTCGTTACTTCCAGAAGGTACACCACCTTCTTTATACATGAGCCTAAGGGAAGATTTGACGGTTATCACAGCCATGTGATCTTAGCAAGGTTAGTTAGAAAATAACTAACGTAACAAACGCTAGCCATGCAGATGAATAACCGTCTCATCCTCTTAACAAAATGAGAGGCATTATCCAACAAACCTACACTGCAGTTACAATGGAAAGCTCAATGGACTAGCCAGGAGATGGAATGTTCGACAGTCAATTTTTGAGGCAAATGTGATTTGTATCTGCGATTACCACAACCAGAGAATAATTTACCCATCCAAACCCACGCATTCATCAAATATTCTGCCGCTGTACACTCCTGCAAAGCTTTTGCATTGACTTCTCTACCGAATCTCCACACATAATTAAGGCCAACAAGAAGCTCATTGATTGTTGCTTCTGTCTTTTCTTGATTCGCGAAGTAGAGGGTTTGTACTAGAAGAACATTTGTCCTGGAAATTAAGTTCTGCTGCTCAACTATAGCCGAGTTTTAAATCAATCAAACAGCCCACATAGCTAGAATTACACATATTGAGGCTGTACTTAACCTGAACAATAGATGCCCCCATAGTACCAATTCTGCTAGGAAAGTCTATTGTAAAATAACAAAAAATAGGTGTAGTGATATTTCTACATTCCAAATTACTTCTTTTAATCTATATCTTACGGAGAACTAAAATGATTCATATATATAGTTTACCAGCATCCTTAAAAATGGTGCTTGCATAGAACACAAAACCATAAAGTCCCCAAAATCGTTGGAATACAATCAGGCGAACTCCAACCTGAAACAGTTTTGAAACATCAATAAAGCAAATAAGGAATATAAAGATATTTCCGATCGAACATGTTGAAAAATCCACCTTCTGACAATTTAGATATTCTGTATATTCCTGCCAATTCAAGAAAAAAATCCTGTCTCATTTCTGTATCTAATCTGAGAACGTTAATTTCAAAAAGTTTAAGAAATGTATCTCTGAGTTGAAGCTCAGAAAAATTTACTCATGAAACATCTGAAATTTTACTTTTTTTTTTTTCTTTTATTTAGAAGTTATTTGATCTTATTTCTCAGAAACCAATGTCTCTCTCTCATTTTTTTTTAATCATTATAGGATACATCAATGTCTGCCAATGATCTCCGGTGTGTTGTTGTATCATGTATACTTATTGGTAAGTTCTTCTTAGTGGGAACCATTCATCACCGATTATTGTATTTCTTCTAATGTTCGACCCTTGGTTTTTGTCACCCGCTTTGCAGGTGACAGAAACCAAGGGTCGAACATTAGAAAAAAAAAAAAAAAAACAGCACTTCTATTGCCATCCTGAACCCACCATTCTCATTTATACAGACAATCATATTTGTGTAGACATGATCTTCATTCTAAAGTGTGAGTTGCATGAAAGATTCTTAATGAATTGATGAAATTTTCATTTCATGAGCTTCTTATCTGTGAAAATATTGAAATATCTGGTTTCATATAGCTTGGCAGCTTGGAAATTCATCATCTGCCGAGTGAGTTGTGGATACCAAAGGTAAAAAGCAGTCCAATGCATCACGTAAATAATCTAACCTTTTTTTTTTTTTTTTTGTGGAATCCTTATCTTATTTTATAATGACAGTCAATCTATCATAAAAGTCTTTCTTAGTCTTCCTTAAAATAAGAGTTTGTCTAATCACATATATGTTAATGTAAATTTCATCGGCTACAAAGTACAAACATACACCTTTAATACGAAATTTCTTTATTTATTTGATAAAATTGCAATACAAAGGACAGTGTAATTCTTCATATAAATTGTTATAACTCTCCTACGGCAGGGAATCCCATAATTATTTCTTCTTTTTCATGTATTTTATCTTCAAGATTTGAGTATGATTTTTAAGCTACCAAAGATATTTCCAAGAAATATTAAAACGATTTTGTAATAGTATAATTCTTGTCATAATAACTAATCACAAATTTTGTGTTCTTATTATAATAATAATTCTTAAAAGAATCTTCTCATTCTCCAATGCCAACTGCCTTCGACAAATTCAAACTTCAAAGAATCACAGTGGTAGGTTGCTAGAATATGAAAGAGATTCTTGCTATTGAAAGAGAAGATCATGCCAACAACAATAAAGTAAACCAACAATGGGTTGATCGAGTAGTGAAGGCTTGAGGCAAAAGGGTTTGCTCCTCCGATAGTCTTAGATTCGAATCACAAGAATGGTTGTTAATATTGTTGATCACAAATCACAAGGTTTGCCTTGTTTTGAAAGTTTTGTTCAGGGTCGAAAGATTAGTTAAGGTGAAAAAAATAAAAATAAAAAACAACAACAATAATGAAGTAGTCATAAGATTGACTTACGTCAATTACACTTCTTGACTTCTAGAAATAACATTTCAGTGATGGACAGATAAATTTAAATTGTCGGAAATTTGTAGTAACTCAATTGTTATTGCTGGAGAACGTATGTAAACAATCAAATTATCACTAATAAAAAAACAAATTTCATCATTAGTCATAAGATTTACTTACGTCAATTACACTTCTTGACTTCTAGAAGTAACATTTCAGTGATGGACAGGTAAACTTAAATTGTCGGAAATTTGTAGTAACTCAATTGTTATTGCTGGAGAACGTATGTAAACAATCAAATTATCACTAATAAAAAAACAAATTTCATCATCTTATCATTATTTACAGCTAATCAAATCAATGATGAAGCCTCAAAAGCTTCACCCTACTGTCTATACCATCAATTGCTACTTCATATGAACAGGTAATCCTAACATCTTTACCCTGATTTTGGAATTTTGGTGGTATTTGAATTTTATAAAGCAGGTGTTTGGGCCGCGTGAAGATTGAGTGGTTTAATATCTCTAGATTGCATGTAACCCAGAAACTGCCCGGCAGCTCTTCCAAAAGTGCTTGAACAACAGAAATCTGTCCTCCTGTACAAAACACAATCAAGTAGTCAGTTAAAGCACCATACGTAATGCAATGAGAAGAAATTTTTGTTCAAGTATATCACAAATTAGAACTGAGAGTCTTATATTATGAAGACAATCTAATGAAGTAGCCGAAAAACTTTTGCAACAACGTCTTCTGCATTTGAAAAACATGTAAAAAGTAATAATGGATTAATTTTAAGATGAGAGAGGTGCAATATGCACTCACTTTGAACTTCTCGCATAGGAACAAATTGTACAATGTCTCGTGTAGCTACCCGACCTGTAGAGCTTTCTAACCGTTTGCCATTATCAGCATCCAGAATCTGACAATAAGTAATTGCTTAGACCACATATACCAAACTAAATCTTCCATGGGGTTGAGTCAGGAGAACAATGGTGTACCTCCATTTGTGTAAAATCGGCACCTCCCACTCCCACAATAAGAATTGAAAGGGGAAGATCAGATGCTCTCACCAAAGCATCTTTGGTTTCTTGAAGATCTGTCAGAACTCCATCCTAGAAAAGGTTACAAATTGATTAATCACACAGGTAGAATGAACGAAGAAAAAGAACTGTCAGAAGAAGTTTCAACTATATTTACCGTTATAATGAGCAAGACAAAATACTTGCTACTGTCATGTGCGAGGGACTGACCAGTAATTTGTGCAGCCATGTTTATCACCTGGCCAAACAGAGTAGGTCCTGCCAGAGAAACATTGTGGAGAGCATTCGCATAGGCAGCCATGATGCCTTCAACTCCTTCAACCTGTCAAGGAATCAGATGTTCTTGAAAATGGAAAAGCAAATTCAGATGTAAATTTGTTTGTACAGATCCATTGATGGATTTTCTGGGATTAAAGAGCATATGGAAGGAAATCCTTGGAAACAAGCAACACCAACTAGCACATGGATCAGTATTTGCTTTTTTTCAAGAAATTGAACAGTGTTCAATATGCCTTAGCCGTGGTAACAAATATAATTGATAAAGTTGGTATGCGAAAATGAACTACATAGCTCAGTAGGATTGAAAGTACTTCCGCAAGTTTTTATGAATTCTTAAAATATACCAAATCAAAAAAGGAGATAACAGAGAATGAAAAAACAGAAAGCATGAGCAACAGTTAAAATTTGAAATGCAACAGTGTTGAAGGAAGTAAGTTAATTGATAATACTAAGATGTGAAGAAAATAGAGCTGTAATTTCAAAGGGCTTCAAGATGTTAAATTTCTAAACAAAGGAAGAAGTTAAAATAAAAAAAATTTCTGTTCTGTAGAGAAAAGGTAGAATTGATATGTCAACCAATTCAACCACTTAAAAGATAAGAGCATCACATCAAAGCCACAAACTTTAGTCCCGCTCACCTCAAAGCCATTCGAACTTCCATTCAGGTTAAAACAATGTGATATGGTTCCGTCAAATGTTCTCCCTCCAAACCCCCAAGCTGGAAAGCGTTTGTCAGAATCATAAAATTGTATAACCTCCCCAGCTTCCATTATAGCCTGTAAAATATTTTGTCAAAAATTCAGTCGCTGCTTTACTAACCAAAGCTGGGCTCTTACATTTTTATGCAAACTTAAACAATTTTAAATTAAAATATTTTCTGTTTTGACTAGAATTTGAATACTAGGTAGTTTAGTTGATAAATTCTCTTGTAATTTTGAGTTTAAGATAGAATTCCACTCACAAAGGATGTAGAAATAAAGTAAAAGGAAACAGACAAAACAGCATTCAACTTAGATAGTCATGAAGGAATTTGAGGTTAATACCATCTTTTAAGGGCAAACCATTGTACAGAATGACTGTTTGGTAACTCGTAGAAATATCCAATGATATTTAACTAAATGATATGTAACCTTGAAGTCATGTCTTATAAAACTAAATTTATATAACGCTTTAGAGATTATTTCCGATCGCATAACTTAACCTTACCTGTTAGTAGGAATTTAATCGGCCTGAAGGATCAATGTAGTGTAAAGAATCTGAATTTCGAGGATTTCCATTTGAAGCTGGATAATTATGTATTAAAAGAATGTACATGAAATAAGACAAATCAAATCAAATTAGAAGGGAAAAAATTCAAGTACTGATTAAGAAAAAATATTACAGTGAATATATAGTCAAGTAATATAACATATATTCTTATTTGAAGGGCAAATCTTACTTACCTGTAAAGTCAACTGCAACCATAAAGTTCAGCTCGAAGCCACTAGAAATATAATACAGAAAACTATATTGCTCTTTCTCAATAAACTTATCAACAAACAACTGACCTTTCAGAACCTGTAAGACAAAAGTGTGGTCAAACAAGGAAGTGAAATTTATTATTAATATTAGTATGAATAAACACCTTTTCACGACCACGATGAGCAGATGGTTTAATAAGATCTACACCAATTCTTTCCTGATGAAGTTTCTCCAGATCACCAGTTGATTTCTGAATTTTACTGATGATATAAATTCAAGTCTAACATCATCAAAAAGGTAAAACAAAACACTAAAAGTTAATGACCACAAGAAATTCAATGATTGCCCTAATAGTATATGATTTCCACTGCTATTGAAATCAAAGAATTCAATAATTAATGGGTTATCCTGCATCAAAGAAAAATGTCATTAGCTAAGATTTCTTCTCGCACCAAACATCCTCTGATTTTTAATAGAAATGTGAGAAAGTAACAAGCTTGCCTTGCTTCCAAATT
Organism: Pistacia integerrima; assembly: GCA_026225825.1. Taxonomy (NCBI): domain Eukaryota; kingdom Viridiplantae; phylum Streptophyta; class Magnoliopsida; order Sapindales; family Anacardiaceae; genus Pistacia; species Pistacia integerrima. The sequence continues at coordinate 4,254,300 of CM047748.1, forward strand.
GCTGCATGCTCAGAGTTAATGGCCTCCAAATGGGATTCAAGTTATTGTTTATTACTTCTGTCTTGCAGATTGGAACATGATCTCCATTCTCAACAATTCTAGATATTCTTAAGAATGGATCCTAAAAGAAGAAAAATAAGAATTAAGAAATAAAAGCATAAATCAATTAGTGATAATATTAGCTGCTTTAAATACATACACTTTTGGAAAACAGGTCCACATTTTCTAAACGGGAGCAGTGGACTGCTATTTGCATAGCACTCTTAGAAGCAACTGTTTCCTCAGCATGGACAGAGAGTGTCCCCAAGTTTCTTGGAACTCCTGGTTTATTTTTGTTACCAAGTTTTATGGTTAAAGTCCGACTTGGTTTGGTAATTATCTGACACAGAAAATAGGTAAAAATGAAGACACATGTTAGTGAATACATGATGAGCAAGGTTTTGTGACACATGTGAAACCACTAATGTCCAACTTATTATCATTTTATCAAAACAAAACCAGCTCGTCTTTGAGCACCAACAATGGCCATGAATGTAGATCATTCAAAAAACTTTTACCATAATGATAGGTTAAGAAAGAAAATACTTTATCAGTTTATTCCTTTATAAAAATTAAAAAAGAAGAATGTTAGCAATGTGGACTGAAATGGATCTATGCACATGTTTTACCCATTCAATAAATCAACATATATATTCTGAATAAAAAAAGAAAACAAAAAAATTGAACAAGGAACTTACTTCAGACAAGGCACAACTGGCTTCTCCCAAGAAGTCCTGATCTTTCAACTTAAGCATCTGTAAGGTAACACAACTCAAGAAGTTTAAACTTCGATTGCTTTGTTATTAGATAACAATGATTTTAAAGTATTTGGGACCATTGCAGCAAAGGATCATAGGATACTTTAGAATTTTATTGCTTCACCTTGTCTTGTAACTTTCTCATTCTAATTTATGTTACTTCAGTCTGAAGATTCATCTCTCTGATCTAATCCAACATATTTCCTCTCAATGTCTAAAAATCCATCCATCTAGATTGTTCATGTGATCTTTCATTTGCATACAGTTCATATGAACACAAACTGTAGGGAAGGACTCTTTACTATCTCAAATGATATGAAAGACCATCAAATCAATGGTTTGCCTAACTGTTTTGAGCAAACATTTCCTGATCACTACAACTAAAGAATCTTCTTCTCATTCAATCAAAATTATATGCATGCATACATGCTAGCTTTTTCTTGTTTTCGACATCCTCCTTTCTTCTTCACTCACTTCAATTTAGAGGGAATTTTGGGCTACGTTATAGTTGACTGTTGGGAGCCTTTGGCACGTTTTTCGGTCATTTTTTTATGATTGCCACTTTTGGTCTCTCTCATGATGTGTTCGCTTTTGTATAAAGAAAGAATATATGGTAGCTCCCGAGGTTTAATTACTATTTCCACTAAATCATTTGGGTCATTCTTTATACAACTTCTACAAGTCAAGTAAGAAATCCATCCACTGTAGTTATCTTTCAAAATAGAACTAGTAAATTAACATGGATCAACCTTCCATTCTGGAAAACAAATTGTCAGTTGCCCTTGCAACCTTAAATTTTCCTGCTCAGTAAAACATGGTCTAAATGAAAATATCTCAAACCAGGATCAGGTAAAATAAATACAACGTTAAAGTAGAAATTTTGATATACCTTCACGGGTAGATTATGGTACTTGGTATCAACATCATACACATGAAAGCTGGAAAATGAAAAAAAAAAAAATAAAGAAAGACAGAAACATGAGAAAATGTCAAAGCAAAACATGACTTATGAGATGTGAAAGCTCTATTAAAAAATAATAATAATAAATAATAAGCTTAAGATTTTACGATAATCTTACACCAGGAGCTGGACAATCTCAAATTGGTAAGCGATTGAGATTTTTTCAATCCAAGATGTGGATTCAGGTTGTTCAAAATGACTTCTGTACGTCCTATCTCCTCTAGTGTCCCATTTCTTTTCTTCACATAAACAACTGTCATGGGATCACTTTACAATAAAGAAAAGTTTATAAGTATGTCATAACCTTAAAAATCCCTTAATGAAATAGAAAATACAAAACTGGTATAATTACATATAGACAAACTTTACTCAGAGGCAGAATTACTCCCTCCGTTTTTATATAAGTGTCATTTTGAGGGTAATAATTTGTTTCAAAATAAGTGACGTTCTCTTCTTTGAATGACCCACTTCTCATTCTTCACCCTTCCCCTCATCTCCTCTCTCCACCTTTTTCTCTACCCTGCCCCACACTCCTCTCTCTCTTTTTATCTTTCCCTTCCCCTCATCTCTTATCTTTCACAATTTGTCTCTCTCTTAATTAATATTTCACTGTCTCACACACGTGTTGCAAAGTGAGAAACAAAATTTTCCCACCGAAAAAGTCAATTCTCTGCATACTTTTTTATTCTTTAAAAACTTAAAACAACACTTATATAGAAAGAAAGGGAGTATATGTTAAGATCCCAACAATATGAATATACCTTTATTAGAAATAAAGATAATGATAGTGTAAACATACCTTTGATGTTATATCTCGATCAAATAATTTTAAAGCAGATAGAGATAATTGCAAGAAATAATCAAGTTAACATGAATAAATTAGAAAAGGAAAATAGATGGGTGCATGTACTAAGCGAGCAAAGAAAGAAAAGAAAATGAACAATCCACTCGTATAGATATGCATGAACTATCTCCAATTAAAAAATAAATGGATCCCACTCTTGCTAGTTGTATGATGTTGGTTAACTGACTGGAAATAATATCTGTCACATAGAGAAGCCGTACACAAATTATATTTTCAACTCTTCATAGCACATTTTGATTAGAAGGGTCCACTTATTTTGGTAGCATATGACTGTCTCTTACAAACAGATGAACCCAGGTAGGCCCTCAGAAAAGGACCACATCAATAAAAAAACATAAAAAAGCAATTGATGGTCCAGGATACACATGATTTATCCTGTAAATTATACCGTCTAAACTCCATATTTCTTATGCTCTTGCTGCATTTCGATGTCAAGGCAGATTTAATATTTAGGTTAATGGCCTTTTCTTATCCTCACATGTTTGAAGACCATCTACAAATCTATGTTTCATCTTGGGAAGCATCCGCCAACTTCAAAACATGTAACAGAAAAGTCAACCTCCAGAACACATGCAAAGACTTGTACAGGAGTCGCATCAATTAAAAATTCCTCAAGAAATTAGTTTCAGAGACACAGGAGATTTTCATAAACTTAGTAATGAATGATGACCAGAGCCTCGTATATTCATAAGGCCTGCTTGGTTTTAACTTTTAACTTGATCATATTGCATTTCTCAGAACCAAGCAGTAAAATTGCTTCTGCACCATCTAATCAATACTGGGAATGGGATACTAATCCATCGATCACTGCTCCGTTTAAATTCTAGGCTACAACCAAAGCACTTGCTCATCATAAATCATCAAACATCAAAATAAATTCAACATCAAACATCTGAACAGAACAAACTTCCCTTGTATGCAAAGGTTCCTCCTTTTTCTCATTAATTACTGTTACAGAACCCAAGTAATAGAACACCAAACCAACCTCATCAAGATATCAAACATCAAAATAAATTCAACTCTTACATAGAAATTACTACAAAGTAAAAATAATTCCAAAAATTTACAGACACTTTAAACAATTTGGTTAAATAATTGATAAAAACTCCTTTGCTACCCTTCAAACTTAAAAAAAAAAATAAATAAAAATAAAAAAATAAAAGAAAAATATTATCAATGTTCTAATTGTTTTAAATTAGTGTTTGAATATTACAAAATACTGGTTAGGTAAGAACAATCACTGTAGCTAAATTCGTAAAAGAATGTACTGTTTCGTTTAAAATTCCTGGGCATAAAATAAAACCAAGACAACGAAAAAAAAAAAAAAAAAGAGAATAACATTCCAAGATTCGTCCCTGTGTAAAGATACCTCGATTTGTGAGAACAGAGCAGTGAGACAACGAGCTCTGAAGAAGAAGTCAATGGCGTCGTTGTTACCAAAATTGTTGTGGGACATAGTGGCCTGGAGCTGGGCCCCACCCACAGCCTGTTTTCCTCCTTCAACATCACCTGACCAACAAATTCCCATCCCTCTCTGATCCGAAGAAACCTCAATTTAACCTACAAAATTAGAATTGGCGTTCCATCAATGAGACTGAAACCTTCTTATATAGTTAAACTTAAATCACACAGTTGCTTCGGAAAATTGCCAAGAAACATTCGTTCAGTTTAAAATTAAAGAATAACTATAACAAGATTCAAGATTATAAGAAATAAATATAAACAAATTTAAGGATTATTGTAGATGTATTTGTCCCACATCGTTAATTTAATAAATTTTTATAGTGCATATATATATTTTGACTCTTGAATTACCTTCTATTAAAGATTTTTTCCGGAATTAACTTTAAATAGCATAACCAATTAAGCCAATATCTTTTGGATAAGATCGACGTGATTAATTAATTATTTTGTCTAATATAAAATTTGGAAGAAATTTATCTTCAATTTTATCATAATTGAAGATAAATGAGAGAAAATGATGATGGATTGCTGCGTTAGTCATTCCCTAGTATTAGACTGTGGAGTATTACCCGGTGGGTCGCTACGCTTATATCTTCCAAGTATTACCCAGTGGGTTGTTGCGCTAGTCTCTCCCGAATATTCTGAGTATTATCATATGGGTTGTTGCGGTAGCCTCTTTCGAGTATTATCCGATTTAAGTGGGAGACTGAACCGAACACTTTGTTTAAAAAAAGAAAAGAGATATTTTCATGGACCTTAGTTAATTAAAATTAACACAATGGGAGTCAATTTGTTGGTGAACAACCAAGAAAGATTAAGACAATGTGTGATTATTAATTTCTTGATTAAGCAATAAATTAAGTTTATTACCTAGAAAAAGAGGAAATAGAAATGAAATTTCAACTGCTTCCAAGTCCAACAACTTGTTATATAATCCAATCCACAATTATACATGAGTTTGTTGGTTGTTGAAATTATAACATCAAAATTAGTATATATATATATATATATATATATATATATATATATATATATATATATATATATATATATATATATATATATTCTTCGTGGAATAATATTAAAGACAGAAAAGTTGGTCTTCCACACGGTTTTGCAGGAAAATGAACCAACTGTTCGATCGATGATCACCATGAACTTACGTTTATATTATTCATGAAATGTTCCCCAGAAATATTAATTAAAAAAATTAAAAATCATGCTCGCACTTCAGGTACTCCCAAAAAGAATAATTTTGATACAACAACTACTGAATCAACATCATAAAATAAGTATTTAAAATAATAATTAAAAGAGAATTATTATCAAGAATTTAATAGGAATATTCCCTTTCATTACAAACTAATTGTCACATTTATAACACTACTCATAAATAGATGACAATTACCTATTATCTTTAATTACATTGTATAAAATAAATTAAATTAATTAAAGAATAAACGAACATGAAGAAGAAAATTCAAATACAATCCAACACAAGAAAGAAATTAAAATTAAAAAAATAAATCAAAAAAATTTTGTGCAATTAAATCTGCATAGAAAACCTCTCAGAAAAAAAAAACACAGGCTTCTTCACAGATACTCCATGGTCAAATCCTCAAGGAGAAACAGAAGATCCAGAGCTGTTTCCTCTACAATAACGAAGCTTCAAAGAGATCTGTCTCTCCATCTGAAGTTGTTTATGAAAATTAGCAATAAACATTTCAGCTCTCTTGTCGATATCATCCTGATCGGAAGTATAACTTATCGTTCTGTGAAGCGATCTTGATCTCGAAACTGAACTCGACTCGTCCCACGACGACTCCATATCTTCTTCCGTGCATGCCCTCAAGCCTGGCCAGTCGTTCAAGCTGAATAAACGGTGGCTTGAAGAAGCACCGATCATCGAAGCAATACGCCACCGACTTAAGTTCAGGTCCAGCAACATTTTCAGCTTCTTAACGGCCATTCTCAGGCTGCTAAGCAAAGACCAGCTGCTCTTCCCCATGTTTAGTTTACGAAAAATTGGCTTGAGAATTAGTGAGTTTGATGAATTTTGGTAAAAATGGTGGATGAGATGAGGGTTATATATAGAGAGATTGATGTGGCTTGAAAGAATTTTCCGAAGTTGGATAAAGAAATAGAGAAATGAAAGGAAAGGAAGTTGCTGCGTAAGTTGAAATAATGACAATATAATGTGTGTAGAATTCCAGGCAGAAATGAACAATATATTTCTAAGTCTCTTCGTAGTCTGCAATGAAGTTGCATAACTTTGACCCTAAATAGTCTGAGGCTGCGTATTACTGCAGTTGCATGTAATGCATGCATCTTGTTTTATCAGAACGTTGAAACATATACAGAATAATTAAGGCAAATGGATGAAATTAATTTGGCGGCGCAGTAGATTTAGCATCTTGTATTTGAGATCTAATCAATCCATAGATAACAATAAACTATATACAACTAATTTATATTATAATTAATCACAAAATCGCAGAAATCATCACTCAACCAATAAAAGAATTGATTTAAAGATAAGAAGAAAAGTCTCCCTGACCCCCAATCTTTCCTCCTCTCAGTGTCTAGTAATTTCCGAGTTATGGATTGATTATTAATGAATGGATGATGACACATATTATGACCCCGTTTGGTTTATTATTCTGATAGCTTTTAGAAGAATCTTTTGAAAAAAGTTAAATTGGGCGGGTATCATGATGTAAGATTTAGAAATTAACAAAAATATCTAATATGTTTGTTTATTTACTAAATACCCCTATAATAAAATATTAAAAGTTAACAAAAACACTTACAACCCATCCATTAAATACGGACAGCTGGCCACCACCGCCGGAGGGTGGCCGGAGTATTTTTACAATTTCTAAAAAAAAAAATATTTGGAAGTGTTTGTTTAGTTAAATTAACAAATTTAAAAAGTTTAAAATAAATTGAAAAATATAAAATAATATTTTGAGAATAATGACATTTTATTATTTAACTTTTTTTAGAATACTAATAATAGTATTCTCAAAAGCGAAACAAACGAAGCCTATATTACTCACTTAATCCCATCATCTAATTCTTTACCATTTTTTTAAACTACGTACGTAGCTTTGATGTGTGTAGTAAATTAAAGTGAGGACGTGGTCTCCACACGCTAATAATTAATAATTAGAGAGCATTATCAGCACTTTAAGCTAGAGACACATAACTTTAATGGAAATTAATACATACAGATTGAAAATTGTATGGAAAGTTTATAACAAATAAAGTGATCTCTTTCCAATAATCTGAATTATTCATTAAGATATCGATGAAACAATATTTACGTTATCAGGCTAATGCTTTGTTAAATAGTATTCAGTATACTATATACTCTCGAACGTGAATCCTGAAATTGTGAGAGTGGGAATGTATGTAAATGAAGAAATAATATGGAGTTTGAAAGGTGGCTGATAAACTTTGAGCAATTTCCTTCATCTTCTTGATATAGTCTCCTACATTTAGGTTTCCTTTTTGTGTTGTCTGAAGAAGATTTTTGAGGTGCAAGGCTCTGGCTTTTGAGTCTGTGATGAACTCATTTTCCAACGCAAACCAAATCTCAGTGGCACTTCGACATTTTGACACATTCCTAAACATAACTTCTGCGATTGACGTTGAAAGCCAACTAACTAAAAATTTATAAGTTCTCTTCCACAATATGTAGGCTGGATTCAATTGCTCATTCACAGAAACACTACATGTCCTAACTTCACCACTAGTTTGACCTAGGTCATGTTCAATTCCTGAATCAGAAATTAAGAGGGGTGAGGGACATGGAACTCTACTGAGAAGGTGGTCCTCAAGCTCAAGAGAGCCTACTGTAGACAGAACTTGAGAGCTCCAAAATCGGTAGTTACTTTGAGTTAACTTTGGATTTATGACTTGTAAACTTGTTGTTAGAGCTGCAGCAGGTCGATTGATTGACTGTTTCAACATCTCGTTTGAGTTGTTGAGAACATCGGAGGATCTTGCAGAGTTCGCCATTGACGCAAGTACGACTCTGATACCATGAAAGGAAGTCATTGTGAACAGAAGAAAAACAGAGAAACAGCAAGAAGAAACAAAAAACCTTTACTGATCTGGTAAAGTGTAACTAACTGCAGAGGAGGAGTACAAAAACAGTATATATATTCAGTAGCTTTTATCACTATAAACGGCAGTGTATTCATTTAACTAACATTTCTACTTAAAACGGCAGCACCTCATTCTTCATTCTTCTTATTAAAACGGCAGCACTTGGACCTTGACTTTTGTACTCAATAGGGTTATCTGTTTTAAAGTCTTGTTCATTTGATCTGCTAAAGCAATTGTCACCGGACCTATAGTAGCTCCCCTAAACACATGTTATTTATACTGCTCCCCATAAACTCATCCCCTAAATATGAAACATCCCCTATGATCCCCTAAACTCCCCAAACACATGTTGTTTACTATCAGTCTTACACTCCATCTATGAATTTTTGGAACCCACCCCATTGGATCTAACTCAGCCAACCATTGTATTCCCAACATTATATCACATCCACCTAGGGGTAACAATCTGATATCTGATTGAAACTCACTTCCTTGCATGTTCCGTTTTAGTTGGTGGCACAAAGAATTGCTCAAAATTTTGGTTCCATAAGCCATAACTACCCAAAATGGACTAGTTTTATATGTTAAAAACTATTTCTTTTGGCTAACAATGGATCTAGAAAATCATGTGTACTTCCCGAATCAATTAAAATAATAATATTATTTTCTTAATGTTACCTTAAATCCTCATTGTTTGATGCGATATTGCTCCAACAAGAGCATGAACTTAGACTATAGGCTCTTCTTTTTAGTTCTCTTTAGTTTCATTCTCTTCTACGAATTCTTTAGGTTGATCAACTTTCAGTAATTGAAACTACTTTTTACAAACATGATCAATTGAAACTACTTTTTACAAACATGATCAATTACGTACTTCTAATTGCAATAATAACTCAGTTTTTTATTCCTTCATTCTTGCATCTCCGTTGTTGATATCTGCATGATAAGAGGAATGATTTCTTTTGTTATTGAATTTTTAAAGTAGCTCGAGACTTTTTAATAACTGTCTCTTTTGTTCTTTCTTGTAAATTAATATGCCAACTTGATAGCCTGTGAAAGATAAGTGGACCGAAACATATCAGCATGTTCTTATAGCATCCTTTAGTCCATTAACAAAACAATTGACGAAGAATTTCTCATTTAAACCTCTAGTTCTCCCCATTAGTAGTTCAAATTACTCTTGGTACTGCCTCACTGTAGTAACTTGCTTGAGCTTAGCTAGTTGCCCCATATAATTATCAAATTCTCCAGGTCCAAATCGTAAAATCAAATCATTAGAGAAAGATTTCTTATTCAATTCTTTTGAACTAGTTTACTATCTTTGGAACCATTATAATGTTTTTCCCTCCAAATGAATTGACTCCAAATTCACCGTCAATTATATTTGTATATTGACCCACTTGGATTTTCACCATCATACATAGGAAAGTTTAGTTGACCTTCTCTGATGATTGTAATGTTTTTCCCTCCAAATGAATCGCTGCCAAACTCACCAAAATTTTGTTGCAAAAATATTAATTCCAGATTGTTGCAGTTTCAAAACTAAACTTGCAATTCCCGTTGCATCTGCATAATCGGTCATTTTTTAAGCTAATTGATCATATTTGAATTTCACAACATTTTTCAATAAAAAATTAACTCCTCTAAAGAATCTGCTAGTTTATCAGAGCGTTCTTTCAGTTGTTTCATTGTTTCCATCATACACTTTGCTTCTTGTACTCTAGTCCCATTAACCATGTCAATTGGTAGCAAGGCCAAGATGTTGCCCTGATACCAATTGTTATGACAAAGAAAAAGAAACTCACTTCCAAACCAAAAATGTTGAATTGTTATTAATAATAGATTGAATGGAACCATTAGACTTTTTTCCAATAAATACATGTCTTACTTGTTTAGAATACTTGTTAGAGTTAAGCAATAACATTCTCAAATTATAGTAAAACTTAGTCCCAATTTTCATTATGACTTTCAAAATTAAAGCAAGCACAAGTTCATATTATAACAAGGAAAATCAGAGGAAAATACTTCATTTATTCCTGATGTAGAAATGAGACGTTTCAGAAACCTCCATGAGACTCACTAACGAAGATATTTGTGGCGTCAGTTTTTGTGTCCGTTATATTCTCTGTTGCATACAAAATTGGTTTGATCATTATCACAATCAGTGCTTCAAAACAAGTTTCCCTTGTTAGGTTATACTCTCTTCTAGGTTTCGATGTGCTTGATTTTCACTTCTTAGAGTCAAAACATGAAAGGCAGCCATGAAACCATCTAGTTTCTTTGTTTTGATTTTGGGGGAAGTTGTGACACCATCTAAGTTCTTTTTTTTTTAATTTCAATTTTGAACAAATTATTTAAGTCCGTAGTTTTGATTTTAAGTGTTGTTTTGAATGGATTACTGGGACTGTTGGTTGACGATATTGTGTTTGGATTTGGATTTGAATGAGACTTTTCAATGGATCCAAAGAAAATTTTTATCGATTAGTTTGTGGGAGTAAAATTTTAGGTTCATATATTATTTCAATTTTTACGACTTGATTTTTTTTAGATAACAATAAACGTGACTTCATTTACTAGAAGCATCCATATATTTATATAGGTTGGGTAAAATAAAACCATTTTCTCTTCAAAATAGGAATTCCAACTCATTAATTCTCCTTTGTAATTCTGATAAGTAATGACCCCACCTCATTAACAATAAAAAAGAATTCTTCCATGAGCATCCTTTTATCCATAAGTAGTAACACTTTTTCCTTTTAAATTGACTGATAAAATGGATAAAGGAGAATTTTCCAAAAAAGTTGGATGGAACAATTAAATTTAATTTTTTTGGGTAAAGGGTAATTGTATAAAAAGAAAGAATGAATACAAAAAAGCAGGGAAAAGAAAATCCCTACCACAAATTCTAGGACAGGCCCAAGAAAAAAAAGTCAAAAGCTATACATGTGAAGTCAGACTATTCACAAAAATGTAACCATAAACCAAGTCAGCCCAGGCTGAGACAAAACAGGAATCCCAAGAGACCCATACAACAAACAAAATCAAATAAAGCAGCCCACTATAAAAACTGAAACCATAGGCTAACGTATGGCTGGCAATTTCTCCAGAAACAAAACATTCCCATAAACCACCACAACTGTAAACTTCATACTCTGATACTGCAGATAAGCCAGCCTGAAACAACAATCTGAAATACCATCCCTTCCAATAGGATAATCTGGAATAGCATTCTGTATACTCCCTAAATGCTTATGACACCAAATAGGATGCATTCTATAAATAGGCCAGAATCTGTACAATTTCAGCATGTTCTCCCACAGATTCATCTCCTTGTAACAGTTACTAAAAGCATCAAGCTTACTCAAAAACTAGCCTGAGGGCAAAAAATCGTATTTACAAAATTTAGGCCTGTAATAGAATCCGTGTTTATCCAAAAAAGTTAATGGTAGTTTGTTATTAAGGCTGAACAAGAGCAAAAAACCCAGCACATTAAGTTGATGATGCAGCTTTTTCCAAATTAATTTAGAAATCCAGCAGTCCCGACCCCCACTCTGCCAAACCAACTAAAGCCAAGCAACCATATTTCAATTTGCCCTCCAAAACAGACTCCCTTTAGTAAACAACTTCTTCTCCATTAAAAGTTCCGTTAGACCACCAGATCTCAATAATTTTTAAGCCCTGTTGCTGCTCCCAAATTACCACCGCAAGATCTCCCAAGTTTGAGAGATTGTACCCCATGTCAATTCAAAACCACTTACAAACCATGCTGCAAAACCAAACAAGATAGGTAGAGATAAAAGATAAGTAAAATGGAAAAAAACCAACAGTGACTTCCTGTTTGATTTTGCACCACAGCAAGGGAGAAGCAAAACCAGAATCTTATCGCCATATTCTTGAAGTAGAGGTTTCTCCCCTAGCAAGTCCAGGGTCCCTCAAAGGAATACCCCAATCTTCCATTGCTCGTCGAGTCCGTTCATTTTGCTTAAAGGGAAGAGTGATGAGTCTGAGTCTCATCGCATCAAAGATCAGATGTTTAATAGTATCTCTGTTTCTCTTCTGGCCTCTAAGGATCCTAAGGTTCCTTTCCTGGCAGATGAAATACACCACTGTACCAAGTAGAAGTCTACTTATAACAGCCCCAACAGTCTTACCTTTAAAATTACTAGCACACCATGAAAAAAAATTCTCCCATCCTGTAACATTTACTTGAAAATTACCTATTTTCTGGACAAAACTCCAGATTTCCCTAGAAAAGGGACAATCACAAAATAAATGATCATGAGAATCAGGGGGACCTTCGCAAAGAGCACAAGTCAGCTGCTCAGATTGAGACCAACGACTCATCTCATCACGAGTTAACAACTTATGCTTTATAGCCAACCAAGTAATGAAAGGATGTCTTGGAATACATGTACCAGTCCAGATGAGGTCACGCCAAGGCACCCTAGGATAGTCCAGGGAAAGATCTTTCCAAGCTTGCCGAGGAGAAAACTTCATTTTCCTACCATCCAAAGTTCTCTAAAGAGTAATGTCTTCCATATTAGAAGTAGGGAGGGTCGGTACCTGATTAGTTATAAAAGAGTAATTTTCTTGAAAGTATTTAGGCCATGACCACTGCCCAGATTCTAAAACATCACTAACCCTTGCCTCTCAACTTATACCCGAATGAACGAACATTCTTGAGGGCACTTGAGAAGCCAAAGGACCAAGAGGTTGCCAGTTGTCATGCCAGAAATAGGTAGAACGACCATCCCTAATATTAACTACAATGTGACGTCTAACTTTCTCTCTTATCTTGGGCAACTTTCGCCAGTATATGGACAACCCAAAAACTACGACCTCGAAGAAAGTAGGTATGAATCCATCTGCCCCATAGAGAACCTTTCCTAGAAACAATCTTCCAAATGTGATAAATCATTAAAGACAGATTCCAATCCTTAAGGGAGTGAATACCCAAACGCCCATCCTCCTTAGGACTGCATATGTCCTTCCAGGCCACCTTTACTTTGCCTCGAACCATGTCGCTTCCAGCCCAAAGGAAATATCTCATTTGTTTCTCCATAGCTTTAAAGACTGAAGAAGGAAGCATGAAGACAGAGGCCCAATAAACATACAAAGATGAAAGGACTGAGACCACTAATTGGAGCCTACCTACATAGGATAAACACCGATTTTTCCGAGAGGACAATCTACTCTCCAGCCTATCAATCAACATGACGCAATAAGGGTTTTTAGAATTGCATTATCTCTTAACGGGGGCATATGATAAAAACCCCTAAATAAACACTTGAACAAGAGTCATTAACTAACATGCTTATGGGGCATATTAATTTGTTATTATCAAAGTAAGAGTATGATGACTCATTTAGTCAACACCCTTGACATTCCCATTGGACCAATTTTTAAAATTTTTTCCTTATTACTGATAAGAGCTTGAAAGTATACATTTTATTAATGATTTAATTGGATTATTTGTGGAAAAAGATGTTTAATTGTTGAAATTTGAATTTGTTATTTCATAAATATCTTTTTACGGGATCATAGGTGTATTTTGAGTATTTTCAGGTTCAAACCGATATTTAAAGGAAAAAGAATGAGAATTCGTGATGAGTAGGAACAAACGGTGCAAGAATTGGAGTTGAAACGAGAAAGTTGTGACGCGTCGAAACTACAATGTAAAATCTGGAAATCCTTTAAGATGAGCATGCTTCGATGTTTTGATCATAACTTGAGCTGTGGTAATCAGAATTTGACGATTCTAGTGGAGTTGGAAAGCTTATTCAAAGAGCTACAAAGTTTGTGTTGATGACTTTACCAAATTCTAAAGTTCACGGACTCCAGGGGTAGAAAGACGATCGCCACAGCGATCGTTTCTCATCGCCGCAACGATGGGTCTCGGGCCTATTTGGGTTATTGCATTCTCCTAATCCGAATTTGAGTGGGTTAAGGATTTTAATTCTTTTCCTAAGTAACCTGAAAACCCTAGACTATAAATAAGGATTTTTAATTAGTTTTAAGGGGCATTGAAGAAGGAGAAAGGAAGACCACTACTTTAGAGATCGGAATTCTTGCGATTCTCATTCACAAATTAGAGAAGTGTTTCTATTTTCCGTTCTTGAACTCATGTTATTCAATATAATGGTTGTTTTTATTATTGTAATTATGAACTAAATCTCTTTTCTAGGGCTAAAGATGTAGCCCAATATATGAATATGTGTTGATTTAATTTGTTGTTAATTCTTATTGAGCATTTAATTCTAAGTTTTATTATTGTGCATAATGCTTTTAATTCTTAAGGATCCGAGAGTTGAATGATATCATAGGTTAGGTTGAGATCGAGAGATGAAAACTGATTTGTCTAAGGTAATAAAACCATAGATTGAGCGAACACTACAGATAAGTTACCGCGATCCTTGAGGCTCCGGTAAATTCCATAGAGTTTAATGATCTCTTAGCTCCTAAATCCAACTTAGAGATATCTTGGGTTGTTGCTTAAGGGTTAATTTGCTAATTGCTCGAGAGAGAGTTAGTGGAATAATAGGGGATTTGGCTTTTAGAATACACTCGATTAGGTTAAAAACAGATGTCAATGCATAAGATTAAATTGGTGCGAAATCTATGCCCTAGGTTTAGTCATATTGATCTTTACATCGAAGTGTTTATAAAATTCTGCATTTATTTGGTTTTTAGTTTGTCTACTTTTTTATGAAATTCATTCTTAAAATTCATTTTAATCAAATAGCAATAAAATAGATTAGTTTGGTACTTAGTAGGTAGTTCTCTTGGGATTCGACACTCGTTTACTCGAGCTTTATTACTTGCATGATTTCGTACACTTGCGAATAACCTGTCAAGTTTTTGGCGCCGTTGCCGGGAAACTATTTTTTTTTACCAATATCAATACGAAATATTTAGTTGCTAAATTGATTTGTTTTATTTTTGCTCAGAAATTAATTTTTATTTTTATTTTATTTTGTTTTGTTTGTTTCTTTTAGTTAGATCTTGGAGAGCCTACGTTCAAAAAGTGGTGGTGATCTTAATCCCTTAGATCCTAAAATCGAGAGAACAATTTGACAGTTAAGAAAAGTGATGGCAAGCAACAACTATATGATGCCTTCGGAATGGAATTTTTCAAGGAGAGTAGCAGGAGTTCATGAATTAGATTTAGACTGTTACACTGCTTTGGCCGCTCAAGTTTCAACTATTCAACAACAATTGGGTGATGCACTCAAAGTTAATGCTATCAAGTCTCCTACTTCAGTTTGTGAAATTAAGATTGCCAAAGAGGAAGTCCGTTTGCACAACCCGAACACTTCAATTATGTCAACAACTTCCAAAGAAGGCAAGGGAATCCATATTCCAACAATTATACCCCAGCATGGCAAAATCATCCTGATTTCTCTTGGAGCAACAACAACGATCTTACGCCACCTTGTGGTTATCAAGCTCAAGAGAAGAAATCAATTTTGGAAGATGTGCTTACCAAATTCATTGAAGAGACAAGTAAGAGGTTTGAGAAGACTGACATCCTTGTCCAAAATCAATCAGCCTCTATTAGGAACCTTGAGACTCAAATTGGACAAATTTATAACATATTAGCAGGAAGAATTCAAGGGGTTTTTCCAAGCGGTACAGAGAAGAATCCGAAGGAACAAGCACATGCAATCACCTTGAGGAGTGGAAGAAGTTTGGAAAATTTGGAGGGTGAAAAATCAAGGAAAGAACAAACCCTGAAGGACGATCACTGCGGCGATGAAGATGGTGGCTGTGGCGAGCGTGAGATTGCGGATAAATTCATAAGAAACAGGGACGATCGCCATGGCGATGATGATGGTGGTCGTAGGGAGTGTAATCTTTCTCCGAAAGCATCATAAGTTTCAACTAATCACCACGGCGATGAATCTAGTGGCCACGGCGAGTGCACCTGAGCAGAAACCTCCGTCAAGCCAGGCAACCCTTCCATACCCACAACGGTTGAAAAATCAGAAGCTCGATAAGCAATTCGGTAAGTTTATTGACAAGTTTCGAAGTTTACATATTAATATCCCTTTTGTTGATATGCTAGAACAGATGTCGAAGTATGCGAAGTTTCTGAAGGAGATCCTCACACACGAGAAAATTCGAGGAACACGAGAAAGTTATGCTCATAGAGGAATGCAGCGCACTGATTCAAAAGAAACTACCACCTAAACTACGAGATCCAGGGAGTTTTACTATCCCTTGTATTATTGGTAGTTGTTATTTTAATAAAGTGTTATGTAATTTAGGGGCAAGTATTAACTTAATGCCGTTTTCCATCTACAGGAAGCTTGGATTAGGAGAAGTGAAGCCAACTACTGTGTCTCTCCAATTGGCCGATCGATCAATAACATATCCTAGGGGGGTGGTAGAAGACGTCTTGATTAAGGTAGACAAATTGATTTTCCCAGTAGATTTCATAGTGTTAGACATGGAGGAAGATCGGGAAATGTCTTTAATCCTAGGACGACCTTTTCTAGCAATGGGTAGAGCATTGATAGATGTTCATCAAGGGAAACTAATCTTAAGGGTAGAAGATGAGCAAGTAAAGTTTAATGTTTTTGATGCTAAGAAGTGTCCATCCGACTTTGACACATGCTTTGAGATTAGTATCCTTGATAACACAGTGAATAAAAATTTAGAAGAAAACTACCCTAATTCACCCCTAGAGAGATGTTTAGTCAACTCTAGGACTATGGAGGTTGACTTTGAGATGGTAGATGAACAACGATTAAAGCCCTATGTGAATGGTGAAATTAAGGATATGAGGGCTTGGATTCTCCTAGATGATCCGGATTGAAGAAAACGAAAAGTCAAGCTTACGACTTTAACCAAGCGCTTCTGGGAGGCAACCCAAGTTTTATTTTATTTTATTTTATTTTTTTTCTTTTATTGATTAGTGCGTTATTTTTGTAGGTGTTAATTTTCAAGTATGTTTAATTTTTTTTTTTTTTTTTGTTTAGTGTAAATAATTTTGATGTGTGTTTGTTTCTCTAGAGTCATAACTTTAACACGTGATGTGTGTTTCTGATGAGGTGCATCGTAAGTTACTTTGTTTTGACAGAATTAAAAGGCAACAATGGAATGAAACGAGTTAGTGATCGAATTGTTACGCGTATTCGCACTTCACTATTGCAAAAAGGGGTAACTTTTCTTTTTCTCTATTTCCTTTTGTTTACATTTGTACATTGGGGACAATGTTGATTTTAAGGTTGGGGGTAGGAATTCACACCTTTATGCAAATTATAGACATATGGATTTAGGGAGCAAATTTTTTTTTTCTTTTATAGTTTTTTTTGTTTTATTGTGAGTTTTTTTTTCTCTTGGATTAATTTATATGTCTATGATAAGAATATAATTGCAATAACATGTAACAAGTAGAGGACATTAATTTTTGCCTTTAATTATGGATGATTGTCAATATTAATGACATTTAGTTTGAGACCCTAGCGGTTTGTGGATTGAAAGTGGTTAAGTTTACTTACTTAGAGACGTTTTATGTGTGAATATTTCATGGACATTTTTGCAATCTCAACAAACTCTAGAACTTATTTGATAACCACTTGAGGAGAAATCCTAGAGTTCACATCACTTAGGAAATAATTTAGGCTATTTTTGAATCGATTGAGCCTTTCAAGCCGACCCTTTTTAATGTCATCGCTAGTTAACCCTTTTGAGCCTTTTAAACACAATTTAACCTTCTTTTTCTTTCTTTGAACTTAATTTTTACCCTACCTTGATTATAAGCCTAAAACACAATCCTACCCATTTTATCCTTAAAAGACTTAATTGTTATTCAAGCTTAGTACGGGTATTGGTGAGGAAGTGTATTTGTGCCACAACCCAAGTTTATGCGAAGAAATCGGTTGGGGGTTGTGGAGTGCTTTTAAGATCGGTGGGGCTATGTGTGTGTTTTCTACTTCCTTCTTATTATTGTTGTAAAAAAAAAAAAAAAAAAAGAGAAAAAAAAGTGGGCATTGAAAAGCATTGTGAAGATTTGGAATTATATAAATGAGTTTATATTACTATCGGAAAGAAAGAGCTCGATAAAGGTTGGGAAGCTACTTAGTGAAAAAGGGAAGTGTTTTTGTATGATAGTAATAAGAATGAATGAAAATTAAGTCTCTTAATTTGATTTTTGTTAATTTCCCCTTTCGTTCCTTCATGAACTCATACCCTAGCCTAACATTACAACGTTTCGAAAGACCTATTGATCCAAGGTAATGTGAAATTCTACATTAGTGGAGAGTGGTTTGAAAAGTGAGCCTATGGAGTTTGATTCCATGATTCAAATATAAGTCATAACCTGAATACTGAGATCAAAATTTTATTCATGAATGTTATGCATAAAACCATCGAGTTTGTACTAATGGTTTGTGGTTGTATGGATGTTCTAGGGTCAATAACAAAAATGGAATTGATGTTTGCATTATCTGTGAGTTTAGGTGATTTTTAATTATTCTATTTGTTTTATGTGTATGCTATTTTTGAGGCACCTTTATGAATTGATCCAAGAATTTTTTGTTAGTTTTTGTTCTTGTTTGTATTTTTGGAGTTTAGGTTAAGTTTAGTATGGATGTTTGTGGGTATCATCACTGGAAACCCTCACGAGACTGCAACTCGTCCAACTAGGGCCGCCTAGGGGTTTAAACCCTTGTTGCATACGCTAAATGCAATCGTGTCAATCTACGAAAGTGGTTTAGGATAGTTTAGATATAGGTTTTAATTGGTTGTTTTATTTTCAATCTTAGAGACTTATTTTATTGCTTAGTTTGCTAGGGATTAGCAAAAAGCTAGTTGGGGGTTGTGATAAGAGCTTGAAAGTATACATTTTATTAGTGATTTAATTAGATTATTTGTGGAAAAAGATGTTTAATTGTTGGAATTTGAATTTGTTATTTCATAAATACCTTTTACAGGATCACGGGTGTATTTTGAGTATTTTCAGGTTCAAACTGATATTTAAAGGAAAAAGAATGATGTTGATGGAATTCGTGACGAGTAGGAACAAACGGTGCAAGAATCGGAGTTGAAACGAAAAAGTTGTGATGCGTCGAATCTACAACGTAAAATCTGGAAATCCTTTAAGATGAGCATGCTTCGATGTTTTGAACATAACTTGAGCTGTGGTAATCATAATTTGACGATTCTGGTGGAGTTGGCAAGCTTATTCAAAGAGCTACAAAGTTTGTGTTGATGACTTTACCAAATTCTGAAGTTCACGGACTCTGGGGGTAGAAAGAACGATCGCCACAGCGATCGTTTCTCATCGCCGCAGCGATGGGTCTCGGGCCTGTTTGGGTTATTGCATTCTCCTAATCCGAATTTGAGTGGGTTAAGGATTTTAATTCTTTTCCTAAGTAACCTGAAAACCGTAGACTATAAATAAGGATTTTTAATTAGTTTTAAGGGGGATTGAAGAAGGAGAAAGGACGGCCACTACTTTGGAGATCGGAATTCTTGCGACTCTCATTCACAAATTAGAGAGGTGTTTCTATTTTCCGTTCTTGAACTCATGTTATTCAATATAATGGTTGTTTTTATTATTGTAATTATGAAC
Source organism: Pistacia integerrima (assembly GCA_026225825.1). Classification (NCBI taxonomy): domain Eukaryota; kingdom Viridiplantae; phylum Streptophyta; class Magnoliopsida; order Sapindales; family Anacardiaceae; genus Pistacia; species Pistacia integerrima. The sequence goes on from CM047748.1 coordinate 4,274,078, forward strand.
TAAATCTCTTTTCTAGGGCTAAAGATGTAGCCCAATTTATGAATATGTGTTGATTTAATTTGTTGTTAATTCTTATTGAGCATTTAATTCTAAGTTTTACTATTGTGCATAATGCTTTCAATTCTTAAGGATCCGAGAGTTGAATGATATCATGGGTTAGGTTGAGATCGAGAGACGATACCTGATTTGTCTAAGGTAATAAAACCATAGATTGAGCGAACACTAGAGATAGGTTACCGCGATCCTTGAGGCTCCGGTAAATTCCATAGAACTTAATGATCTCTTAGCTCCTAAATCCAACTTAGAGATATCTTGAGTTGTTGCTTAAGGGTTAATTTGCTAATTGCTCGAGAGAGAGTTAGTGGAATAATAGGGGATTTGGCTTTTAGAATACGCTCAATTAGGTTAAAAACAGATGTCAATGCATAAGATTAAATTGGTGCGAAATATATGCCCTAGGTTTAGTCATATTGATCTTTACATCGAAGTGCTTATAAAATTCTGCATTTATTTGGTTTTTAGTTTGTTTACTTTTTCATGAAATTCATTCTTAAAATTCAGTTTAATCAAATAGCAATAAAATAGATTAGTTTGGTACTTGGTAGGTAGTTCTCTTGGGATTCGACACTCGTTTACTCGAGCTTTATTACTTGCACGATTTCGTACACTTGCGAATAGCCTGTCAATTACCTACATGGCCTTATCCATTTCGGCCAATTCACCTTCCAATCCATCACAATCATCTTTTTTCTAAAACCAAACATATCGTGGGCTTTCTTTCATCGTTTTTGGTTTGGTTATACCCTCAATTTGTTCGATTTCACTCATCTTACAAAAAGTAAGATGTTGGCCCTCAGCATATTTTTTTTGCGTCTTTTAAATCTCTAGAATACTCCCTCTAGTTTTCTAGTATCTCCCTTGCATCTATCAACCTCCAGTGATCATTTTCAAAGCTTTTAAGGTTTAAATTAAATTTTTGTTAAGAATTGGAAGAGTAAAAAAAATCTAAAATAAAGAACAGCACATAACACACATACAAATGCATGTGATATTTTACGTGGTTTGGTATAACTCGCCTACATCCACGGATGAGAGGGTTTTCATTATAATAATATGAATGCAATGTAAGTGTTTTATCACACTATCAACCTTCATTATGAACGATCATAGGATCCTCTAATTCTTCGGCTAAACTTTTTGTTCCTATGATGTTTAACACCACCCCTTGGTACCCTTACATTAAAACCCATTGTATCCTCACATTCTCCCTTTCTTTACTTCATTCTCTCATAACATTGAATTTGTTCTAACCCCTCCATTTATAGGTAATATAGGATACTCTTTTTCTACTAGGATTCATATTTCTATTCCTAATAGAACTCCTCTAATTTAAATCATTCTCCTATTTTAACTTAATAAAGTCTTAAACCAATTCTTCTTTCTTAATACATCTCACAATAGGAAAGGAAAACCATTATTCTCATTTACAAATTCCTAAACTAGAAATTTGCCTAAAACTTAAATTCTTTTTTTTTCTTGTTGTTTGCCTTTTCTTCTTAAATGTCTTTTCTTCATCAATTACAAAAAAAGTGTTCACATTCCAACACTCCTCCTTGAACCTTTTTGGTGATTAATCTTCTAATCTTGTTCTTCATTCTCTTACTCCTTTCTTCTACAACTTCAACCTTCCACCGTCAGTGTTGGCTTCTTCTTCTTAATCAATCTTTTCTTTTCTTCCTCAAGTTCATCTTCTCAAGAACCTCCTTCCTACCCGATGTGAGAATTTTGGAGTTGACCACTCTACCTACCTTCTTCTGCTTTGGGTGCTCGGCATGACACTCTCTTCCACCCAAATCCAATGACACCTCTGTCGTCATGGCCACCCTGCTTACCACTCCCTTGTGGCGCTTGGTGCAAGTTAGGTTTAGGATAGTTTGGCTCTGATAAGCCCCAAGTTTCATCTCCCATAAGTCCCTTAAGAAAATAAGCTTTGATACCATGTTAAAAATCAGATTTTGTTCTAATAACATGTTAAGAACCAAAGGAGTAAAAACAATCTAAAATAAAGAACCAACACATAACACACATATAAAGGCACATGACATTGAACGTGGTTCGGCATAACTCGCCTACATCTACAGATGAGAGGGTTTTCACTATAATAATATGAATACAATATATACAATTGTTTCATCACACTATCAGCCTTCATTATGAGTGATTGTAGGATCCTCTAATTCTTCAGCCAAACTTCTTGTTCCTATGGTGTTTAATACCACCCCTTGGTACCCTTACATTAAAACCCCTTGTATCCTCAAATTCTCTCTTTCTTTACTTCCCTCTCATAACCTTGAATTGGTTCTAACCCCTCGATTTATAGGTAAAATAGGATATTCTTTTTCTACTAGGATTCATATTCCTATTCCTAATAGAACTCCTCTAATTTAAATCATTCTCCTATTTTAACTTAATAAAGTCCTAAACCAATTCTTCTTTTCTAATACATCTCACAATAGGAAAGGAAAACAATTATTCTCAATTACAAATTCCGAAACTAGAAATTTGCCTAAAACTTAAATTCTTTTTTCTTCTTGTTTGCCTTTTCTTCTTGATTGCCTTTTCCTCATCAATTACCAAAAAATGTTCACATTCCAACAATTTGACCCATACGACGCTTTTAACTTTTCTTTATTTTAATCTAGGAAACCTTTTCCCCCACTTTAAGACATTCAAGTAACTTCTAGGAGTTTTTCATATTTGTTTGTGCTTGATCATTTGGAGTTTGATTTTCTATAGTATGGATGAAGGATGTCGCAAATGTTGGGTCTATGGATAAGGAGGTAATGATCTTTCCTCTATCCTACATGATATTCAAGAAGGCCCTTAAGATCGTTTATTGTATGGACCATTGATAAGGTGACAATTTTTTGAAGTATCCTTTCATAATAAGGAGTATCAAGTCTATCACCATTCAGATTTTATTATGCTAGCCCTTTTTGACATATTTACGTGCTTTAAGCACATATGTGGGTTGACTACCTCAACCTTGAGACCTGTATCTATCATTTCTTGGTTCATCATTTCTATGCTAACCTTGTTTCGTTTTATACTTTTGAGCTTATTTAAGAATGGCTATTTTTCCAGTGAGAGTGACCATCCACCCATAAATTTGATCACCTAACAATGTTTCAAGAATTGACCGTTGATCCCACCATCACACAATTTAGGCACATTATACCTAGACATTTGCTTCCTTAGATTAGACTCATCCATCAAGTCTTTGGGTATATACTTTTGCCCAAATCTAGGCATAAAGATGATCAAACGCATAGACTTCTATTTGTTAGGTAATCTACTTTTATGTGAGCATGTCAATTTAGGTTATATCATCTTTAGAGAATTGACCATATAACTAACCATCACTCTGCCCATTTATGTTCATGGATATTCTTGCTATGGATTGTTACAATGATAAAGGTGTGTGGTATGCTGCATGAGTTGCATTGTTGTATCAATTTTAGATTTCAGAATATGAACCTCTACTGTTGGTTATGCAAGCTTTTGTAACCCGTATTGCATCGCCTTGAGAGAGGATGTTACATTCAGAAGCAAACCTGCGAAATTACAAGACACCATCAGTTGAAAATAATCACATTCTAGAATCAAAATGAATGACTACGATTCAAATATCCTTCACATTCTACATACCGCAATGGTATTGACATGTATAGTATTAGGAGTACAACTTGCACAACTTGATTCTTACAATAGTTGCCAACTTGATTCGTTACAATAGTTGCCAACTTGATTCCGTTGCAACCATTGCTAGCTGATTTTGTTACACTTTAGAACTTGTATAAAAGGAAGACTACACGTGCATTGTATTGTAACTTTTACTAGAATTCAATAAAAATTTCTTCAACAGTTTTCTTGTTCTGTTTTTCCGTGAAACTTTTTTTTTTGTTTTCTTGGAAAGTTTTGCGACTTTTCTTTCTCAATTCTAAGACTTCTTCATGGTATCAGAGTTCTTCAATCATCATTGACATGGATGATCTTGAAGATTTATCCAACTCTAAGAGCAAGATCAAAATGACAGATCTAGAAAAATTAGTTCACAACAATGATCAGCTGAAGAACTTCAGCTTTCCAAATTCTCTACCACTGTCGTTGTCAAGTTAGGAGAAAAGAACCACAACTACTAGAGGTCTCAAGTATTACTAGCTCTTACATCATTCTAGCTTGAAGGTTTCATCAATGGTGAACGTCCCTGCCCTAAGCCTTTCATCTTGAGTAAAGATGTTGAAACCAGAGACCTAGTGAGAAAAGCTAATCCTGATTATTTTTTATGGAAAAAGAATCGATCAATTTCTTATAAGCTGGTTATATTCTTCAATCTCTAAATCAATGTTTGGATATGTTGCAAAATGCTCAAGCTCCTTTGAAATTTGGAAAACTTTAGAAAATCACTTTATTACCGAATCAAAGGCTAGAACAATGTATCTTAGGAACTTGTTGCAGAATACAAAGAAAGAGTGCTTAAGCATCAATGAATTTGTGCTTAAAATGAAAGGTTATGCTTATTCTCTCTTAGCAAGTGGAGTGATTTTAAGCACTAAAGAATTGATAGCCTATATTCTAGATGGCTTAGGCCCCGAATATGATGTTGTATCAAGACACTTATTAGCTAGAGGAGATGATATTACTCTCCAAGAGGCACAATTCTTACTCCACAAACATGAAATTCAACTAGAGAGGTATAATAGTGCACACAACCTATACCATGACAACATTGCCTTGATAGCACAAAAAAAAACCTCAATTCACCCTTACCATAGTGTTAATATAGGACATTTACCATACATCAATACCATTCAACATTCTACACCTATAATAGTTCCAGTACCAATACCATACACTCCCTCAACACAATATCATGTACCTACATTACACTACAATTCCACCCGCATCGACTTCATAACTCAAGCAACACCTTTTTACCTCACAATGCCTTAATGGTGCAAAATACAAGAAGGATACACCCAAACTCTAGACGAGGGAGAGGTAGAAACTTTTTCAAGCTAAAAAATTTCTGCATCGGGTATGTGGAAAACCTAGCCACACGGTTGTATAGTGTTGTCACAGGCTTGGTTTGTCCTATAATGGTCCCCAAAACTAGCCTCAACAGCCTCAATATCACCAAACTATTCAACAACAATCCTTTTCACCTAATCAAACTAAATTCTACACTTGGTTTGCTTGTTTTAAAACTTTAGTTTGATTGGGTGAAAAGGATTGTTGTTGAATGATTTGGTGATAGATCCTGGCTCTACAAATCAATCAAAAGAAGTTCTTACACCATAGCCTAATTCGCCACAACTACAACAACATCAACAACTAATTTCTCAACATCTAAGTCCAATGTCCTACTTAGCTCAACCAATTTCAGTGGTAGATTCTCAGTGGTACCTTGATTCCACAACTACCAATCACATTAGCTCAAAAATTCAATCTCTGGACACTGTAAAACCTTATGGTGGTCCAGAAAAACTTCAGGTTGGAATTGGTCAGTGTCTCTCTGTCACTTACAGTGGTAATCTTCACCTTTTTACATCACTATCTTCATATAAGTTACTAGTCAATAATGTGTTAGTTGTACCACAAATTACAAAAAATTTGATCAGCATATCGAAACTCACTCAAGATAATGTAGTTAGTGTTGAGTTTCTTGTTGACTTATGTGTTATAAAGGACAAGGCGACGCAAATAATTCTGTTGGAAGGGAAACTTAGCAATGGATTATATCAACTGTCTTCACTTGCTACTCAAAGTTTCTATGCAAGATCATCAGTGCTTGGTTCTGTTAATTTTGCTTCAAGAATAAAGTCTTCAACCAACATAGAAGCTATCTCCACAGTTGACAATTTGAGACTTCAAAATTTGCATTTTTCAAATATAGCTACTACCATTAATAAGCATGATTCAGTTGTATGGCATATGAGACTTGGCCACCCTCATTATAAGATTTTTCAAGTTGTTATACATAATGCAATGAATAAAAAACTTCCTGCTTCAAAATCAATGTTGCACAATTATTTAGCCTGGCATCAGCAACCTTTCTCTCAGTCAGCAACAATCAGCACAAAGCTATTGGAGTTGATCTTTGCTTACTTATGGGGTCCATCACCAGTATGTTTAATTTTTTTTTTTTTTTTTGTTTAGTGTAAATAATTTTGATGTGTGTTTGTTTCTCTAGATTCATAACTTTAACACGTGATGTGTGTTTCCGATGAGGTGCATCGTAAGTTACTTTGTTTTGACAATTAAAAGGCAACAATGGAATGAAACGAGTTGGTGATCGAATTGTTACGCGTATTCGCACTTCACTATTGCAAAAAGGGGTAACTTTTCTTTTTCTCTATTTCCTTTTGTTTACATTTGTACATTGGGGACAATGTTGATTTTAAGGTTGGGGGTAGGAATTCACACCTTTATGCAAATTATAGACATATGGATTTAGGGAGCAAATTTTTTTTTTCTTTTATAGTTTTTTTTGTTTTATTGTGAGTTTTTTTTTCTCTTGGATTAATTTATATGTCTATGATAAGAATATAATTGCAATAACATGTAACAAGTAGAGGACATTAATTTTTGCCTTTAATTATGGATGATTGTCAATATTAATGACATTTAGTTTGAGACCCTAGCAGTTTGTGGATTGAAAGTGGTTAAGTTTACTTACTTAGAGACGTTTTATGTGTGAATATTTCATGGACATTTTTGCAATCTCAACAAACTCTAGAACTTATTTGATAACCACTTGAGGAGAAATCCTAGAGTTCACATCACTTAGGAAATAATTTAGGCTATTTTTGAATCGATTGAGCCTTTCAAGCCGACCCTTTTTAATGTCATCGCTAGTTAACCCTTTTGAGCCTTTTAAACACAATTTAACCTTCTTTTTCTTTCTTTGAACTTAATTTTTACCCTACCCTGATTATAAGCCTAAAACACAATCCTACCCATTTTATCCTTAAAAGACTTAATTGTTATTCAAGCTTAGTACGGGTATTGGTGAGGAAGTGTATTTGTGCCACAACCCAAGTTTATGTGAAGAAATCGGTTGGGGGTTGTGGAGTGCTTTTAAGATCAGTGGGGCTATGTGTGTGTTTTCTACTTCCTTCTTATTATTGTTGTAAAAAAAAAAAAAAAAAAGTGGGCATTGAAAAGCATTGTGAAGATTTGGAATTATATAAATGAGTTTATATTACTATCGGAAAGAAAGAGCTCGATAAAGGTTGGGAAGCTACTTAGTGAAAAAGGGAAGTGTTTTTGTATGATAGTAATAAGAATGAATGAAAATTAAGTCTCTTAATTTGATTTTTGTTAATTTCCCCTTTCGTTCCTTCATGAACTCATACCCTAGCCTAACATTACAACGTTTCGAAAGACCTATTGATCCAAGGTAATGTGAAATTCTACATTAGTGGAGAGTGGTTTGAAAAGTGAGCCTATGGAGTTTGATTCCATGATTCAAATATAAGTCATAACCTGAATACTGAGATCAAAATTTTATTCATGAATGTTATGCATAAAACCATCTGAGTTTGTACTAATGGTTTGTGGTTGTATGGATGTTCTAGGGTCAATAACAAAAATGGAATTGATGTTTGCATTATCTGTGAGTTTAGGTGATTTTTAATTATTCTATTTGTTTTATGTGTATGCTATTTTTGAGGCACCTTTATGAATTGATCCAAGAATTTTTGTTAGTTTTTGTTCTTGTTTGTATTTTTGGAGTTTAGGTTAAGTTTAGTATGGATGTTTGTGGGTATCATCACTGGAAACCCTCACGAGACTGCAACTCGTCCAACTAGGGCCGCCTAGGGGTTTAAACCCTTGTTGCATACGCTAAATGCAATCGTGTCAATCTACGAAAGTGGTTTAGGATAGTTTAGATATAGGTTTTAATTGGTTGTTTTATTTTCAATCTTAGAGACTTATTTTATTGCTTAGTTTGCTAGGGATTAGCAAAAAGCTAGTTGGGGGTTGTGATAAGAGCTTGAAAGTATACATTTTATTAGTGATTTAATTAGATTATTTGTGGAAAAAGATGTTTAATTGTTGGAATTTGAATTTGTTATTTCATAAATACCTTTTACAGGATCACGGGTGTATTTTGAGTATTTTCAGGTTCAAACTGATATTTAAAGGAAAAAGAATGATGTTGATGGAATTCGTGACGAGTAGGAACAAACGGTGCAAGAATCGGAGTTGAAACGAAAAAGTTGTGATGCGTCGAATCTACAACGTAAAATCTGGAAATCCTTTAAGATGAGCATGCTTCGATGTTTTGAACATAACTTGAGCTGTGGTAATCATAATTTGACGATTCTGGTGGAGTTGGCAAGCTTATTCAAAGAGCTACAAAGTTTGTGTTGATGACTTTACCAAATTCTGAAGTTCACGGACTACGGGGGTAGAAAGAACGATCGCCACGCGATCGTTTCTCATCTGCCTGACGATGGGTCTCGAACTGTTTGGGTTATTGCATTCTCCTAATCCGAATTTGAGTGGGTTAAGGATTTTAATTCTTTTCCTAAGTAACCTGAAAACCGTAGACTATAAATAAGGATTTTTAATTAGTTTTAAGGGGGATTGAAGAAGGAGAAAGGACGGCCACTACTTTGGAGATCGGAATTCTTGCGACTCTCATTCACAAATTAGAGAGGTGTTTCTATTTTCCGTTCTTGAACTCATGTTATTCAATATAATGGTTGTTTTTATTATTGTAATTATGAACTAAATCTCTTTTCTAGGGCTAAAGATGTAGCCCAATTTATGAATATGTGTTGATTTAATTTGTTGTTAATTCTTATTGAGCATTTAATTCTAAGTTTTATTATTGTGCATAATGCTTTCAATTCTTAAGGATCCGAGAGTTGAATGATATCATGGGTTAGGTTGAGATCGAGAGACGATACCTGATTTGTCTAAGGTAATAAAACCATAGATTGAGCGAACACTAGAGATAGGTTACCGCGATCCTTGAGGCTCCGGTAAATTCCATAGAACTTAATGATCTCTTAGCTCCTAAATCCAACTTAGAGATATCTTGAGTTGTTGCTTAAGGGTTAATTTGCTAATTGCTCGAGAGAGAGTTAGTGGAATAATAGGGGATTTGGCTTTTAGAATACGCTCAATTAGGTTAAAAACAGATGTCAATGCATAAGATTAAATTGGTGCGAAATCTATGCCCTAGGTTTAGTCATATTGATCTTTACATCGAAGTGCTTATAAAATTCTGCATTTATTTGGTTTTTAGTTTGTTTACTTTTTCATGAAATTCATTCTTAAAATTCAGTTTAATCAAATAGCAATAAAATAGATTAGTTTGGTACTTGGTAGGTAGTTCTCTTGGGATTCGACACTCGTTTACTCGAGCTTTATTACTTGCGATTTCGTACACTTGCGAATACTTTGTCAATTACCTACATGGCCTTATCCATTTCGGCCAATTCACCTTCCAATCCATCACAATCATCTTTTTTCTAAAACCAAACATATCGTGGGCTTTCTTTCATCGTTTTTGGTTTGGTTATACCCTCAATTTGTTCGATTTCACTCATCTTACAAAAAGTAAGATGTTGGCCCTCAAACATATTTTTTTGCGTCTTTTAAATCTCTAGAATACTCCCTCTAGTTTTCTAGTATCTCCCTTGCATCTATCAACCTCCAGTGATCATTTTCAAAGCTTTTAAGGTTTAAATTAAATTTTTGTTAAGAATTGGAAGAGTAAAAAAATCTAAAATAAAGAACAGCACATAACACACATACAAATGCATGTGATATTTTACGTGGTTTGGTATAACTCGCCTACATCCACGGATGAGAGGGTTTTCATTATAATAATATGAATGCAATGTAAGTGTTTTATCACACTATCAACCTTCATTATGAACGATCATAGGATCCTCTAATTCTTCGGCTAAACTTTTTGTTCCACATGATGTTTAAGCTTACCACCCCGGTTGGTACCCTTACATTAAAACCCATTGTATCCTCACATTCTCCCTTTCTTTACTTCATTCTCTCATAACATTGAATTTGTTCTAACCCCTCCATTTATAGGTAATATAGGATACTCTTTTTCTACTAGGATTCATATTTCTATTCCTAATAGAACTCCTCTAATTTAAATCATTCTCCTATTTTAACTTAATAAAGTCTTAAACCAATTCTTCTTTCTTAATACATCTCACAATAGGAAAGGAAAACCATTATTCTCATTTACAAATTCCTAAACTAGAAATTTGCCTAAAACTTAAATTCTTTTTTTTTCTTGTTGTTTGCCTTTTCTTCTTAAATGTCTTTTCTTCATCAATTACAAAAAAAGTGTTCACATTCCAACACTCCTCCTTGAACCTTTTTGGTGATTAATCTTCTAATCTTGTTCTTCATTCTCTTACTCCTTTCTTCTACAACTTCAACCTTCCACCGTCAGTGTTGGCTTCTTCTTCTTAATCAATCTTTTCTTTTCTTCCTCAAGTTCATCTTCTCAAGAACCTCCTTCCTACCCGATGTGAGAATTTTGGAGTTGACCACTCTACCTACCTTCTTCTGCTTTGGGTGCTCGGCATGACACTCTCTTCCACCCAAATCCAATGACACCTCTGTCGTCATGGCCACCCTGCTTACCACTCCCTTGTGGCGCTTGGTGCAAGTTAGGTTTAGGATAGTTTGGCTCTGATAAGCCCCAAGTTTCATCTCCCATAAGTCCCTTAAGAAAATAAGCTCTGATACCATGTTAAAAATCAGATTTTGTTCTAATAACATGTTAAGAACCAAAGGAGTAAAAACAATCTAAAATAAAGAACCAACACATAACACACATATAAAGGCACATGACATTGAACGTGGTTCGGCATAACTCGCCTACATCTACAGATGAGAGGGTTTTCACTATAATAATATGAATACAATATATACAATTGTTTCATCACACTATCACCTTCATTATGAGTGATTGTAGGATCCTCTAATTCTTCAGCCAAACTTCTTGTTCCTATGGTGTTTAATACCACCCCTTGGTACCCTTACATTAAAACCCCTTGTATCCTCAAATTCTCTCTTTCTTTACTTCCCTCTCTCATAACCTTGAATTGGTTCTAACCCCTCGATTTATAGGTAAAATAGGATATTCTTTTTCTACTAGGATTCATATTCCTATTCCTAATAGAACTCCTCTAATTTAAATCATTCTCCTATTTTAACTTAATAAAGTCCTAAACCAATTCTTCTTTTCTAATACATCTCACAATAGGAAAGGAAAACAATTATTCTCAATTACAAATTCCGAAACTAGAAATTTGCCTAAAACTTAAATTCTTTTTTCTTCTTGTTTGCCTTTTCTTCTTGATTGCCTTTTCCTCATCAATTACCAAAAAATGTTCACATTCCAACAATTTGACCCATACGACAGTTTTAACTTTTCTTTATTTTAATCTAGGAAACCTTTTCCCCCACTTTAAGACATTCAAGTAACTTCTAGGAGTTTTTCATATTTGTTTGTGCTTGATCATTTGGAGTTTGATTTTCTATAGTATGGATGAAGGATGTCGCAAATGTTGGGTCTATGGATAAGGAGGTAATGATCTGTTTCCTCTATCCTACATGATATTCAAGAAGGCCCTTAAGATCGTTTATTGTATGGACCATTGATAAGGTGACAATTTTTGAAGTATCCTTTCATAATAAGGAGTATCAAGTCTATCACCATTCAGATTTTATTATGCTAGCCCTTTTTGACATATTTACGTGCTTTAAGCACATATGTGGGTTGACTACCTCAACCTTGAGACCTGTATCTATCATTTCTTGGTTCATCATTTCTATGCTAACCTTGTTTCGTTTTATACTTTTGAGCTTATTTAAGAATGGCTATTTTTCCAGTGAGAGTGACCATCCACCCATAAATTTGATCACCTAACAATGTTTCAAGAATTGACCGTTGATCCCACCATCACACAATTTAGGCACATTATACCTAGACATTTGCTTCCTTAGATTAGACTCATCCATCAAGTCTTTGGGTATATACTTTTGCCCAAATCTAGGCATAAAGATGATCAAACGCATAGACTTCTATTTGTTAGGTAATCTACTTTTATGTGAGCATGTCAATTTAGGTTATATCATCTTTAGAGAATTGACCATATAACTAACCATCACTCTGCCCATTTATGTTCATGGATATTCTTGCTATGGATTGTTACAATGATAAAGGTGTGTGGTATGCTGCATGAGTTGCATTGTTGTATCAATTTTAGATTTCAGAATATGAACCTCTACTGTTGGTTATGCAAGCTTTTGTAACCCGTATTGCATCGCCTTGAGAGAGGATGTTACATTCAGAAGCAAACCTGCGAAATTACAAGACACCATCAGTTGAAAATAATCACATTCTAGAATCAAAATGAATGACTACGATTCAAATATCCTTCAGCATTCTACATACTGCAATGGTATTGACATGTATAGTATTAGGAGTACAACTTGCACAACTTGATTCTGTTACAATAGTTGCCAACTTGATTCTGTTACAATAGTTGCCAACTTGATTCCGTTGCAACCATTGCTAGCTGATTTTGTTACACTTTAGAACTTGTATAAAAGGAAGACTACACGTGCATTGTATTGTAACTTTTACTAGAATTCAATAAAAATTTCTTCAACAGTTTTCTTGTTCTGTTTTTCCGTGAAACTTTTTTTTTTGTTTTCTTGGAAAGTTTTGCGACTTTTCTTTCTCAATTCTAAGACTTCTTCATGGTATCAGAGTTCTTCAATCATCATTGACATGGATGATCTTGAAGATTTATCCAACTCTAAGAGCAAGATCAAAATGACAGATCTAGAAAAATTAGTTCACAACAATGATCAGCTGAAGAACTTCAGCTTTCCAAATTCTCTACCACTGTCGCTGTCAAGTTAGGAGAAAAGAACCACAACTACTAGAGGTCTCAAGTATTACTAGCTCTTACATCATTCTAGCTTGAAGGTTTCATCAATGGTGAACGTCCCTGCCCTAAGCCTTTCATCTTGAGTAAAGATGTTGAAACCAGAGACCTAGTGAGAAAAGCTAATCCTGATTATTTTTTATGGAAAAAGAATCGATCAATTTCTTATAAGCTGGTTATATTCTTCAATCTCTAAATCAATGTTTGGATATGTTGCAAAATGCTCAAGCTCCTTTGAAATTTGGAAAACTTTAGAAAATCACTTTATTACCGAATCAAAGGCTAGAACAATGTATCTTAGGAACTTGTTGCATAATACAAAGAAAGAGTGCTTAAGCATCAATGAATTTGTGCTTAAAATGAAAGGTTATGCTTATTCTCTCTTAGCAAGTGGAGTGATTTTAAGCACTAAAGAATTGATAGCCTATATTCTAGATGGCTTAGGCCCTGAATATGATGTTGTATCAGTACACTTATTAGCTAGAGGAGATGATATTACTCTCCAAGAGGCACAATTCTTACTCCACAAACATGAAATTCAACTAGAGAGGTATAATAGTGCACACAACCTATACCATGACAACATTGCCTTGATAGCACAAAAAAAAACCTCAATTCACCCTTACCATAGTGTTAATATAGGACATTTACCATACATCAATACCATTCAACATTCTACACCTATAATAGTTCCAGTACCAATACCATACACTCCCTCAACACAATATCATGTACCTACATTACACTACAATTCGCCACCCGCATCAGACTTCAGTAACTCAAGCAACACCTTTTTACCTCACAATGCCTTAATGGTGCAAAATACAAGAAGGATACACCCAAACTCTAGACGAGGGAGAGGTAGAAACTTTTTCAAGCTAAAAAATTTCTGTCAGGTATGTGGAAAACCTAGCCACACGGTTGTATAGTGTTGTCACAGGCTTGGTTTGTCCTATAATGGTCCCCAAAACTAGCCTCAACAGCCTCAATATCACCAAACTATTCAACAACAATCCTTTTCACCTAATCAAACTAAATTCTACACTTGGTTTGCTTGTTTTAAAACTTTAGTTTGATTGGGTGAAAAGGATTGTTGTTGAATGATTTGGTGATAGATCCTGGCTCTACAAATCAATCAAAAGAAGTTCTTACACCATAGCCTAATTCGCCACAACTACAACAACATCAACAACTAATTTCTCAACATCTAAGTCCAATGTCCTACTTAGCTCAACCAATTTCAGTGGTAGATTCTCAGTGGTACCTTGATTCCACAACTACCAATCACATTAGCTCAAAAATTCAATCTCTGGACACTGTAAAACCTTATGGTGGTCCAGAAAAACTTCAGGTTGGAATTGGTCAGTGTCTCTCTGTCACTTACATTGGTAATCTTCACCTTTTTACATCACTATCTTCATATAAGTTACTAGTCAATAATGTGTTAGTTGTACCACAAATTACAAAAAATTTGATCAGCATATCGAAACTCACTCAAGATAATGTAGTTAGTGTTGAGTTTCTTGTTGACTTATGTGTTATAAAGGACAAGGCGACGCAAATAATTCTGTTGGAAGGGAAACTTAGCAATGGATTATATCAACTGTCTTCACTTGCTACTCAAAGTTTCTATGCAAGATCATCAGTGCTTGGTTCTGTTAATTTTGCTTCAAGAATAAAGTCTTCAACCAACATAGAAGCTATCTCCACAGTTGACAATTTGAGACTTCAAAATTTGCATTTTTCAAATATAGCTACTACCATTAATAAGCATGATTCAGTTGTATGGCATATGAGACTTGGCCACCCTCATTATAAGATTTTTCAAGTTGTTATACATAATGCAATGAATAAAAAACTTCCTGCTTCAAAATCAATGTTGCACAATTATTTAGCCTGGCATCAGCAACCTTTCTCTCAGTCAGCAACAATCAGCACAAAGCTATTGGAGTTGATCTTTGCTTACTTATGGGGTCCATCACCAGTATGTTTAATTTTTTTTTTTTTTTTTGTTTAGTGTAAATAATTTT
The DNA here is from genome assembly GCA_026225825.1 of Pistacia integerrima. Lineage (NCBI taxonomy): Eukaryota > Viridiplantae > Streptophyta > Magnoliopsida > Sapindales > Anacardiaceae > Pistacia > Pistacia integerrima. Next base: position 4,289,121 of record CM047748.1, read on the forward strand.
GATGTGTGTTTGTTTCTCTAGATTCATAACTTTAACACGTGATGTGTGTTTCCGATGAGGTGCATCGTAAGTTACTTTGTTTTGACAGAATTAAAAGGCAACAATGGAATGAAACGAGTTGGTGATCGAATTGTTACGCGTATTCGCACTTCACTATTGCAAAAAGGGGTAACTTTTCTTTTTCTCTATTTCCTTTTGTTTACATTTGTACATTGGGGACAATGTTGATTTTAAGGTTGGGGGTAGGAATTCACACCTTTATGCAAATTATAGACATATGGATTTAGGGAGCAAATTTTTTTTTTCTTTTATAGTTTTTTTTGTTTTATTGTGAGTTTTTTTTTCTCTTGGATTAATTTATATGTCTATGATAAGAATATAATTGCAATAACATGTAACAAGTAGAGGACATTAATTTTTGCCTTTAATTATGGATGATTGTCAATATTAATGACATTTAGTTTGAGACCCTAGCAGTTTGTGGATTGAAAGTGGTTAAGTTTACTTACTTAGAGACGTTTTATGTGTGAATATTTCATGGACATTTTTGCAATCTCAACAAACTCTAGAACTTATTTGATAACCACTTGAGGAGAAATCCTAGAGTTCACATCACTTAGGAAATAATTTAGGCTATTTTTGAATCGATTGAGCCTTTCAAGCCGACCCTTTTTAATGTCATCGCTAGTTAACCCTTTTGAGCCTTTTAAACACAATTTAACCTTCTTTTTCTTTCTTTGAACTTAATTTTTTACCCTACCCCTGATTATAAGCCTAAAACACAATCCTACCCATTTTATCCTTAAAAGACTTAATTGTTATTCAAGCTTAGTACGGGTATTGGTGAGGAAGTGTATTTGTGCCACAACCCAAGTTTATGTGAAGAAATCGGTTGGGGGTTGTGGAGTGCTTTTAAGATCAGTGGGGCTATGTGTGTGTTTTCTACTTCCTTCTTATTATTGTTGTAAAAAAAAAAAAAAAAAAAAGTGGGCATTGAAAAGCATTGTGAAGATTTGGAATTATATAAATGAGTTTATATTACTATCGGAAAGAAAGAGCTCGATAAAGGTTGGGAAGCTACTTAGTGAAAAAGGGAAGTGTTTTTGTATGATAGTAATAAGAATGAATGAAAATTAAGTCTCTTAATTTGATTTTTGTTAATTTCCCCTTTCGTTCCTTCATGAACTCATACCCTAGCCTAACATTACAACGTTTCGAAAGACCTATTGATCCAAGGTAATGTGAAATTCTACATTAGTGGAGAGTGGTTTGAAAAGTGAGCCTATGGAGTTTGATTCCATGATTCAAATATAAGTCATAACCTGAATACTGAGATCAAAATTTTATTCATGAATGTTATGCATAAAACCATCTGAGTTTGTACTAATGGTTTGTGGTTGTATGGATGTTCTAGGGTCAATAACAAAAATGGAATTGATGTTTGCATTATTTGTGAGTTTAGGTGATTTTTAATTATTCTATTTGTTTTATGTGTATGCTATTTTTGAGGCACCTTTATGAATTGATCCAAGAATTTTTGTTAGTTTTTGTTCTTGTTTGTATTTTTGGAGTTTAGGTTAAGTTTAGTATGGATGTTTGTGGGTATCATCGCTGGAAACCCTCACGAGACTACAACTCGTCCAACTAGGGCCGCCTAGGGGTTTAAACCCTTGTTGCATACGCTAAATGCAATCGTGTCAATCTACGAAAGTGGTTTAGGATAGTTTAGATATAGGTTTTAATTGGTTGTTTTATTTTCAATCTTAGAGACTTATTTTATTGCTTAGTGTGCTAGGGATTAGCAAAAAGCTAGTTGGGGGTTGTGATAAGAGCTTGAAAGTATACATTTTATTAGTGATTTAATTGGATTATTTGTGGAAAAAGATGTTTAATTGTTGGAATTTGAATTTGTTATTTCATAAATACCTTTTACAGGATCACGGGTGTATTTTGAGTATTTTCAGGTTCAAACTGATATTTAAAGGAAAAAGAATGATGTCGATGGAATTCGTGACGAGTAGGAACAAACGGTGCAAGAATCGGAGTTGAAACGAAAAAGTTGTGATGCGTCGAATCTACAACGTAAAATCTGGAAATCCTTTAAGATGAGCATGCTTCGATGTTTTGATCATAACTTGAGCTGTGGTAATCAGAATTTGACGATTCTGGTGGAGTTGGCAAGCTTATTCAAAGAGCTACAAAGTTTGTGTTGATGACTTTACCAAATTCTGAAGTTCACGGACTCTGGGGGTAGAAAGAACGATCGCCACAGCGATCATTTCTCATCGCCGCAGCGATGGGTCTCGGGCCTGTTTGGGTTATTGCATTCTCCTAATCCGAATTTGAGTGGGTTAAGGATTTTAATTCTTTTCCTAAGTAACCTGAAAACCCTAGACTATAAATAAGGATTTTTAATTAGTTTTAAGGGGGATTGAAGAAGGAGAAAGGACGGCCACTACTTTGGAGATCGGAATTCTTGCGACTCTCATTCACAAATTAGAGAGGTGTTTCTATTTTCCGTTCTTGAACTCATGTTATTCAATATAATGGTTGTTTTTATTATTGTAATTATGAACTAAATCTCTTTTCTAGGGCTAAAGATGTAGCCCAATTTATGAATATGTGTTGATTTAATTTGTTGTTAATTCTTATTGAGCATTTAATTCTAAGTTTTATTATTGTGCATAATGCTTTCAATTCTTAAGGATCCGAGAGTTGAATGATATCATGGGTTAGGTTGAGATCGAGAGACGATACCTGATTTGTCTAAGGTAATAAAACCATAGATTGAGCGAACACTAGAGATAGGTTACCGCGATCCTTGAGGCTCGGTAAATTCCATAGAACTTAATGATCTCTTAGCTCCTAAATCCAACTTAGAGATATCTTGAGTTGTTGCTTAAGGGTTAATTTGCTAATTGCTCGAGAGAGAGTTAGTGGAATAATAGGGGATTTGGCTTTTAGAATACGCTCAATTAGGTTAAAAACAGATGTCAATGCATAAGATTAAATTGGTGCGAAATCTATGCCCTAGGTTTAGTCATATTGATCTTTACATCGAAGTGCTTATAAAATTCTGCATTTATTTGGTTTTTTAGTTTGTTTACTTTTTCATGAAATTCATTCTTAAAATTCAGTTTAATCAAATAGCAATAAAATAGATTAGTTTGGTACTTGGTAGGTAGTTCTCTTGGGATTCGACACTCGTTTACTCGAGCTTTATTACTTGCACGATTTCGTACACTTGTCAATTACCTACATGGCCTTATCCATTTCGGCCAATTCACCTTCCAATCCATCACAATCATCTTTTTTCTAAAACCAAACATATCGTGGGCTTTCTTTCATCGTTTTTGGTTTGGTTATACCCTCAATTTGTTCGATTTCACTCATCTTACAAAAAGTAAGATGTTGGCCCTCAGCATATTTTTTTTGCGTCTTTTAAATCTCTAGAATACTCCCTCTAGTTTTCTAGTATCTCCCTTGCATCTATCAACCTCCAGTGATCATTTTCAAAGCTTTTAAGGTTTAAATTAAATTTTTGTTAAGAATTGGAAGAGTAAAAAAAATCTAAAATAAAGAACAGCACATAACACACATACAAATGCATGTGATATTTTACGTGGTTTGGTATAACTCGCCTACATCCACAGATGAGAGGGTTTTCATTATAATAATATGAATGCAATATAAGTGTTTTATCACACTATCAACCTTCATTATGAACGATCATAGGATCCTCTAATTCTTCGGCTAAACTTTTTGTTCCTATGATGTTTAACACCACCCCTTGGTACCCTTACATTAAAACCCATTGTATCCTCACATTCTCCCTTTCTTTACTTCATTCTCTCATAACATTGAATTTGTTCTAACCCCTCCATTTATAGGTAATATAGGATACTCTTTTTCTACTAGGATTCATATTTCTATTCCTAATAGAACTCTTCTAATTTAAATCATTCTCCTATTTTAACTTAATAAAGTCTTAAACCAATTCTTCTTTCTTAATACATCTCACAATAGGAAAGGAAAACCATTATTCTCATTTACAAATTCCTAAACTAGAAATTTGCCTAAAACTTAAATTCTTTTTTTTTCTTGTTGTTTGCCTTTTCTTCTTAAATGTCTTTTCTTCATCAATTACAAAAAAAGTGTTCACATTCCAACACTCCTCCTTGAACCTTTTTGGTGATTAATCTTCTAATCTTGTTCTTCATTCTCTTACTCCTTTCTTCTACAACTTCAACCTTCCACCGTCAGTGTTGGCTTCTTCTTCTTAATCAATCTTTTCTTTTCTTCCTCAAGTTCATCTTCTCAAGAACCTCCTTCCTACCCGATGTGAGAATTTTGGAGTTGACCACTCTACCTACCTTCTTCTGCTTTGGGTGCTCGGCATGACACTCTCTTCCACCCAAATCCAATGACACCTCTGTCGTCATGGCCACCCTGCTTACCACTCCCTTGTGGCGCTTGGTGCAAGTTAGGTTTAGGATAGTTTGGCTCTGATAAGCCCCAAGTTTCATCTCCCATAAGTCCCTTAAGAAAATAAGCTCTGATACCATGTTAAAAATCAGATTTTGTTCTAATAACATGTTAAGAACCAAAGGAGTAAAAACAATCTAAAATAAAGAACCAACACATAACACACATATAAAGGCACATGACATTGAACGTGGTTCGGCATAACTCGCCTACATCTACAGATGAGAGGGTTTTCACTATAATAATATGAATACAATATATACAATTGTTTCATCACACTATCAGCCTTCATTATGAGTGATTGTAGGATCCTCTAATTCTTCAGCCAAACTTCTTGTTCCTATGGTGTTTAATACCACCCCTTGGTACCCTTACATTAAAACCCCTTGTATCCTCAAATTCTCTCTTTCTTTACTTCCCTCTCTCATAACCTTGAATTGGTTCTAACCCCTCGATTTATAGGTAAAATAGGATATTCTTTTTCTACTAGGATTCATATTCCTATTCCTAATAGAACTCCTCTAATTTAAATCATTCTCCTATTTTAACTTAATAAAGTCCTAAACCAATTCTTCTTTTCTAATACATCTCACAATAGGAAAGGAAAACAATTATTCTCAATTACAAATTCCGAAACTAGAAATTTGCCTAAAACTTAAATTCTTTTTTCTTCTTGTTTGCCTTTTCTTCTTGATTGCCTTTTCCTCATCAATTACCAAAAAATGTTCACATTCCAACAATTTGACCCATACGACAGTTTTAACTTTTCTTTATTTTAATCTAGGAAACCTTTTCCCCCACTTTAAGACATTCAAGTAACTTCTAGGAGTTTTTCATATTTGTTTGTGCTTGATCATTTGGAGTTTGATTTTCTATAGTATGGATGAAGGATGTCGCAAATGTTGGGTCTATGGATAAGGAGGTAATGATCTGTTTCCTCTATCCTACATGATATTCAAGAAGGCCCTTAAGATCGTTTATTGTATGGACCATTGATAAGGTGACAATTTTTGAAGTATCCTTTCATAATAAGGAGTATCAAGTCTATCACCATTCAGATTTTATTATGCTAGCCCTTTTTGACATATTTACGTGCTTTAAGCACATATGTGGGTTGACTACCTCAACCTTGAGACCTGTATCTATCATTTCTTGGTTCATCATTTCTATGCTAACCTTGTTTCGTTTTATACTTTTGAGCTTATTTAAGAATGGCTATTTTTCCAGTGAGAGTGACCATCCACCCATAAATTTGATCACCTAACAATGTTTCAAGAATTGACCGTTGATCCCACCATCACACAATTTAGGCACATTATACCTAGACATTTGCTTCCTTAGATTAGACTCATCCATCAAGTCTTTGGGTATATACTTTTGCCCAAATCTAGGCATAAAGATGATCAAACGCATAGACTTCTATTTGTTAGGTAATCTACTTTTATGTGAGCATGTCAATTTAGGTTATATCATCTTTAGAGAATTGACCATATAACTAACCATCACTCTGCCCATTTATGTTCATGGATATTCTTGCTATGGATTGTTACAATGATAAAGGTGTGTGGTATGCTGCATGAGTTGCATTGTTGTATCAATTTTAGATTTCAGAATATGAACCTCTACTGTTGGTTATGCAAGCTTTTGTAACCCGTATTGCATCGCCTTGAGAGAGGATGTTACATTCAGAAGCAAACCTGCGAAATTACAAGACACCATCAGTTGAAAATAATCACATTCTAGAATCAAAATGAATGACTACGATTCAAATATCCTTCAGCATTCTACATACTGCAATGGTATTGACATGTATAGTATTAGGAGTACAACTTGCACAACTTGATTCTGTTACAATAGTTGCCAACTTGATTCTATTACAATAGTTGCCAACTTGATTCCGTTGCAACCATTGCTAGCTGATTTTGTTACACTTTAGAACTTGTATAAAAGGAAGACTACACGTGCATTGTATTGTAACTTTTACTAGAATTCAATAAAAATTTCTTCAACAGTTTTCTTGTTCTGTTTTTCCGTGAAACTTTTTTTTTTGTTTTCTTGGAAAGTTTTGCGACTTTTCTTTCTCAATTCTAAGACTTCTTCATGGTATCAGAGTTCTTCAATCATCATTGACATGGATGATCTTGAAGATTTATCCAACTCTAAGAGCAAGATCAAAATGACAGATCTAGAAAAATTAGTTCACAACAATGATCAGCTGAAGAACTTCAGCTTTCCAAATTCTCTACCACTGTCGCTGTCAAGTTAGGAGAAAAGAACCACAACTACTAGAGGTCTCAAGTATTACTAGCTCTTACATCATTCTAGCTTGAAGGTTTCATCAATGGTGAACGTCCCTGCCCTAAGCCTTTCATCTTGAGTAAAGATGTTGAAACCAGAGACCTAGTGAGAAAAGCTAATCCTGATTATTTTTTATGGAAAAAGAATCGATCAATTTCTTATAAGCTGGTTATATTCTTCAATCTCTAAATCAATGTTTGGATATGTTGCAAAATGCTCAAGCTCCTTTGAAATTTGGAAAACTTTAGAAAATCACTTTATTACCGAATCAAAGGCTAGAACAATGTATCTTAGGAACTTGTTGCATAATACAAAGAAAGAGTGCTTAAGCATCAATGAATTTGTGCTTAAAATGAAAGGTTATGCTTATTCTCTCTTAGCAAGTGGAGTGATTTTAAGCACTAAAGAATTGATAGCCTATATTCTAGATGGCTTAGGCCCTGAATATGATGTTGTATCAGTACACTTATTAGCTAGAGGAGATGATATTACTCTCCAAGAGGCACAATTCTTACTCCACAAACATGAAATTCAACTAGAGAGGTATAATAGTGCACACAACCTATACCATGACAACATTGCCTTGATAGCACAAAAAAAAACCTCAATTCACCCTTACCATAGTGTTAATATAGGACATTTACCATACATCAATACCATTCAACATTCTACACCTATAATAGTTCCAGTACTAATACCATACACTCCCTCAACACAATATCATGTACCTACATTACACTACAATTCGCCACCAGCATCAGACTTCAGTAACTCAAGCAACACCTTTTTACCTCACAATGCCTTAATGGTGCAAAATACAAGAAGGATACACCCAAACTCTAGACGAGGGAGAGGTAGAAACTTTTTCAAGCTAAAAAATTTCTGTCAGGTATGTGGAAAACCTAGCCACACGGTTGTATAGTGTTGTCACAGGCTTGGTTTGTCCTATAATGGTCCCCAAAACTAGCCTCAACGGCCTCAATATCACCAAACTATTCAACAACAATCCTTTTCACCTAATCAAACTAAATTCTACACTTGGTTTGCTTGTTTTAAAACTTTAGTTTGATTGGGTGAAAAGGATTGTTGTTGAATGATTTGGTGATAGATCCTGGCTCTACAAATCAATCAAAAGAAGTTCTTACACCATAGCCTAATTCGCCACAACTACAACAACATCAGCAACTAATTTCTCAACATCTAAGTCCAATGTCCTACTTAGCTCAACCAATTTCAGTGGTAGATTCTCAGTGGTACCTTGATTCCACAACTACCAATCACATTAGCTCAAAAATTCAATCTCTGGACACTGTAAAACCTTATGGTGGTCCAGAAAAACTTCAGGTTGGAATTGGTCAGTGTCTCTCTGTCACTTATAGTGGTAATCTTCACCTTTTTACATCACTATCTTCATATAAGTTACTAGTCAATAATGTGTTAGTTGTACCACAAATTACAAAAAATTTGATCGGCATATCGAAACTCACTCAAGATAATGTAGTTAGTGTTGAGTTTCTTGCTGACTTATGTGTTATAAAGGACAAGGCGACGCAAATAATTCTGTTGGAAGGGAAACTTAGCAATGGATTATATCAATTGTCTTCACTTGTTACTCAAAGTTTCTATGCAAGATCATCAGTGCTTGGTTCTGTTAATTTTGCTTCAAGAATAAAGTCTTCAACCAACATAGAAGCTATCTCCACAGTTGACAATTTGAGACTTCAAAATTTGCATTTTTCAAATATAGCTACTACCATTAATAAGCATGATTCAGTTGTATGGCATATGAGACTTGGCCACCCTCATTATAAGATTTTTCAAGTTGTTATACATAATGCAATGAATAAAAAACTTCCTGCTTCAGAATCAATGTTGCACAATTATTTAGCCTGGCATCAGCAACCTTTCTCTCAGTCAGCAACAATTAGCACAAAGCTATTGGAGTTGATCTTTGCTTACTTATGGGGTCCATCACCAGTAGTTTCAAAGGAAGGGTAAATATATTACATTGTTTTCCTTTATGATTTCAGCTGATATTCCTGGATATATCCACTAAAGCTAAAATAAGAAGCCTTTACTATTTTCAAACAATTTTATGCACTTGTGGAAAGACAACTTGAAACTCAACTGAAATGCATTCAAACTGATTGGGGGAGGTGAGTGTCGATGCTTTTTACCTTACTTAAGTTCTCATGGCATCAAGTTCAAGCATCCATGCCCCCATGTCCACCAACAAAATGGAAAAATTGAGAGGAAGCATCGACATATTATGAGAATTGTATGGTCTTGGGTAGGAAAAACACCTACAGCCAAAGACTTTTAGCAGGGTATAATTAAGAGCTTTGTGGGGGAGGTGGGTGTCGATGCTTTTTACCTTACTTAAGTTCTCATGGCATCAAGTTCAAGCATCCATGCCCCCATGTCCGCCAACAAAATGGAAAAATTGAGAGGAATTACAAAAATTGGCCTGACCTTACTAGCACAATCTTCAATGCCTTCTCAATTCTGGTGGCATGCTTTTCATATTGTAGTTTATCTAATAAACAGGTAACCAACTCCAGTCCTTCAGTACTTATCCCCCTTTGAGAAATTGTTTCACAAAGCTCTTAATTATACCCTGCTAAAAGTCTTTGGCTGTAGGTGTTTTTCCTACCCAAGACCATACAGTTCTCATAAAATGGATTATCATACCAAACCCTGCATCTTTATTGGATATAGCTCTTCTCACAAGGGCTACTTATGTCTAAGTGAAATAAGAAGAGCCTATATCTCCAAGCATGTCAACTTTGATGAAACAAATTTTCCATCCAAGGACGTGCAACTTGTTATTTTAGCTTCTCAACAGTAACCAACTGAGTCAGTTGTCTATCCCTCTAACTAGCAACTTCCATGTGCACTGCCAACTGATTTTTCGTGTAAACTAGTAGTTCCATCTACAATTGCTACTGATGTTAATTCAACAGGATTAGCAACTAAACCTTCAAATGGTAATCTGACAGCATCTTCTTCTCCAACTCAATCTTAAAGTCAGACCTCTAATGACAAAGTCACTAAAAATGTTGAAACATCAACAGAGTATCAACCCTCAGGACTGTATCAGGTTATGAATGATAACACATCCTCATCAATTCCTACAATTCACCTAGAAGTTCAACTCCTTTTGTCTCAAAATTCATCAACCTTATAGCCCCTAGACACCAATAAACATCTTATGTTAACTAGATCTAAAAGCAAAACAAATGCTCTAGTTGCTGAGACATCTTCTGCAACACCAATCTATGAACCTTCAAATGTACATGAAGCCTTGAATTCTCCAGAATGGTTTTCAGCTATGAAATAGGAATATAATGCTCTACAGGCCAATAACATATGGACATTAGTCCTTATGAGAGTCAAATGACCTTGGTAGACAACAAATGTGTGTTTCGCATTTAGTTTAACATGGATGGTAGTATTTCCAAGCATAAAACATGGTTGGTGGCTAAGGGGTTTCAACAAACTCCTAGAATAAACTAATTTGAAACTTTTGCTCTAGTAGTCAAGCCACGTACTATCAGAATCATCTTTACATTGGCTGTTCAACTCAATTGGAAAATTAAACAAATTGATATCAATAACACCTTCCTTAATGGCGATCTCACTGAAGTTGTTTACATGACACAATCGGTTAGGTTTATTGACAAAAACAAGCTCGCTTATGTATGTAAATTGAACAAGGCCTTGTATGGCCTTAAGTAGGCCCCTCGCGTCTGGTTTGAGAAGCTCAAAGGAGTGCTATTGGAAAAGGATTTTCAGAATTCCTTATCAGACAGTAGCTTGTTCATTCACCATTCTTCTACGAAGGTTGTTTATCTACTAGTATATGTGGATGACATCTTAATTACAGGTAATGACTTTGCTTATACTCAGTAGCTAGTTGACGAATTACATAAAACTTTTGCCTTGATTATTTAGGAGAATTGAGTTACTTCCTTGGCTTTGAAGTAGTGAGAACTAATGTTGGCATTCATGTTCATCAATCTAAGTATGTTGCTGACCTACTTAAAAGGGTTAGAATGTTTGGTGCCAATTGCTACTTCAACACCTATAGTTGCAAATACCAAATTGGTTAAAGATGATGATGTCTTATTTGACAATCTAGCCCTGTATAAAAGTGTTATTGGTAGCCTATAATATTTGACTATAACATGGCCAGATTTGGCCTTTGTTGTTAATAGATTAAGTTAATTCCTACATAGTCCATTTATGTCTCATTGGGTTGCTTATAAAAAAGTCATATGTTATGTCAAAGACACTTTTGATGTTTGTCTCAAGTTTCAGCCTTCTCAAAATCTAGTGTTAGAAGGCTTTACCAATGCAGATTGGGCCAATGATCTTAATGATAGAAAGTCAACCAGTGGCTTTTGTGTTTGTCTTTTTGGCAACCTCATTAGCTGGGTATCTCGCAAGCAAAAAGTGGTGGCTTTGAGTTCTACAGAAGATGAATATAGGTCACTCACTCAAGCCTTTACTGAACTTGTTTGGGCTCAAAGTTGTTACATGAATTAAAGGTTTCTATTCCTAATCAATCAGTCTTGTTGTGTGACAATAAGAGTGCAAATGCCCTCGCTACAAACCCTATGTTCCATGCTCAAAACCAAACATATCGAAATTGATGTGCATTATATCTGAGACTTGGTTCTCTCAAAGAGATTAGTTGTTTAGTACATTGCATTGAGTTTCAGATTGCAGATATACTTACAAAACCTTTGCCTATCACACGCTTTCAAATGTTGTGTGGTAAACTGCGTTGGACTTCTCTTACCAGTTTCAAGGAGGACACACAGTCCATTATCAATTGTCCTACAAGTTTCAAGGAGGACATTATGTCTCTTATTTTCTCTTGTACCTAGCTAACTTCTTCTAGTACTTCTTCAAGTAAAAACCAAAACTAGTTTGCACACCTTTGCTTTTTTTTTTTTTTTTTTCAAACTTTCACAGCTTACTGCTATTCAGTTTGAGGGAGGATGTTACGGTAACAAAGGTGTGTGGTATGCTGCATGTACTGCATGAGCTACATGTGCTGTATCAGTTTTAGATTTCAGAATACGAACCTCTACTGTTGGTTATGCTCTTGCAACCTGTATTACACAGCTTGAGAGAGGATGCTACATTTAGTAGCAAACCTGCAAAATTACGAGACACCATCAATTGAAAATAATCACATTCCAGAATCAAAATGAATGACTACAATTCAAAAATCCTTTTGCATTCTACATACTGCAATGGTACTGACATGTATAGTATTAGGAGTACAATTTGCACAACTTGCATTGCCAACCTGATTTTGTCACAACAGTTGCCAACTTGATTTCATTGCAACCATTGCTAACTGATTATGTTACACTTTAAAACTTGTATAAAAGGAGACTACCCATGCATTGTATTGTAACTTTTACCAGAATTCATAAAATTTTCTTTAGTAGTTTTCTTGCTCTGTTTTTCTATCAAACTTTTTTTGTTTTCCTGGAAAGTTTTGCAACTTTCCTTTCTCAATTCTAGGACTTCTTCAAAGTTAAAAGAAAAATCACTTTTAGATGTTCCTAACCAAAAGTTTTGAAAAGTTGGTACACTAATTAATAAACATCCCTAACAAAATTAGAGTTTAATGCACACTAGTGCACTTCACAACTCACAAGCGCAATGTGTCTATTATGCATAAGGGATACCTACAAGTGTTATAATAAGTATTCGTTTGGAGAATTTAATTTTTAATCAAAGCCTTATGCACTGTATTTATTGAATTTAATGAGTATAAAGTTTTCGTGAAAGTAAATATTTGACATTTTAAAAGAGTCATAGGCTCAACATCCGTTTGTATCCTTGCTAGAAAATAGAAAAAATAAAACTCAATAAAGATAGGTTGACAAACGAATTTCACAAATTTTCTCTCATAACCCCAACATGACAGATGATTTTTGTTTTCTGGTGAATTTTCCTACTTGTTAACGTTGCTTAGGGTTGTGGTAAGAGTACCACCTTGGTTTTGTGAGATTCGTTTGTCAATGTAGTATTGCCAAAAAAAAAAAAATTATATGAGATCCAAAAGGAAGCTTCATCAATCAACTAAATATTATGCATGATGAAAATATGATAGAATCTTTTGCTCAAAGCCAAAGCTAGCAAGTCAAATATAGGTAAAATGAAAAAAATAAAACATGATAATTGTGAATACCTAAAAGAAAAGACTAAAAAGTATAAAAATCACGGATAAATCTTTCTACCTGACAACTGACATTCATTAACCTTAAGGTAATTGAGAAGATAGTGTCAGTCGAATCGAATCAAAGAAGTTATCAATTGTTCATAAATTAATGTCAACTTTTCTTCTACATTAAATACATTATTAAATTAAATACTTAATTTATCTATTCTTAAGAAAAAATTAAAATTATCGTGGTTGATCATAAAATTCTAGATTTTATGCTCTTCTTTTCTAGAAGAATAAGGTAACGATTTTCTGGTAAGAGCACAATATATGATTGTTCATTAGATACATTAATCATAAATATCCCCTGATTAAGATTTTAAGAGACAAGAAATCGAATTTTGCAAGAATTATCATGTTCCATTAAAAAAACAAAAGAATAGAAAGTCTTTAGCAATTTTTTTTGCTTTACCAATGTTAAAATTCTAGATAGAAAGGCAAAGAATTCTAGAGAGAAGGCAAAGAATGAAATTGCATATTCAAATGTGTGGTTTCCAATGTACAAGAGCCCTCTATTTATACATTACAATACATGCTAGAATCATGCTAATTAGTTATGCTAATGGCTAAAATCAAGCTTTGCTTAATTTTGGTTAACACTCCCCCTCAAGCTCAAGGTGGTAACGCAGATTCTAGCTTGAGATTAGAAACTAACTTCATGAATCATCTGGGGTGATGAGCTTTTGTGAAGACATTGGCAAGTTGATCGACGGAGCATACAAATAACAACTCAATAATGCCTTGTGTAATGTGGTGGCGAATGAAGTGACAGTCAATCTCAATGTGTTTAGTGTGTTTATGGAAGACATCATTGTGTACAATATGTATGACACTTTGATTGTCACAATGAATAGAATGGCAGAGGAATGAGCAAAACCCATATCTTTTAGGAGCCATCGGAGTCAAAGTATCAGCTAGCCCATGATTCTTTTAGGAGCCATCGGAGTCAAAGTAGTTTAGTAGTGGTATCAGCTAAAGGCATGATATTCGGCTTATGTGCTAGATCGAGCTGTAACTGATTGTTTCTTAGTTCACCAGGAGATGAGTGAGTCACCAAGGAAAAAATAATACCTAGTGATGGAGAGTGGATCAATAGGATCCTTTGCCCAATCGACATCAGAATAAGCACAGAATTGTAGTAAGGAGTGAGTAGAAAATGAAAGACCCATAAAGAGAGTGTCTTTGATGTATCTAAGAATCCGTAGGATAGTAGTACAATGGGTGGAGTGTGGAGCAGGCATGAATTGACTAACAGTATGAACAACATAAACGATGGTAGGTCGAGTGACAGAGAGAGAGACTAAACTGCCCACTAACTATCTGTATAGGGTTGGATTTGAAATGGGTGTGCCATAGCGAGTGTATGCCCCACATCGTCCTAAGCGCCCACTAACTATCTGTATAGGGTTGGATTTGAAATGGGTGTGCCATTTATGGGAGTAAGGCAAGCATCTGTTTCTAGTGGAGTAGAGGCGACCCTCACATCAGTAATGCTAGCATGAGAGAGCAAGTCAAATGCATACTTTTCCTGGGAAAGAGAAATATCATCAGGAGTGGAAGAGACATCGAGTCCCAATAAGTAAGAGAACCAAGTTATTTTATCTCAAAGTGTTGGCTAAAGGAGCTTTTAAGCTTGGTGATGTCTGATAGATAGCCGCTAGTGATAATCATATCATCCACATAGAGCAAAAGAGGAATAAGGCCTTGGTCAGTTTTACAAATAAATAAGGCAGAATCTGGGGACTTGAAGAAAATCCGAAGGAGTTCATAGTTATATTGAACTTTGCATACTAGGCTCGGGGCGATTGTTTGAGCCCATATAAGGCCTAAAGCAATCTACACACTTTGTTGGGCAGATGATCATAACCGGGTGGTGGTTGCATATAGACTTCTTCCTTAAGCTCACCATTAAGAAAAGAATTTTTGACATCCATCTAAAATAAATGTCATTTCCGAACTACAACAATTGTCAATATTCGAACTGAAGTGAGATATGCAACAAGAGAAAATGTCTCTTCATAATCAATTCCATACTCTTGAGTAAAACCCGTGGCCACTAGACATGCTTTATAATGTTCCATAAACCTATCTAAAAGAGTTTTGATCTTGTAGGCCCATTTACAACCCACAAGAGTTTTATTTGGCGGATGAACTATCAACTCCCATTTCCTCATCTTCTCTGGAGCTTTGATCTCTTCATCCATTGCTTGCTGCCAAAGAGGGTTAGAGCGAGCCTCACGATAAGTGTGAGGCTCATGCAAGGAGACTATAGCTGAGAAACAATAAAAATCAGTAAGACCGGAAGAGGGTTCTCTTACACAAGAAGAGCGATGAAGAGCCAAAATATGTGACTCATCAAGGCTATCAGAATGTGCCACAGGTGCTGAATCCTCAGAAGGTGTAAATCATCAGGAGCAGATGAAGGGGGATTGACATAGTCAAGCTTAGAAGAGGTCTCTGCATTCAATGGAAATAATTTTGCAAAAGAGTGACTAATAAGGGAAGAAAAAGATGAGATATGAAATTTGGACAAAGAAAAGAACATGATATGTTCACAGGAGACACGTAAGCGTTGGGAGATGGGATCCTAACATCGATACCCCTTATGTTCTATACCATATCCCTAGAAACAACACAAATGGGCTCGCGATTCAAGTTTAGACCACTCACAAGGCTGCAAAAGAATGAAACAAACACACCCAAACACTTTTAAGATATTGTAGTTGGTAGAGCAGCCAAGAAGACGCTCATAAGGAGTTTGATAGTTTATGATAGGAGAAGACATGCGATTGATGAGAAAGACATTAGTGAGGGCAACCTCTCCCTAGAATGATTCGGGACAAGAAGATGATAGAAGCATGGTTTAAGTATAATCCAAGATATATCAATGTTTGCATATGGGTTGACTATTCTGTTGAGAGGTTCCAAGACAAGATTGTTGAATGATGGTTCCACTGGCAAGAAGAAAGTCATTCAAGATAGAATCACAATACTCCATGGAATTATTAGTACAGAGCATTTTTTTTCTTGGAGTATTGTGTTAGTACCATGGTCACAAAGTTTTTGTAAGTTTGAGAGACTTCAGACCTGTTTTTCAAGAGATATATCCAAGTAAAACGAGAAAAATTATCTATAAAAATGATAAAGTATTGTGAACCTCCATAATACAGGTTGGTGTAGGACCGTAAACATCAATGTGAATCAAATCAAAGGGAGTGTAAGAAATAGAGTCACTACTACTAAAAGGCAAAGCAGGTTGTTTAGACAAAAGACATGACACACAATCAAATGTTTCAAGTTTATTAGAACCCAAATGACCATTGGGAACAAGTGAGCATAATTTATTCAAAGAAATGTGACCTAAATGAAGATGCCATAAGTTAGAAATGGATAAGGTAGATGCAATTGACAAGGAAGGAGATGTTTTAGAAGGTGGAAGCTGGAGGGAGGTGAGCTCAAACAAGCATCCTATTTTACACCCTATCCCAAGAATCTGACTTATCTGAGAATCCTACACATGACAAACATGAGAAGAAAAGGTAATGTGAAGACTAAGTTCACATAGTTGACTAACAAAAACAAGATTATATGTGAGTTTTGGAATGAGAAAAGTATTAGGTAGAGACATAGTTGGAGCAGAGACGGTTCCCATATGACTAACATGCATATGAGAACCATCTGCAGTATGAATGACAGGTGTATTTGAATTAAGAGATGTATCAGATAAGACAAATGAATCAGGAGTCATATGATTACAACAGGCCGAATCAATAAGCCACGAAATAGTACCTGAAGTGGTGGACAAGGTAGTGTGAGGACCAAAAGAATCAGACAAAACCTGTTTAAGGAGAGACTATATATCATGAGGGGTAGGCTATGATGAAGCTGAGGATGTCTCAGTGATAACAGCAGCAACGTGTGAAGACGATATGGATTTTCCAAGTTAAGGACAACGAGACTTGGTGTGACCCTTTTTTTTTTTTTTTTTTTCCGTAATTGCATTGAATGCTTGGTAAATAAAGAATGAGATGTTCATTCTAGTGATTGTATTTGTAAACAAGTGAATCAAATTGCTTGGTAGGATGAGCCTGAGACATAGCTGATATAGGAAGTTGGAATTACTCAAAATAGCTTATGTTGGAAATTGGAATAAGGCAAAACAGAGTCAGTAATGAAGTGGCAAGTCAATAATGATGTGGCAAAGGAGCGATTGACATGGTGATGTGACAAGTCAACGATGATGTGGCATACGTTAACGATGAATTGGTAAAAGTTAATGGTGATGTGACAAAAATGTTGTTGAAGTGGCATTGTTGACTTGGCAAGAAGTTGTTGATGTGTCAATGATGATGTGGCAAAGGAGCGACTGACATGGTAGGGTCAATGCTCACGTGGCAATGCTGACAAGCCAAGGCTTGTACAGACGCTTGCAAAAGTGTGGCAAAGGTAGAGGATCGTAAGGGCAAACGTAAAGGTCCTAGATGGTGTAGAGCAGTTCCCAAGATAGTAGTAAGTGCTATGCTGATATGATTTAATATGCACCAGGAAAATTCCTAGGAAATTGGAGGGGTCACAAACGATTCCACTTAAAACCCAACTTTCTTAGACTATTATCGTCTTAGTGACATAATTTTCCTAGACATGCATATAACCATAGAAATAGCAACTCATTGTCCTAAACCTAGGCTCTGATAACATTTTAGAATTCTAGAGGGAAAGACAAACAAATTTAGAGAGAAAGGCAAAGAATGAAATTGTATATTCAAGTGTGTGGTTTCCAATGTACAATAGCTCCCTACTTATACATTACAATTCATGCTAGAATCATGCTAATGGCTAAAATCAAGTTTTGCTTGATTCAAGCCTTACTTGATTCAAGCTATTGATCAAGCTTTGCTTTGATTTTGGCTAGCAATCAAATTCTTAGATGGAGGATTATTGTTCTGATTTAAGGGGAAGGAAAAAATAAAATAAAAAATCATATGCTTAAAGCATGTATGCTTAAAGCATGTATTGCGATTTTTGTGTTTTTAATTTTTTTTCATCTATCCTTATTTATTGTGACGTGCTTATCATCATTGCCACTTGTTTTATCTTGTGAATTTTGCAGGTATTTATTCTTTAAAACATGTGTGTCTAGAAGAAGATTGACCGCGTAGATTTTTTTTTCTTGTCGTTGCTATTAGTTTGTGAAAGAAATGTAACATTGTTGCATGGAATTTTGACTTTTAAGCTTTTTTGTTTTGTAAAAAGCTATAATACAGTTTCTATAAGAAGCTGAATTTGCAGAAGAGTATGCAGTGCTTGTTTTCGTTCATTAGTGATAATAGTTCGAGGCACCTCGGCTGTCCTTGCGATCATGGGAAGGGCCGCCTCATTGATAGCCTCAGCATCTACAAGAAGGTTTGCACAATATTCTGCTTCTATTATAAAAGAAAAAAAATAATGCTAATCAACTATTTCTCTGTATAAGTTTATAGTTTATAGGCATTAAATTTTCTGTGTTCTTGGTGTTCAACTAATTTCTGAGCTAATATACAATTGTAGGCTAGAAGGCAAAGTGGCATTAATCACTGGAGGATCCAGAGGCATCGGGGAATCCACTGCAAGACTCTTCTCCAAGCATGGGGCTAAAGTACTGATTGCAGATATCAAAGATGACTTAGGTCAATCTTTATGCAAAGACGTTGATTCCGTCGGAGGGACGGCCTCTTTTGTCCATTGTGATGTGACCAAAGAAGAAGATATTGAAAATGCTGTTAACACAGCAGTTTCCAATTATGGAAAGCTAGATATCATGTTCAATAACGCTGGTACAATCGATCAACCAAAACCATCTATACTCGACAATACCAAGTCTGATTTCGAGAAGATCCTGAGTATTAACGTAATAGGCGCATTTCTAGGCACTAAACATGCAGCTCGAGTGATGATCCCTGCTCATCAGGGAAGCATAATAACAACGGCAAGTGTTTGTGCAAGAATCGGAGGAGCTGCAACACATGCTTATACAAGTTCAAAGCACGGCGTGGTAGGGCTGATGAGAAATACTGCTGTAGAGCTTGGACAGTATGGCATTCGGGTAAATTGTGTGTCACCTTACTTGGTTCCAACTCCATTGGCGAATGCTTTCCTCAAAATGGATGATGAGGCAAAGCTTGTTTTCTATCGCTATCTTAATGGGGCTATTCTTAAACCAGAAGATGTGGCTGAAGCCGCTCTCTTTTTGGGAAGTGATGAGTCCAAGTACGTGAGTGGACATGACTTGGTTGTTGATGGAGGCTTTACTATTGTAAATCCAGATTTTTGTATGTTTCCAACATATGATAAATAGTACTCTTGTTAAGGAGAGCTCTAAGAAAGACATATAAATCTTTCTATTAAAGAATTTATTAACAATTCCCATTGCTTGTTTCCGAGTAACAATTTTTGACGCAACGCCAATTTGAAATGATTTAAATGGTTTAGGGTTGGCTTTAATTAATTGAATTTGTGTCGGGCATGTTTGAGTTGACGGATTCTCAACTAGTAAATCTGTTTAGGGACATAATTAATTAAATAAATACATGTAAACTACATTTGCAACATGATTATTTATTTATTTATTTAATGGTTATTCATTTTTAACAGAAATATTCGTTTAAGACACGTTTATTTTATCAAAACATGATAATATATGATCACATATTATCATGTTTGTGTTAAAAGTGATTTATATTATCTTAAGTAGATTTAAGTGTGTCATATACTGATTAAATGAGTTATTTGTGTTATAAAGGAATTACATGAGATTAAATGTGTTAATTCTGTTGTCTTTTAAGTACACAAATTTGATTCCTTTGTTAAATGGGTTATGTGAGTTGTATTCATGTCACTTGTTTTGTGTTCGCAATTTTGAGACGACTGAATAAATAGGTCAAGATATGAATCCTACAAGCTAATTTGTTTTATCACCCCGGTCCTCATCTTAGATTTATTTACTCTAATTATAAATCAAAATAACTATAATTCAAATAAATGATAAGGAATTTTACTTTTGAGAACCACTTAATTAACTAAAAGTAGAGTTTAATTTTTAGTCGAAATCTTATGCACTGTGATTATTGAATTTAATTAGTAAAATGTTTGCGTGATGATAAATAGTTGACATAATAAAATAGCCATAGGCTCCTCATCCGTCACAGTTGGTTCTTTTTAAGGAATCAGCTCTCTGTTTTAGTTTGTACCCTTTCTAGAGAAGAGAAAAAAAAAATTAATTGAGATCAATCAAGTAAATATTGTGCATGATTGATAGAATCTGGTTTGACTCATCATCTCTTATAAACCAGTAGGCTTGAGTGTATATTTAATCGATGTGAGACTCTAATACTCCTGCTCACGGTCAAGCCCATATGTTGGGAGACTCCAACACCTCCTAACTGTTAAACTCATATGTTGGGTCATACCTAGAGGTAGTTGCTAACTCTAACTTTTTACCTGCTTGTTAACCAATCAGCTCAACTGGCCCTAGCCTTGATTCCATGATAAAATTTGAGATAGATTTGACTTCTCACTCAATAAAGTTTTACTGAGTGGGAGGATTACTTCTCTTATAAACTAGTAAGTTTGAGCATACCTAGTCGGTGTGAGACTTCAATAATAATTAAATTTTGATAGAATCTTGAGCTATAGGAGAAAGCTAGCAAGTCAATACTAAGTAAAATAATTAAGAAGAAAGAAAAAAAAAATTGATTATTGTGCATACCTAAAAGAAAAGACGTAAAAGCAGAAAAATCATGGATAAATCTTTACACATGACATTCATTAATCTTATGGTAGTTAGGAGTTAGTAACAGGGCAATTTAATAAAATAGACTATAAATTATTGATTGTTTATAAATTAATGAAGACTTTATCTCCATCATATATATGATATAGATTATTGAAGGATTTAATAATCAATATAATATCTATGGAGAAATTAATTTATAAACTTATATTTAAGACACTAAATTTGACAACTATTCTTTTCATAAACTTTCTCTCATAAACGTGACGTATCAGCTCATAATGGGTCATGTTTGAATAAATACGAGTTGACCAATGATAAGCTGTCACGTTAACATTAGTGAGAGAAGTTTATGAGAAGTATTTGTTAGCCTATCTTTACTCTTCTTTTCCAAAAGAATAAAAAAGGTACGTAACCAATTTTGATAATCAAGAGCATAATATATGATGTTCATTAAACAAATTAATCAACATAAAAACTTATATGAGATGGTCTTACAATCTTATTATGTTAATGTCTAATAATATCGCCGTGTGTTATTCACTGACAAATAAGTTAATTAATTCCAACTTTTGTTTTATTGGTTCTTTTAATCACAATGTAACTGGAAATAAATTACTTTATTTTTATTTCACAATAAATTTTATATTCCCATCATCAGTTTCTAATATAACGCCGCTAATCATAACTAGAGGTGGACATTTAAGACTGGGTCCAAAAGTTTAGCCCAAAAACTTGGTCTTAGGATCGATCCTTGAGAGGACCAGTCCTAGGAGGCCTGGTCCCAAAACAGGACCAGGCCTAAGGAGGTCCCAGCTTGGGCCCAAATTTTTTTAGATTTTTTCAGTTTAATCCCCTGTATAATTATATAAAACCTCCTATAAATTTTAAAATAAACATAAATTATAAGGATTAAAATGAAATTTTACAAAATTTATAAAAAAAAAAAAAAAAAAATTTACTAATAGTTGGCTGGCAACCAACGGTCACATGCCATCAACGGTTATAGTTTTATCTATTATAGTGAAAGTTGATATCGGATTACGCTTCCGTGGTTTTTCTCATTTGGGTTTTTCACATAAAATTTGTGTCTTGCTTGAGATTGATTGATCTTGTATTTTGCTGGTGGTTTGATTTAAATTATTGGACTAATTTTGTGAACCCATTTAAATCACAGAAAGTGGGAAAATTTATTTTCTTAGATTGTTCACTGCACCCGGTTAAGTTTTTTTCCCAAGAGAATATTGGACAATTCCTTGCCATTTGGATTCATTGCTCAAGTATGAATTTTGTGCCTCATGAAAGATACGGAGACAGACACAAAACATTGCTGAAATTTTCCTGAGGATTTGTTCTAAAAATTTAAACTTCTTTTAGAATTAACAAGAAAATGACAACGCTTTTAGATAAATAAATAAAACCCTCGTAAGTTTGTAAACATAAGAATCGAAAGCTTCAAAGTAGCTATCATGGAATTTTTTTAAAAATATAAAGGCACTAGAAAAGCTCTCTCTTAATTCGTCATTTAAAACATTACGAGATTAACTTACATTTGATCAGCATATGCACTCTTGCAAGCCATGCCTCTTTTCACTTGCAAAATCTCCAATACATCACTTCATGCTAATCACATATATGAAACATGTTTTCACTTTCATATTCTTTTTCACTTTTGAAACGTGTTTTAGATATCCAAAGTTCATTGCATTTCCACTTTACACACCAGCATAATTCATGCCTGAGACTCAGTGAAATGTTGCACTTCGATTCCCAGTTGCTGGGAAAGCAAAACGGCATTTACCTTGTGAAAGTTCTCCTGTTCCCTCATCTTTTTGGCTTTGACTACCAGCTGAACTTTTCTTCTTATCCCCAGAAACACGTGGGTTCTTTTGGTTTCCGTCAATCCTCACTGATTCTTCCTTCGGAGCTTCTCCAAATCTGATCTGCTTCCTCGCAGCTTCAAAACCAGATGGCCTTATCTGCGAAAAGCCACTATGGTTTTCAGCCTTCTCAAGCTTTCCAGGTTTTCTATTTTTGTTCACTGATTGCAGGCATTCCTGGAAGCTGGTAGATAAATCAGAGAGCGACTAGGCTCATCTTGTTCATGCATTTCCAAAGCAGGCTCTGCAGAATCGTCCTCCCTGGGCACATTGGTTTTTTCCAAGTTACCATGTGTTGCTCCTCTTCATTTACATCATCTTCCAACATTATAACATCTTCGGTATTAGACCTAGCAGATGGCTCAGGAGGAGGTTCCTCAGATTGAACTTCTAACACTGGACTCTTCTGCGACAGGTTTTGGCTGTTCCCCACTGGCAAAAGATGAGGGATTGAAGGTTCTTTGAAGATGTAACAGGCTCAACCTTGACCTCTTTAACTGCTTTTGGCTGTTCATCCCTGGTAGAAAATGAGTGGAATGGTAGATTCACCGAAGATCTAATCTGATCCAATTTGATCTCTTCCCTGCCCTGATTAAAATGAACAGCTAATTAATAAAAATACAATTGAATGAAATCATATTTTAGTTATGGATTGCACCGATTAAAAATGAAGATGACAGCCATGCCAGTATTTGTCTGTCTACTTTGACAAGAGATATGAATGCCAAACTCTCTTCACCATTTGTTTCAGGATGCCCCAAAGATCCTAGTCCTTTTCTGTCAGGTTCTGTAACAGTGCTTCCAAATTTCAAAGAAGGTGGTAGATGTGGAATGATACTAGCATTGAATTTTTCACCACCAACACTTTCTATTGTAACATTTGAATTTTCACATTTGTGGAAGTCTCAGCGACGAAAGCTTCAGACTTACTTCAGAAGCCTCAATATATGGATGTTTCGCTTTCAATAATTGGCATAACTTGCGGGAGTAACAGGCATCTGTTTGGCTTTTATCACAAGAAAAAAAAATATGAATCAGGTCAAAACTCAACGAATGAGTGTTATAAATAACAAAGATATAATTTAAGTTAAAGGAAAATTGGAGCAGGTTTTTTACCAACTTCAAGAAGAGTTTTGTTAGGCAAAATATAACCAGTACTTTCATCCTCTGTACGGGCAACAACATCTTGCCATTGACAAAGGCCCCGCAAACCATTTAAGTTGGGACCTATAAGAAAATGAAGTAGACATGTATAGACAAATATGTTATAACCACATAAGTAGGTTATAATAATGTGTCAATCAGTTGATCTTCCAAGTATCATCAAATCATCTAAAAAATTAAAAGTATAATCCTAGACACAACCATACAGATGACTATGGTGCCATTTGAGGCTTGTCAAAGATGTCAAAGAAAAGTCTCTGTGTTGTAGATGGTTCATTTCCTGTGGTTTACAATCCTCATGCATATAAGATGGATAAAATAAATAAATAAAAACAACTTACTGCAACAATGGCAAGCTACTGAGCATTCAATTCAGTCACCTGCAACCTATTTCAACATAGGAAAATAAGTAGCTACTGATTAGTTTGTATTCAAAAAAATGATAAAACAAGAGATGTAAAAAAAAATTTTTAGTACAAGATGTTAAATTAGAGAAGGTAGTCGTCATCTTAAACTAAGATAATAAGGAACTAACCCATATATATAGAGATATGAATCCTCTGTCAGAAACTCTTTTTCATACACCTGCAAGCATTTATCGTAACTACGCTTGTAGACCTGTTTGCAAGTGAAATTTGCTCAATATGATGAAATTACAGTCAGTAATGGAAAATAAATAGAAAGAACAATTACAAATCCCCACCAAACTCACTCTTCTCAATACTTTTACTTGGAAGGGAAATAAATCAAACTTAAAAATTTCATAAGTACCTAACCCAACGAAAAGTAGTCCCATGAAGTTATTTTATGATTGAAAAAGTTTGAAGAAGTTGAATTGAAACAATCACTTTCTGAAAAATCTAGGCACTGTACCCAAGACAATGAGACATGAGGGAATGTCAAACAAGGACTTCATTAACTCAAAAAAGGTTGAAAAACAAAGATGGCTTATATTATCGACATTCTACTCTCAATGATGCACAAGCAGAAACAAGGATCAAAATGATGGTCAGAACAAGGTCTAAATTGTCAAAGAGTTCCTTATCCATAAGGAACTTATTAAAGAACACATAGTTTGCATGAATTATACCTCTATCAATGAAGCATCAGAGCTTTCGGACTCCTTAGACATGGAGAACAATTTGATTTTCATCATATCATATATATACAACGAATAGTGTGTATCTTCTCTGGCATATCTGTCATCGCAAGAAAAATCAAATTGTTCAGATATGCCAACCCCCAAATATAAATTACTTTTCAACGTTAGCAAATGCAGATACATTCATTACCAAGTGGAGTATCTGCACTTTATTTTCAAGAAATCAATATCAGAAAAGCAGAAGTTAGAAACAAAAAGGAGAAATGGAAACCCAAACTTACCTGAGCATCTCATCGGGAAGGGGGCGTAATCTCCAATCTGCATTCTGATATCTGCAATGAGTTGACTGATCAACCTTAGCAGAAAGGAAGGAGTGAAAATAAAATTGAAACATAAAATATAGAAAAAAGAAAAGAAACCAAACCACGGAGAGAATCAGAAGTAAATTAAAGGACCCACTCTTTGTTGGCAGCAACTCCACAAAAGTGCTATAGAAGATACTCCAAACTATTTCTCTCCAATTTCAAGACTGTTGAGGCCTGAGATAAAGTCAAAGAGAAATTTCAACATCACTTCAATCGCAAATCACAATAACAGCATGGTAATACTTAAAATAAACTAAGAACATATTAGGCATGAAAATATAAAAGATCAGAAGCAAAACAAAAAACATCATCAAAAAGGGGAAAAAAAAAAAGACCACGTATTGCGAACACATCAATATGCATAGTTGACATGAAAAACTACTTTAGTAAAATCGACTTGCTACATACACATTCTTTCTTACTGGAGTCAGAAACTAATAAATGCTGCTTTTTGAAACCAAACTTTGACTGAAAAAGAAATTCAAATTAATTGAAAACACAAACAATAATAATTCACCCACAACCTTTTTATACAAACTTCTTCTCACAAACTTATGTGGCAAAAGGTGATTGGGTGAAAGTTTATTTTAAATTTAAAATCAACCAATCATCTTTTGCTACATAAGTTTGTGAGAGAAAGTTTGTATAAAAAGGTTGTGGGTGTAGTATCACTCAAATACAAAACCATAATATGAAACAAAACGCCAGCCTAATTAATACAGTAGCAAGCAAGTTTGAGCATCATTAATTGCAAATAAGACCATATGTGGTATCTTAAATCCAAAATTCTCGATAAAATCTAATACGAGAAATTCAAATTAACTCAAAATAAAATCCTAATTTTCAAAGTAGCGGATTCAAAGTGCAAACCAGTCCAGTATAAAACATATTGCAAAAATATATGCCAAAGTCTCATTGAAGCCATACAATAGCCAGATCTGCTCCATGCATGACCTAATTACATTAAATATTATCATTAAATAAAGTAGATATGTCATAAAGCCAAAAGAGCAGTGTGGTTGAAGAGAAAAACCATTTTAGGGTCTTTGAAAACTTCCCGAAGATATGGGTCCACATGGACGCCAAGTTTTCATGTATCTACTACAAAATCTTCAGTTCTGGTAGAAATTTGCATCAGGCAAGTCAATCCTTGGAAAGATTGATATTGATTATGCTCCAAATCGACCTAGAGAAAGGTTAAACAAACATTACAATGTTTTCATATTTACTTGAGGATCTACCCTTCTCATGAAGTAGAAACTACTACAAGGTTTATTTCATCCATATTTGCTTAAGGATCTCCTCTTGCTGTTAAGGAGAAACTAACACCAGTATTTTTTTTTTTTTTTTTTTAATTCATATTTGCTCAAGGATCTCCTTTTTTCATGAAGTAAAAACTAATGCCAGGTTTATTTCATGCTAGAAAGAAAAAAATGAAGATGTAGTCAAGAGTGCAGTCCCATGTCAAGATACTAGATAAATTCCTCCGGCATACAAATCTAGCACCAAGAAAAAGTAGACAGTATATGTTATTAACCTGACAGGTAGATCTCAAAGGTGGTGGGGGTGTGGTGGTGAATTTTGCTAAACACCTCATTGTGCACCATATCACTTAAAAGGATTGGGATCTTAACTACACTTTATCCCAAAGTACAATAGATTTGTGCAAATAAAGTTCTCTAGAAATGTAGAAATTAAAGATCCTGCAAAGATGAAAATAATATGGTAAAATTTTTGGCCAAGTACCCCACTTCAATGTACCAATAAAAAAAATCAGCAGTCAGACTTTACCGCAAACTCATTTACACTTCGCAATTTAGCAGCTAACTACTTCAAATCTTTAACTTCTTCCACAAGCTTGAATGGTGTTTCCTCCAGTGATGTGGGTTTTACAGGTTCAACATCCCCTATATCTTTATCCACAAAATCCAAAACGAGCGACTCTCCTATACACATGAAGGAACAAAAATAAGCAAAAGTATTATACACATATTCTGGCAAGGATGAAACAATAAATACATATACAGATAGCATGAGAAATTTTTTAAACTTTGTTATAGTCGAATGAGAATGAGAACAACTATGACATACCATGAAAATCCGAACAAGTAGAGAAAAGCATCAATATCTAACCATCCTTCCACCAAATAAATGGGAGACAATTTTAAAACTATTAATTACATAATGGTAGCATTTAAGGAGTGACTTATAGACATAAACCAGTAGGGCAAAGAGAATTCAATATAGACATATCAAGTCATCTTTAAAAAATCTTGGCTGTATCCAATAAACGTCATCAAACGACTACAAATCAACATCACTTGCATCTACATACTACCTAGCATTATCCAGGAAAACATCCCCGCAATAAAGCCAAAACCTAGAGTTTTCTATAGTAACAGAAATTATTTGAATAAATGATTCTGAGAATGAATAAAGGTAGTCGGTATTAGAATGCAAAGACTGAAAAGGACATGATTTCCCTAGACCTCAAAAGCTTCTTCTGTCCAGACACTAATTACTCTCCTAATCAAATCAAATACTAAACAATAATTCGCAAAAAAGAAATGAAAAAAATAATAAAAAACTAACCAGAGGATGAAGAAAGCGCTGATTATCCTCACTCCTCTGTAACCAAACATGCCGATATGGCTGGTTCAAATTATTCACGGTCTCTTTATAATGGGTATATGAAACGGCGGTTTTGCTCTCTCTTTCTTTTCCCTCACTTTCACATTCACCGAGTCACCCTGCACCTTCACCCGACTCACTGAGTCACCACTACCACTCACCACAGACAGACTCTCTCTTCTTATTCTAGTGTTTATTTATGAAAAGACGTATTGTTAGAAACGCCGTCGTTTATTTATTTTTAAAACCAAGAGATTTATTAATTTTAAAAATATATGCAACTAATCATAGAATCGTGAACTTTAATTTGTCTCAAAATGAATTTTCTACATAAAAAAAAAAAAAAAAAAATATTATTAAGTTAATTGAAGTTGGATGGATTTTAAATTTCAATGAAATATTAAAATGTAAATTATCAATTAAAAGAATTTTTTTTTAATATTGAATTACATCAAAAAAAGGATAAATAAGAAAATGTTCTTTATGTGTTTGTCATTAGAATGATTATTTACTTTTAATTAGAAATATTATACGAAAATAAAAACATTTAAGAATATATTAACTTAAATTTCAAATTAAACTATAATATTAAAAAATCAAATATGAAGATTATATTGGTGTAAAAACTTACATTATCAAGCTAATCCTTGGTTAAATATTACTAAGTATACTATATAGTATATTTCTGAGCGTGACTCTTGAAATTTCTATATATATGTCAAGTAAATTCTAATTATCATGAAATTTAGATAAGATCAAAACCAAATCAATCTTTTTTTTTTTTCATATAAACAAGTGTCATGAGATTTCTGTATGACAAAGAAATGTCTATAAGTATGTCATAATCTCAAGAGCCGCTTAATGAAATAGAAAAATGTAAAATCAACGTAATTATAAATAGTCCAACTATCTTCACGAGACAGAATTATATATTAAGACACTAGCAACATGGACATGTCTTTATCAAGAATAAAAATAATGATAGTATGAACACATCTTTCCTTTGATGTTATATATCGATCAAATAACTTTATAGTAGATAGAGATAATTGCTAAAAATAATCAAATTACATGAATAAATTAAAAAATGAAAATAAACAGGTGCATGTACTAAGCAGGCAAAGGAAGGAAAGAAAATGAATAATCCATTCACATAGATATACATCAACTATCTCCAATTCAAAAATATATGGATCCCCCCTGGTTAGTTATATGAGATGGGTTAACTCACTAGAAATAATATTGAAATTTTCATTCTAAAATGTAAGTTTCTTAATGAATTGATGAAATTTTCATTCCAGGAGCTTATTATCTGTGAAAATATTGAAATATCTAGTTTCATATAGCTTGGCAGCTTGGGAATTCATCTTCTGCCGAGTC
The DNA here is from genome assembly GCA_026225825.1 of Pistacia integerrima. Classification (NCBI taxonomy): domain Eukaryota; kingdom Viridiplantae; phylum Streptophyta; class Magnoliopsida; order Sapindales; family Anacardiaceae; genus Pistacia; species Pistacia integerrima. The sequence continues at coordinate 4,318,441 of CM047748.1, forward strand.
TGGAGTTGTGGATACCAAAGGTAATAAGCAGTCCAATGCATCATGTAAATAATCTAACCTTTTTTTGCTTTTTGTTTTTGTTTTTTTGGAAATCCTTATCTTAATATTTTATATTTTATGATCTATTTCGAATACTGTTATTATCTTATAATGTCTCCATCATAAAAGTCTTTCTTAGTCTTCCTTAAAATGAGAGTTTGTCTAATCACATAAATGTCAATGTAAATTTCATCGGCTACAAAGTACAAATATACACCTTTAATACGAAATTTCTTTATTTATTTGATAAAATTGCAATACAAAGGACAGTGTAATTCTTCATATAAATTGTTATAACTCTCCTACGGCAGGGAATCCCATAATTATTTCTTCTTTTTCATATATTTTATCTTCAAGATTTGAGTATGATTGTTAAGCTACCAAAGATATGTCCAAGAAATATTAAAACGATTTTGTAATAGTATAATTCTTGTCATAATAACTAATCACAAATTTTGTGATCTTATTATAATAATAATTCTTAAAAGAATCTTCTCATTCTCCAATGCCAACTGTTTTCGACAACTTCAAACTTCACAGAATCACAGTGGTAGGTTGCTAGAATATGAAAGAGATTCTTGCTATCGAAAGAGAAGATCATGCCAACAACAATAAAGTAAACTAACAATTGGTTGATCGAGTGGTGAAGGCTTAAGGCAAAAGGGTTTACTCCCCCGATAGTTTTAGGTTTAAATTACAAGAACAATTATTAATCTTGTTGGTCACAGACTGCAGGACTTATCCTGTTTTAAAAGTTTTGCTCAAAGTCGAAAGACTAATTAAGATGAAAAAAGGGGAAAAAAAAAAAAAAACAACAATGAAGTAATCGATAAGATTGACTTATATCAATTACACTTCTCGACTTCTAGAAGTAACATTTAAGTGATGGATGGGTAAACTTAAATTGCCAAAATTTTTAGTAACGCAATTGTTATTGCTGAAGAACGTATGTAAACAATCAAATTATCACTAATAAAAAACAAATTTCATCATCTCATCATTATTTACAGCTAATCAAATCAATGATGAAGCCTCAAAAGCTTCACCGTACTGTCTATACCATCAATTGCTACCTCATATGAACAGGTAATCCTAACATCCTTACCCTGATTTTGGAATTTTGGTGTTATTTGAATTTTATAAAGCAGGTGTTTGGGCCGCGTGAAGATTGAGTGGTTTAATATCTCTAGATTGCATGTAACCCAGAAACTGTCCCGGCAGCTCTTCCAAAAGTGCTTGAACAATGGAAATCTGTCCTCCTGTACAAAACACAATCAAGTTGTCAGTTAAAGCACTATACATTATGCAATGAGAAGAAATTTTTGTTCAAGTATATCACAAATTAGAACTGAGAGTCTTATACTATGGAGACAATCTAATGAAGTAGCCGAAAAACTTTTGCAACAACGTCTTCTGCACTTGAAAAACATGTAAAAAGTAATAATGGATTAATTTTAAGATGAGAGAGGTGCAATATGCACTCACTTTGAACTTCTCGCATAGGAACAAATTGTACAATGTCTCGTGTAGCTACCCGACCTGTAGAGCTTTCTAAACGGTTGCCATTATCAGCATCCAGAATCTGAAAATAAGTAATTGCTTAGACCACATATACTAAACTAAATCTTCCAAAGGTTTGAGTTAGGAGAACAATGGTGTACCTCCATTTGTGTAAAATCGGCACCTCCCACTCCCACAATAAGAATTGAAAGGGGAAGATCAGATGCTCTCACCAAAGCATCTTTGGTTTCTTGAAGATCTGTCAGAACTCCATCCTAGAAAAGGTTACAAATAGATTAATCCCACAGAATGAACAAAGAAAAAGAAAACTGTAAGAAGAAGTTAACCATATTTACCGTTATAATGAGCAAGACAAAATACTTGCTACTGTCATGTGAGAGGGACTGACCAGTGACTTGTGCAGCCATGTTTATCACCTGGCCAAACAGAGTAGGTCCTGCCAGAGAAACATTGTGGAGAGCATTCGCATAGGCAGACATGATGCCTTCAACTCCTTCAACCTGTCAAGGAATCAGATGTCTTGAAAATGGAAAGGCAAATTCAGATGTAAATTTGTTTGTACAGATCCATTGATGGGGTTTCTGGGATTAAAAAGCATATGGAAGGAAATCCTTGGAAACAAGCAACACCAACTAGCACAGGGATCAGTATTTGCTTTTTTTAAAGAAATTGAACAGTGTTCAATATGCCTTGGTCGTGGTAACAAATATAATTGATAAAGTTGGTATGCGAAAATTAACTATATAGTTCAGTAGGATTGAAAGTACCTTCACAAGTTTTTATGAATTCTTAAAATATACCAAATCAAAAATGGAGATAACAGAGAATGAAAAAACAGAAAGCATGAGCAACAGTTAAAATTTGAAATGCAACGGTATTGAAGGAAGCAAGTTGATTGATAATACTAAGATGTGAAGAAAATAGAGCTGTAATTTCAAAAGGCTTCAAGATGTTAAATTTCTGAACAAAGGAAGAAGTTAAAATAAAAAAAATTTCTGTTCTGTAGAGTAAGGCTAGAATTGATATGTCAACCAATTCAACCACTTAAGAGCATCACACCAAAGCCACAAACTTTAGTCCCTCTCACCTCAAAGCCATTCGAACTTCCATTCAGGTTAAAACAATGTGATATGGTTCCGTCAAATGTCCTCCCTCCAAACCCCCAAGCTGGAAAGCGTTTGTCAGAATCATAAAATTGTATAACCTCCCCAACTTCCATTATAGCCTGTAAAATATTTTGTCAAAAATTCAGTCGCTGCTTTACTAACCAAAGCCGGTCTCTTACATTTTTTATGCAAACTTAAACAAATTTAAATTTAAATATTTTCAGTTTTGACTAGAATTTGAATACTAGGTAGTTTGGTTGGTAAATGCTCTCTTAATTTTGAGTTTTAAGATAGAATTTCACTCATAAAGAGCGTAGAGATAAGAGTAAAAGGAAACAGACAAAACATCAATCAACTTAGATAGTTTGAGGTCAGTACCATCTTTTAAGGACAAATTATTGTACAGAATGACTGTTTGGTAACTCGTAGAAATATCCAATGATATTTAACTAAATGATACGTAACCTTGTATTCATGTCTTATAAAACTGAATTTATATAATGCTTCAGAGATTCTTCACGAGCGCATAGCTTAACCTTACCTGTTGGTAGGAATTTAATCGGCCTAAAGGATCAATATAGTGCAAAGAGTCTGAATTTCGAGGATTTCCATTTGAAGCTGGATAATTATGTATTAAAAGAATGAACATGAAATTAGACAAACCAGATCAAATTAAAAGGGAAAAAGGTCAAGTACAGAACAAGAAAAACTATTACAGTGAATATATAGTCAAGTAATATAACATATTTTCTTATTAGAAGGGCAAATATTACTTACCTGTAAAGTCAACTGCAACCATAAAATTCAGCTCGAAGCCACTAGAAATATAATCCAGAAAACTATATTGCTCTTTCTCAATAAACTTATCAACAAACAATTGACCTTTCAGAACCTGTAAGGCAAAAGTGTGTCAAACAAGAAAGTGAAATTTATTATTAATATTAGTATGAATAAACACCTTTTCACGACCACGATGAGTAGATGGTTTAATGAGATTTGCACCAGCTCTTTGTTGATGAAGTTTCTCCAGATCTCCAATTGATTTCTGAATTTTACTGATGATATAAATTCAGGTCTAACATCATCAAAAAGGTAAAACAAAACACTAGAAAAGTTAATGACCACAAGAAATTCAATGATTACCCTAATAGTATATGATTTCCACTGCTATTGAAATCAAAGCATTCAATAATTAACGGGTTATCCTGCATCAATGAAAAATGTCATAAGCTAAGATTTCTTCTTGCACCAAACATCCTCTAATTTTTAATAGAAATGTGAGAAAGTAACAAGCTTGCCTTGCTTCCAAATTGCTGCATGCTCAGAGTTAATGGCCTCCAAATGGGATTCAAGTTGTTGTTTATTACTTCTGTCTTGTAGATTGGAATAGGATCTCCATTCTCAACAATTCTAGATATTCTTAAGAATGGATCCTAAAAGAAGAAAAATAAGAATTAAGAAATGAAAGCATAAATCAATTAGTGATAATAGTAGCTGCTTTAAATACATACACTTTCGGAAAACAGGTCCACATTTTCTAAACAGGAGCAGCGGAATGCTATTTGCACAGCACTCTTAGAAGCAACTGTTTCCTCAGCATGGACAGAGAGTGTCCCCAAGTTTCTTGGAACTCCTGGTCTATTTTTGATACCAAGTTTTATGGTTAAAGTCCGACTTGGTTTGGTAATTATCTGCCACAGAAAATAGGTAAAAATGGAGACACATGTTAGTGAATACATGATGAGCAAGGCTTTGTGACACATGTGAAACCACTAATGTCCAACTTATTAGCATTTTATCAAAACAAAACCAGCTCCTCTTCTAGCACCAGCAATGGTCATGAATGTAGATCATTCAAAAAAGTTTTACCATAATGATAGGTTAAGAAAGAAAATATCTTTATCAGTTTATTCCTTTATTAAAATTAAAAAAGAAGAATGTTGGCAATGTACATTGAAATGGATCTATGCACATGTTTTACCCATTCAATAAATCAACATATATATTTGAATAAAAAAAGAAAACAAAAAAATTGATCAAGGAACTTACTTCAGATAAGGCACAACTGGCTTCTCCCAAGAAGTCCTGATCTTTCAACTTAAGCATCTGCAAGTAACACAACTCAAGAAGTTTAAACTTCGATTGCTTCATTATGAGATAACAATGATTTTAAAGTTATTTGGGACCATTGCAGCAAAGGATCATAGAACACTTTAGAATTCTATTGCTTCACCTTGTCTCGTAACTTTCTCATTCTAATTTATGTTACTTCAGTTTGAAGATTCATTTCTCTGATCTAATCCAACATATTTCCTCTCAATGTCTAAAAATCCATCCATCTAGATTGTTCATGTGATCTTTCATTTGCATACAGTTCATATGAACACAAACTTCAAGGAAGGACTCTTTACTATCTAAAATGATATGAAAGACCATCAAATCTATGGTTTGCCTAATTGTTTTGAGCAAACATTTCCTGATGACTACAACTAAAGAATCTTCTTCTCATTCAATCAAAATTATATGCATGCATACATGCTAGCTTTTTCTTGTTTTCGACATCCTCCTTTCCTCTTCATTCATTTAAATTTAGAGGGAATTTTGGGCTACGTTTTCAGTTGACTGTTGGGAGCCTTTGGCACGTTTTTTGGTCATTTTTTTATGATTGCCACTTTTGGTCTGTCTCATGATGTATAGGTTTTTCTCAAACTTGTCCTTTAGTGGACTGTGTGTTCGCTTTTGTATAAAGAAAGAATATATGATAGCTCCAAACGTTTAATTACTATTTCCACTAAATCATTTGGGTCATTCTTTATACAACTTCTACAAGTCAAGTAAGAAATCATTCCATTGTAGTTATGTTTCAAAATAGAACTAGTAAATTAACATGGATCAACCTTCTATTCGGGAAAACAAATTGTCAGTTGCCCTTGCAACCTTAAATTTTCCTGCTCAGTAAAACATGGTCTAAATGAAAATATCTCAAACCGGGATCATGTAAAATAAATACAACGTTTAAGTAGAAATTCTGATATACCTTCACGGGTAGATTATGGTACTTGGTATCAATATCATACACATGAAAGCTGGAAAATGAAAAAAAATAAAATAAAGAAAGACAGAAACATGAGAAAATGTCAAAGCAAAACATGACTTATGAGATGTGAAAGCTCTATTAAAAAAATAATAATAATAAATAATAAACTTAAGATTTTATGATAATCTTACACCAGTAGCTGGACAATCTCAAATTGGTAAGCGATTGAGATTTTTTCAATCCAAAAAGGATTCAGGTTGTTCATAATGACTTCTGTACGTCCTATCTCTTCTAGTGTCCCATTTTTTTTTCTTCATATAAACAACTGTCATGGGATCGCTCTACGATAAAGAAATGTCTATAAGTATGTCATAACCTTAAGAGCTCTATAATGAAATAGAAAATACAAAGCTAGTGTAATTACATATAGACAAACTTTCCTCAGAGGCAGAATTATATGTTAAGACTCCAGCAACATGAACGTGCCTTTATTAGGAATAAAGATAATGATAGTATAAACACACCTTTGATGTTATGTCTCGATCAAGTAACTTTGAAGCAGATAGAGATAACTACAAGAAATAATCAAGTTACATGAATAAATTAGAAAAGGAAAATAGATATACATGAACTATCTCCAATTAAAACATAAATAGATCCCACCCTTGTTAGTTATATGATGTTGGTTGGTTAACTGACTGGAAATAATCTGTCACATGGAGAAGCCGTACACAAATTATATTTTCTAACTCTTCATAGCACATTTTGATTAGAAGGGTCCACTTATTTTGGTAGCATATGACTGTCTCTTGTGCCCAGGAGTAAAGGTTACAAACAGATGAACCCAGGTAGTCCCTCAGAAAAGGACCACATCAATAAAAAAAACATAAAAAAGCAATTGATGGTCCAGGATACACATGATTTATCCTGTAAATTATACCGTCTAAACTTCATATTTCTTATGCTCTTGCTGCATTTCGATGTCAGGGCAGATTTAATATTTAGCTTAATGGCCTTTTCTTATCCTCACATGTTTGAAGACCATCTACAAATCTATGTTTCATCTTGGGAAGCATGCGCCAACTTCAAAACATGTAACAGAAAAGTCAACCTCCAGAACACATGCAAAGACTTGTACAGGAGTCGCATCAATTAAAAATTCCTCAAGAAATTAGTTTCAGAGACACAGGAGATTTTCATAAACTTAGTGTTGAATGATGACCAGAGCCTCGTATATTCATAAGCCTGCTTGGTTTTAACTTTTTGATCATATTGCATTTCTCAGAACCAAGCAGTAAAATTACTTCTGCACCATCTAATCAATACTGGGAATGGGATACTAATCCATCACTGCTCCGTTTAAATTCTAGGCTACAACCAAAGCACTTGCTCATCATAAATCATCAAACATCAAAATAAATTCAACATCAAACATCTGAACAGAACAAACTTCCCTTGTATGCAAAGGTTCCTCCGTTTTCTCACTAATTACTGTTACAGAACCCATGTAATAGAACACCAAACCAACCTCTTCAAGATATCAAACATCAAAATAAATTCAACTCTTACATAGAAATTACTACAAAGTAAAAATAATTCCAAAAATTTACAGACACTTTAAACAATTTGGTTAAATAATTGATAAAAACTCCTTTGCTACCCTTCAAACTTAAAAAATAAAAAATAATAATAATAAAAAATAAAAATATTATCAATGTTCTAATTGTTTTAAATTAGTGTTTGAATATTACAAAATACTGGTTAGGTAAGAACAATCACTGTAGCTAAATTCGTAAAAGAATGTACTGTTTCATTTAAAATTCCTGGGCATAAAATAAAACCAAGACAACGAAAAAAAAAAAAAAAAAGAGAGAATAACATTCCAAGATTCGTCGCTGTATAAAGATACCTCGATTTGTGAGAACAGAGCAGTGAGACCACGAGCTCTGAAGAAGAAGTCAATGGCGTCGTTGGTACCAAAATTGTTGTGGGACATAGTGGGCTGGAGCTGGGCCCCACCCACAGCCTGTTTTCCTCCTTCAACATCACCTGACCAACAAATTCCCATCCCTCTGTGACCCGAAGAAACCTCAATTTAACCTACAAAATTAAAATTGGCGTTCCATCCATGAGACTGAAACTTCTTATATAGTTAAATCACACAGTTGCTTCGGGAAATTGCCAAGAAACATTCGTTCAGTTTAAATGAAAGAATAACCATACCAAGATTCAAGATTATAAGAAATAAATATAAACAAATTTAAGGATTATTATAAATGTATTTATCCACATCGTTAATTTAATAAATGTTTATAGTGCATATATATATATTTTGACTCTTGAATTACCTTGTACTAAAGATTTTTTCCGGAATTAACTTTAGAAAATATCATAACCAATTCAACCAATATCTTTTGGATAAGATCGACCTCATTAATTAATTATTTTGTCTAATATAAAATTTGGAAGAAATTTATCTTCAATTTTATCATAATTTGTGAAATTAAAATAACAATTTGTTTTTGTTGTTATATTAAGACAACAGTCAGAACAAGACTAATTGTTTTTCTTAGTAAGCTTGTAAATTATAATGAAAGATCATGGAGGACTATTATTTTCCTAGTAATATTATATGACCTGGACTATTACAATGATCTAAATTTTGAGCAATTATATGAAACTTAAGCATAAATGATACTATAATTGAACATCTATAGATAGTTTATATGGTTAATTAGAACGAATTTCGATTTCTTTTCTGAATATCCGCAATTTAAATGAGAGAAAGTGATGATGGATTATTGCGTTAGTCTCTCCCTAGTATTAGACTGCGGAGTATTATCCGGTGGGTTGCTATGCTAGTCTCTTCCAAGTAGTATCTAATGGGTTGTTGCGCTAATCTCTCCCGAATATTCTGAGTATTACTGGATGGATTGTTGCGTTAGTTTCTTTCGAGTATGATCCGATTTAAGTGGAAGATTGATCCGAACACTTTGGTTAAAAAAAGAAAAGAGATATTGTCATGGACCTTAGTTAATTAAAATTAACACAATCGGAGTCAATTTGTTGGTGAACAACCAAGAAAGATTAAGACAATGTGTGACTATGAACTAACGTAAGCATAATGACATCCATCTCTAGTTCAAGATGATGTTTTTGATTAATGTGGGTAGAATTCCAGGCAGATATGAATAATATATTTCTAAGTCTGCAAGGAAGTTGCATAACTTTGACCCTGAATAGTCTGAGGCTGCGTATTACTTTAGTTGCACGTAATGCATGCATCTTGTTTTATCAGAACGTAGAAACATATATAATATAATGAATGCAAATGGATGAAATTAATCTGGCGGCGCAGTAGATTTAGCATCTTGCATTTGAGATTTAATTAATCCATAGATAACACTAAACTAAGGGGGTGTTTGTCTAAGCTTATAAACTAGTCAAATTAACTTATAAGCTCTCAAATTAAACTGATCTGTTTGTTTATAACTTTTTTAAACTTATAAATTGAGCTTATAAGCCAAAAAAAATAAGTTGGGCGGGGGGGTACCTTTTTTTTTTTTTGCTTATAAGCACTCTGCTTATAAGTTAGTTTGACCAAGTATATTACCACATTATCCTTATTTAATTTTAAAATTCCATAGTATACCCATATTTAATGTAGTACCTTTTTTAGTCATTTTATAATAAAATGTATTTATAAGCCACATTTTACCAAACACTTCAACTACTTATTAGTCACTTATAAATACTTTAACCAAACATATAATTGCTTAAAATTTCAAATGCTTATAAGCTAAAATTAGCTTATAAGCACTTGTTGCTTATAAGCTAATTTTCATAAGCTCAGACAAACACCCCCTAAGTAGATGAATAAATTGTGAGAGTGGGAATGTACGTAAACGAAGAAATAATATGGAGTTTGAAAGGTGATGTATACTTATAAATTAAGTAGATGAGAGTTGCACCATCCAGAACGTTAAAACATATATAATACACTTCTATTAGGGGGGTTGTTTGTCTGAGCTTATGAAAATTAGCTTATAAGCAACAAGTGCTTATAAGCTAATTTTAGCTTATAAGCATTTGAAATTTTAAGCAATTATGTGTTTGGTTAAAGTACTTATAAGTGATTGATAAGTAGTTAACGTATTTGGTAAAATGTGGCTTATAAGTACATTTTATTATAAAATGACTAAAAATGGTACTACATTAAACAAGGGTATACTATGAAATTTTAAAATTAAACAAGGATAATGTGGTAATATACTTGGTCGGACTAACTTATAAACAAAAAAAAAAAAAAGTACCTTTCCCCTAACTTTTTTTTTTTTTTTTCTTTATAAACGCAAAAAAATTATAAACAAACAGGTCAACTTAATTTTAAAACTTATAAGCTTAAAAGCTAGTTTGACCAGCTTATAAGCTTAGACAAACACCCCTTATATTATATGACCTCTTAATTACAAATTTACTCTCTCTCTCTCTCTCTCTCTCTCTCTCTCTCTCTCTCTCTCTCTCTCTCTCTCTCTCTCTCTCTCTCTCTCTCTATATATATATATATATATATATATATATATATATGTTAGAGATAACTGTTCCAATATTTCTGTTGCACTAGATCCAGCCAAATCTTCATGTAAATCTACTCGTTATCTAATCATTAGTCACTTAGTTTGTTTTTCATTTGTTAGTTTGTTATTTATTTAAACTTGCTTCGGATAATTAGTTAGCTATTTAAACTTTTGAATTCTTGAACTTATCGTAGATGTATTTCAAATACCTTGTAAACTTCTATATATATCAATACACACGAGAGAGCTGGTAATCAATTGAAACCAAAAATAAAAAAACAAAAAAAAAAAAAAAAAAACTGTTGGAGTTGGGCCTAACTCCTCACCCAAAAGGCCTTATTCGTGGGAGGATTGTCTCTTATAAACCCATTGGCTTGAGTGCGCCTCGATATGGGATCTCCAACACTCCCCCTCACGGTCAAGCCCATATGGTCCACTTGCCTATGAATGGAGGTAGTTTGACAGCCCACCGCTGGTCAATCACTCAACTCAAATGGGGCCGGCTCTGATATCACTGCTAGAGTTGGGCCTAACTCCTCACCCATATATATATATATATATATATATATATATATATATATATATATATCATTGTCTCCCAAAGATCTGTGGTGTGTTGTTATATCATGCATAACTATCAAGATTTGAAACACTTGATACCCTCGTCACGGTTCTACCATCCTAAGGACATATATCAATATATACAAATAAGATTTACATAATATAGAATAAAATACCTTTTATTGATAAATAAACAGTATTACAGAGTTTATTTTACCATAACTGATTGGCTTTAGGGCACTTACTCTAACTGATTGATGCTGTACAAATCTCTCATGTCTTCCTGTTGGTTGAGAACTTAAGAAATATCCTTAAATTAAATGAGGTTTTGACAAATGTGCGAACCAAATTCATTTACAGATAAAACTTGAGTCAACTAAGTTGTTGACAGCTATATATTCTTTCTGTTTTGAGCGACGTGGCAGCTTTGAATGGTGCAAAACCTTTTTAAATTCTGATTAGTGCTCACTAACATCAGCTTATATCAACCCTAATTTGTAGGCATAATAAAAATGAACCAAATAATTTAAGCAGTTCGATCGATGGAACTAACGTATGCATAATGACATCATCTCTAGTTCCGGATGATGTTTTGGATTAATGTGTGTAGAATTCCAGGCAGAAATGAATAATATATTTCTAAGTCTCTTCGTAGTCTGCAAGGAAGTTGCTTAACTTTGACCCTGAATAGTCTGAGGCTGCGTCTTACTGTAGTTGCATGGAATGCATGCATCTTGTTTTATCAGAACGTAGAAACATATATAATGAATGCAAATGGATGAAATTAATCTGGCGGCGCAGTAGATTTAGCATCTTGTATATATATAAACTAAAATAGTATGTTAATTCATTGAGATTTAATCAATCCATAGATAACACTAAACTATATACAACTATTTTATATCATAATTAATCACAATATCTAAGAAATCATCACTCAACCAATAAAAGAATTGATTAAAATATAAGAAGAAATGTCTCCCTGACCCCCCATCTTTCCTCCTCTCAGTGTCTAGTAATTTCCGAGTTATGGATTGGTTATTAATGAATGGATGATGACACATATTTTATTACTCACATAACCTAATTCTTTACCAGTTTGTTAAACTACGTACGTAGGTTTGATGTGTGTAATAAATTAGTAAATTAAAGTGAGGACGTGGTCTCCGCTTGCTAATAATTAATAATTAGAGAGCATTACCAACACTTCAAGCTAGAGACACAGAACTTTAATGGAAATTAATACATACAGATTGAAAATTGTATGGAAAGTTTATAACAAATAAAGTGATCTCTTTCCAATAATCTGAATTATTCATTACGATATCGATGAAACAATACTTACGTTATCAGACCAATTCTTTGTTAAATATTATTCAATATACTATATACTCTCGAATGTGAATCCTGAAATTGTGAGAGTGGGGGTGTATGTAAATGAAGAAATAATATGGAGTCTGAAAGGTGATATATATTTCTAAATTAAGTAGATGAGAGTTGCACCATTCAGAACATTAATATATATATAATACAATTCTATTAGTTTATATGACGTCTTAATTACAAATTATCTCTCTCTCTCTCTCTCTCTCTCTCTCTCTCTCTCTCTCTCTCTCTATATATATATATATATATATATATATATACACACATCAAGGTCTCCCAAAGATCTGTAGTGTGTTGTTGTATCATGCGTAACTTATCGGTAAGTTCTTCTTAGTGGGAACCATTCATCATTGATTCTTGTATTTCTTCTAATGTTCGACCCTTGGTTTCTGGCACCAGCTTTGCAATGAATAGAACACCAAGAGCACATACGCCACCATATATGAAGAATATTCCTGAAATAATGTAGAAATAAATAAATCAGCAACTTCAACTTCAAAACCACTAGGATCTGTTTATTCTAGTGACAATGATAGAAAGAAGTTGGCAATGAGGGAGGCATCACCTGATTGGCTCCAATCAAACACATAGACGAAAGTGTAGGAAACAATCCAGGATCCAAGCCAACTGACAAGGACAACAAGACTTCCAGCTGGACCCTTAATGTTTATAGGAAAAATCTGAAACAACAATCCATCATTTAGTACAACCAATTAAAGTTTTGTTTGTCTCAAAAGCTGAGAAAATACTATGCATTACCTCTGACATTATAATCCAGGGTACTCCTCCTAGACCAAGTTGAAAAAGTCCCAAATACACCTGATTTGCAGAGTCAAACAAACAATCCATAAATAAAGACATATCAACGAGGATTATATGAGATCCTGAATAAAATAAACATAAATGTCATCTCTCATAGTTATCCCCTTTATATACTATAAGTGAATAAAGAAAACAAATGCATAGAGGCAAGCTTCATTACCAGTACACCAATAAGAGCCAACGAGGCGGTGAGCTCCCTCTCAGCTCCAAGGTCCTCCACATGAAAGCAAAAAGTCATTACCAGAAACAACAGCCACAAGGAAAAGAGTAGCAGCTGGCAGGCAGAGGAGGTGAAGTAAAGTGGTAAATGTATAAATATTTGCAATAAACCGAACCTTGAATAGATATGCCGATCCTGTAATGAAACAACCCAAGCAAGATCCCACTGTAGAAATCTGCAAACATTTGTAAAATTCAGCTTTTTTGTTTACTTGTTAATAATCAACATTACAAAATTAAATATAAGATTCTTGTTCATTCTAACCAGTAATATCGGTCTCCTTCCAGCCGTGTCTATCAAGAAAAGTCCCAAAACAGTTGCTATAACCTGCAGAAGAATATCAACTATAGCTGAGTTTTAAATCAATCAACAACCCACATAGCTAGAATTACACATATTGAGGCTGTAATTAACCTGAACAATAGATGCTGCTATAGTACCAATCCTGCTCGGAAAGCCTATTATAAAATAACAAAAATTAGGTGTAGTCATATTTCTACATTCCATATTACTTCTTTAAATCTATCTTATGGAGAACTAAAATGATTCACATAGTTTACCAGCATCCTTAAAAATGGTGCTTGCATAGAACACAAAACCATAAAATCCCCCAAATCGTTGGAATACAATCAGGCCAACTCCAACCTGAAACAGTTTTGAAATATTAATGAAGCAAATAAGGAATAAAGGGATTACCAACTGCTGCAAGATTTAGATGAATGAAGTGTAAGGTTTACTAACAACGAGTGTATAAAGATATTTCCGTTGGAACATGTTGAAAAATCCACTTTCTGACATCTGATTTAGATATTCTGTATGTTCCTGCCAATTCAAGAAAAAAATACTGTCTCATTTCTGTATCTAAGCTGAGAACGTTAATTTCAAAAAGTTTAAGAAATGTATCTGTGACTTGAAGCTCAGAAAAAGTTACTCATGAAACATCTGAAATTTTACTTGGATTTCAGCGGCTTCTAGTGCAACATCAGCATTCGGTCCCCTCAAGCGCTGCAGAGAATCTTCAAACTCATTCATTTTACCTACATTTGCCTGCAGACAATTGCACTCATTCTTTCAGCATATTATGAAGTACTATAACTAATGGCGCCTAAATTAGTCAATTTGGTCTTAACACGTCATTAACTGAAGACACATCTACTTTTTTGAAATAATCCAAAACTTTTATAAATTAACAAATATTTCCACTCCATTTGCAGGCGATGTGAAATACTGCAGTATTACTGAAAATTTGGTATTCTATTTCTTTTTCAGTTATATGATTATATCCAAATCAATTTCGGTAAGACTCACCAGCCATCTGGGGGACTCTGGAATGAAATATAGGCAAGGAAGTTGTATTAGTCCTGGAACAATTCCTGCAAGTAAAATCACATACAAACTAATTTATTTTTTGTAACAATCTAGGCATCATTGTATTAGAATCAATACAAGAGCTTGTAGAAGTGACCTATAAAAGCCAAGATTTGCCAGTTGACAAAAGAACCGACGAGAAAGGCCAAAGATTGGCCTAAACCTATAAACAACTGCAAAATAGAATCATGCAAACACCTAATCAAACTTGACCATCAACAAAATATACAAAGAGGGAACCATTAATCAAAATTTTCTAAGATGGGGACATTTATGTACCGGATTTAGCGCAGTAAAAGCACCCCTAACATGCTTAGGAGAAATTTCTGCAACATATATGGGAACCTGGATGACAATATATTGCAGTATGACCATTATTAATTAATTTATCACAGAAATATGTCAGATTTGAAATGGTATATGAAGCTTAGAAATAATAATTACGCAATAAGAAGTAAGTCCAATTCCACATCCCAATATAAATCTTCCCAAGTCTAGCCATGTTGCATCCTGTCAACAAGCATTGAAAAATTTGTAATTGTCAAATCAAAGCTATCTGTTAAGGAAAGCTCCAAGAACATAACATGCATAAGCCATTCAAAATGCTACTTCAGGTAAAGAACTTTGGTGGAAAAGGAAAGATAAGAAACCTTAGCGAATATCATTGAAACCCAACCAGATATGCAGATCAATTCTGAAATTCCCATTGCCTGTGTTACAACATCAATCATATTAATCACTGATAATGGAAAAGAAAATCTATAAACACTAAGGATCTAGAAACTTACCCATCTTCGGCCAATGAAGTCTGCAATTCTCCCACTTATAACTGCTCCTAACATTGCTCCAATTGTCAATATTGAGCTGAAAACTGCATACTGAAAAATGTACAAGCATAGTTAATCAGTTAACTGTGAAATATTTTACAAAAACTTGTGCTTAAACAAACTTCATTAACCTTAACATCACAGTAACAGTTCAATTAGTGAGTACTAAAACTCACCTGTGCCGTAGTCAGGCCAAGGTCATCAACTATTCCAGACTCAGCCGGCGATGAATATCCCACCTGCAAATCAAATAATTCATCTTAAATATGAAATAATCGTGTTTTCAGTTTAATATGATATATAATTAAACTTACCGCATGTCCATAAACGTATGAGCCGCAAACGGCAACCAAGCTGCTGAAAACAAGCTTAAAAGTGACCGGCCCTGATGGCTCATGTGGCAGACCACTAGACGCTTCTCCATTTTCCGTCATTATTCTCTCCAAGTGGAATACAAGAAAGAGAGACGGAGCGAGGTTTTGGTGGAATGGGGTTTTTGTTACTTAAAAAGGGAAGTGATGTCGTCACTGCATACTCTTTCTCTCTTCTCTACTCCTAGAAGCCTGCTTCCTTGTTTTGTACCTTTTCGTACACGATTATTCCTCCACTCTTCCCTTTTTTATCTCTTTCTTAGCAATTAAGAATACAAATTGCGATTCCTATTTTAGAAAATATGAAATGTGCGTACATATTTTTGACAGTTATGCATGCTGTTGCTGATATGTGGACATGCTGGGAGTCCTTTTTGTTAGCTGCTCCATATGTATATTTGTACAGGCTGTTTTTTTTATTTGTCGCAAGGCCTGCCCATTTTGTGCTGCTGGTCTTCTGTTTTAGGCCTTTGCGAGTTTTAGGATTAGCTCGCTGGTATTCAGGATTGTAAATGCTTTTCTTGCTGCTGGTGTTTTTTGATTGGTTCCTGGGAATGTCCAGGGCTCATAAACTCACGTAGAGGCTCTCTTTTTGGGGTCTCATTCTTTCATCTTTATACTATTTCCAATTACCCAAAAAAAAAAAAATGTGCGTACATATTTAAGCATATTGTAATTCCTGTGAGCTTTTGGAAAGCAACTGAAAGTTCGGAGAAAGTTCAAGAAAGTATTGTAATTCTATTTGTTGATTTCTTGATTCTTGACCACTGAATACAACATACTTCAGTGTATATATATATACAGTTAAGTGGTTAAGAGAACAAGAAGCTAACTGAAGTTAGCTACTTCAGTTAGCTTCTTCGAAGTACACAGATCAAAACGGCAGCCTATGCAGCAGCAAACTCAAACTTCACCAGCACAACTCATCAATGTAGCTACTAAATATGAACAGTACAATCTTCTGACTTTGGAATTGAGTGGTTTGATATCTCTCCATCGCACGTAACTCAAAAACTGTCCAGGCAGCTCTTCCAAAAGCGCTTAAACAACAGCAATTTGTCCTCCTGTACAAAACACAATCAAGTTGTTAACTAAAGCATTACACATTCTACCTTGAGGAGAATTTTTTGTTCAAGCTCACAAATTAGAACTGAGAGTCTTATATTATGGAAACAATCTAATGAAGTAACCAAACAACGTTTGTAACAAGTTCGGCACTTGAAAAACATGTAAAATGTAATAATGGACTAATTTTAAGATGAGAGAGGTGCAATATGCACTCACTTTGAACTTCTCGCATGGGAACAAATTGTACAATGTCTCTCATAGCTACCCGACCTGTAGAACTTTCTAATCGGTTGCCATTATCAGCATCAAGAATCTGAAAATAAGTAATTGCTTAGACAATGTAATGAATGTATAGTAAACTAAATCTTCCATGGGGTTGGCTGAGTTAGAAGAACAACGGTGTAAGACGAAGTTATAACTATATTTATCATTATAATGAGCCACACAAAAAGAAAACTGATAAGTTAGATTTTAGTTAATTTTTACAGCAAAATGAATTCACCACCACCCCTCTTCAAGACTTACTTTATCAACAAAACCCCACAAAAACCAAACCTGAATTGAGATTGAAAGAACTACTTGATCAAGGGGAGATGGATGATTGAGAGAGAGAGGTGGCGATAGTGGGTGAGGGAGGGAGAGAGGGGCTACCAATTGTAGGAAATGGAGGAAGTAGCGGCAGATGTGGGTGAGGGATGGAGAGAGGACCGATGATTGTGGGAGATGGAAGAGGGAGCGGCAGCTGTTTCCGTGAAGGAGAGGGAGAGGGGCGGCAATGGCAGTGGAAGACAAAAAGGTGAAAAACTGAAAAAGGAGGGCTACGATTTTAAAACTTGTAGGGTTTTCGGTTGTTTAAATTTTGAAGTTTTTTTTTTTTTTTTTAATTAATTATTTACTTATTTTTAAATTGTTATGATCATTTTACCCCTATTTTGTCTAAATTAACAAAAAATGTCCACACGGTAAAGGGTTTAATGTAAACAAATCTTTGAATAGTTGAGTGGTTCGATAAAAACTTTTGGTGTATTACTCAAGAGACCCTGAGTTTGTACCCTTTCTTGATTGCTAATAGAAGTAACCACTGAAATTCTCATTCGACCAATAGTTTCACGATCCTTAGAAACTAATTGAAGTATATGTAAACTAGTCTGTACACCTTTTATCATAGAAAAAAAAAAAAATCCTATTAATATTGAGGAAGTTTTTTATGTTTGATCAAACCTCGGAGAGTGTAAAGTGATAATCCCATATTAAATATAAGCTTTTCCTGTTCGGCGACTCATCATGCAATTGCAAGAAAATGAAATAGATTCTTGCTACTGAAAGAGAAGATCATGCCAACAATAATGAAGTAGTCGATAAGATTGACTTACGTCAGTTACACTTCTTGACTATGATGGATCTTCCAAGGATTGCAAGCTTCTTCACTTTGAGAAAATATTTCCTAGGAACATTTCAGAGATTTAATAATTCAGGAAAACTCGAACTATGCATATTGAGTTCCCAAAAAAAAAAAAATACCTCACAAACATTAAGTATTTGAAGGTATTGACCCTTACTGATCTAGAGTACATGTGGAAACAAGACTTCAAAGTAAACTCTTGAATTTGCACAAGTAACATTTCAATGATGGATGGTTAAACTTAAACTGCAGAAACTACAAGCAACTCAACGTTTGTAAACAATCAAATTATCACTAGTAAAAGACAAAATTTCATCATCTCATCCTTATTTACAGGTAATCAAATCATTGATGAAGCTTCACCCTAATATCTATACCATCAATTGCTACTTCATATGAACAGTTAATCCTAACATCTTTACCCTGATTTTGGAATTTTGGTGGTATTTGAATTTTATAAAGCAGGTGTTTGAGCCGCTTGAAGATTGAGTGGGTTGATATCTCTAGATCGCACGTAACCCAGAAACTGTCCAGGCAGCTCTTCCAAAAGTGCTTGAACAACAGAAATCTGTCCTCCTGTACAAAACACAATCAAGTTATTAGTTAAAGCAATGTGCATTATGCAATGAGAAGAAATTTTTTTTTAAGTATATCATAAATTAGAACTCAGTCTTATATCATGGACACAAACTAATGAAGTAGCCAAACAACTGCTGCAACAAGTTCTGCACTTGAAAAACATGTAAAAAGTAATAATGGATTAATTTTAAGATAAGAGAGGTGCAATATGCACTCACTTTGAACTTCTCTCATTGGAACAAATTGTACAATGTCTCGTGTAGCTACCCGACCTGTAGAGCTTTCTAAACGGTTGCCAATATCAGCATCCAGAATCTGAAAATAAGTAATTGCTTAGACCACATATACTAAACTAAATCTTCCAAAGGTTTGAGTTAGGAGAACAATGGTGTACCTCCATTTGTGTAAAATCGGCACCTCCCACTCCCACAATAAGAATTGAAAGGGGAAGATCAGATGCTCTCACCAAAGCATCTTTGGTTTCTTGAAGATCTGTCAGAACTCCATCCTAGAAAAGGTTACAAATTGATTAATCACACAGATAGAATGAACGAGGAAAAAGAAAACTATAAGAAGAAGTTACAACTATATTTACCGTCATAATGAGCAAGACAAAATACTTGCTACTGTCATGTGAGAGGGACTGACCAGTAATTTGTGCAGCCATGTTTTTCACCTGGCCAAACAGAGTAGGTCCTCCCAGAGAAACATTGTGGAGAGCATTCACATAGGCAGCCATGATGCCTTCAACTCCTTCAACCTGTCAAGGAATCAGATGTTCTTGAAAATGGAAAAGCAAATTCAGATGTAAATTTGTTTGTGCAGATCCATTGATGGGGTTTCTGGGATTAAAGAGCATATGGAAGGGAATCCTTGGAAACAAGAAACACCAACTTGCACATGGATTATTATTTGCTTTTTCAAGAAATTGAACAGTGTTCAATATGCCTTAACCTTGGTAAAAAATATAATTGATAAAGTCGAAAATGAACTACATAGTTCAGTAGGATTGAAAGTACTTTCACAAGCTTTTATGAATTCTTAAAATATACCAAATCAAAAATGGAGATAACAGAGAAGGAAAAGACAGAAAGCATGAGCAATAGTTAAAATGTGAGATCAGAAAAGTAAGTTTCCAAAAGAAATCTGTTTTACCATGGAATGCAACGGTATTAAAGGAAGCAAGTTAATTGATAATACTAAGATGTGGAGAAAATAGAGCTGTAATTTCAAAAGACTTCACGATGTTAAATTTCTAAACGAAGGAAGAAGTTAAAATAAAAAAAATTTATGCTCTGTAGAGAAAAGCTAGAAGATATGTCAACCAATTCAACAACTTGAAAGATAAGAGCATCACATCAAAGCCACAAACTATAGACCCTCTTACCTCAAAGCCCTTTGAACTTCCATTCAGGTTAAAACAATGTGATATGGTTCCATCAAATGTTCTCCCTCCAAACCCCCAAGCTGGAAAGCGTTTGTCAGAATCATAAAATTGTATAACCTCGCCAACTTCCATTATAGCCTGTAAAATATTTTGTCAAAAATTCAGTCGCTGCTTTACTAACCAAAGCTGGGCTCTTGCAATTTTTATGCTAACGAAAACAATTTTTTAATTACAATATATTCAGTTTTGACTAGAATTTGATTGCTGGGTAGTTAAGTTGATAAATCTCTTATAATTTTGAGTTTTAAGATAAAATTCCACTAAAAAAGGCCATAGAGATAAGAGTAAAAAGAAACAGACAAAACAGCATTCAACTTAGAAAGTCATGAAAGAATTTGAGGGCCAGTGCTGTTTTTTAAGGGCAAACCATTGTACAAAATGACTGTTTGGTAACTTGTAGAAATATCCTATGATATTTAACTAAATTAAACGTAACCTTATAATCATGTCTTATAAAACTGAATTGATATAATGCTTCAGAGATTCTTCCTAAGCGCACAGCATAACCTTACCTGTTGGTAGGAATTTAATTGGCCTGAAGGATCAATGTAGTGCAAAGAGTCTGAATTTCGAGGATTTCCATTTGAAGCTGGATAATTATGTATTAAAAGAATGAACATGAAATAAGACAAACCAGATCAAATTAAAAGGGAAAAAAGTCAAGTACAGAACAAGAAAAACTATTACAATGAATATGTAGTCAAGTAATATAACATATTTTCTTATTAGAAGGGTAAATCTTACTTACCTGTAAAGTCAACTGCAACCATAAAGTTCAGCTCGAAGCCACTAGAAATATAATCCAGAAAACTATATTGCTCTTTCTCAATAAACTTATCAACAAACAACTTACCTTCTAGAACCTTTAAGGCAAAAATAAGGTCAAACAAGAAAGTGAAATTTATTATTAATATTAGTATGAATAAACACCTTTTCATGACCACGATGAGCAGATGGTTTTATAAGATCTGCACCAGTTCTTCCATGATGAAGTTTCTCCAAATCTCCAATTGATTTCTGAATTTTACTGATGATATAAATTCAAGTCTAACATCATCAAAAAGGTAAAACAAAACACTAGAAAAGTTAACGACCACAAGAAATTCAATGATTACCCTAATAGTATATGATTTCCACTGCTATTGAAATCAAAGCATTCAATAATTAACGGGTTATCCTGCATCAAAGAAAAATGTCATAAGCTAAGATTTCTTCTTGCACCAAACATCCTCCGATTTTTAATATTAATGTAAGAAAGTAACAAGCTTGCCGTGCTTCCAAATTGTTGTATGCTCAGAGTTAATGGCCTCCAAATGGGATTCAAGTTGTTGTTTATTACTTCTGTCTTGCAGATTGGAACAGGATCTCCGTTCTCAACAATTCTAGATATTCTTAAGAATGCATCCTAAAAGAAGAAAAATAAGAATTAAGAAATGAGTGCATAAATCAATTAGTGATAATAGTAGCTGCTTTAAATACATACACTTTTGGAAAACAGGTCCACATTTTCTAAACGGGAGCAGCGGAGTGCTATTTCCACAGCACTCTTAGAAGCAACTGTTTCCTCAGCATGGACAGAGAGTGTCCCCAAGTTTCTTGGAACTCCTGGTCTATTTTTGTTACCGAGTTTTATGGTTAAAGTCCGATTTGGTTTGGTAATTATCTGCCACAGAAAATAGGTAAAAATGAAGACACATGTTAGTGAATACATGATGAGCAAGGCTTTGTGAAACCACTAATGTCCAACTTATTAGCATTTTATCAAACCAAAACCAGCTCCTTTATTAAAATTAAAAAAGCAGAATGTTAGCAATGTGCATTGAAATGGATCTATGCACATGTTTTACCCATTCAATAAATCAACATATATATTCTGAATAAAAAAGAAAACGAAAAAATTGATCAAGGAACTTACTTCAGACAAGGCACAACTGGCTTCTCCCAAGAAGTCCTGATCTTTCAACTTAAGCATCTGCAAGGCAACACAACTCAAGAAGTTTAAACTTCGATTGCTTCATTATGAGATAACAATGATTTTAAAGTTATTTGGGACCATTGCAGCAAAGGATCATAGAACACTTTAGAATTCTATTGCTTCACCTTGTCTTGTAACTTTCTCATTCTAATTTATGTTACGTTAGTCTAAAGATTCATCTCTCTGAACTAATCCAACATATTTCCTCTCACTGTCTAAAAATCCATCCATCTAGATTGTTCGTGTGATATTTCATTTGCATACAGTTCATATGAACACAAACTTCAGGGAAGGACTCGTTACTATCTAAAATGATATGAAAGACCATCAAATCTATGGTTTGCCTAATTGTTTTGAGCAAACATTTCCTGATGACTACAACTAAAGAATCTTCTTCTCATTCAATCAAAATTATATGCATGCATACATGCTAGCTTTTTCTTGTTTTCGACATCCTCCTTTCTTCTTCACTCACTTAAATTTAGAGGGAATTTTGGGCTACGTTTTGAGTTGATTGTTGGGAGCCTTTGGCATGTTTTTTGATCTTTTTTTTTATGATTGCCACTTTTGGACTGTCTCATGATGTATAGTTTTTTATTGTTTTCTCAAACTTGTCCTTTAGTGGACTGTGTGTTCGCTTTTGCATAAAGAAAGAATATATGATAGCTCCAAAGGTTTAATTACTATTTCCACTTAATCATTTAGGTCATTCTTTATACAACTTCTACAAGTCAAGTAAGAAATCCTTCCACTGTAGTTATCTTTCAAAATAGAACTAGTAAATTAACATGGATCAACCTTCCATTCTGGAAAACAAATTGTCAGTTGCCCTTGCAACCTTAAATTTTTCTGCTCAGTAAAACATGGTCTAGGACCATGTAAAATAAATGCAACGTTAAAGTAGAAATTCTGATATACCTTCACGGGTAGATTATGGTACTTGGTATCAACATCATACACATGAAAGCTGGAAAAAGAAAAAAAAATAAAGACAGAAACATGAGAAAATGTCAAAGAAAAACATGACTTATGAGACGTGAAAGCTCTATTAAAACAAAATAAACAAACTTTAAGATTTTTTGAGAATCTTACACCACTAGTTGGACAATCTCAAATTGGTAAGCGATTGAGATTTTTTCAATCCAAGAAGGATTCAGGTTGTTCATAATGACTTCTGTACGTCCTATTTCCTCAAGTGTCTCATCTCTTTTCTTCACATAAACAACTGTCATAGGATCGCTCTACGATAAAGAAAGGTCTATAAGTATGTCATAACCTTAAGAGCCCCTTAATGAAATAGAAAATACAAAGCTAATGTAATTACAAATAGACAAACTGTCCTCGTAAGGCAGAATTATATGTTAAGACCCCAACAACATGGACATGCCTTTATCAGGAATAAAGATAATGATAGTATAAACACACCTTCGATGTTATGTCGCGATCAAGTAACTTTGAAGCAGATAGAGATAACTGTAAGAAATAATCAAGTTACATGAATAAATCAAAAAATGAAAATAGATGGGTGCACATACTAAGCATGAAAAAAAAAGAAAGAAAATGAATAATTCATTCATATAGATACACATGAACTATCTCCTATTCAAAAAAAATGGATCCCACCCTTGTTAGTTATATGATGTTGGCTGGTTAACTGACTGGAAATAATATCTTTCACATAGAGAAGCCGTACACAAATTATATTTCCAACTCTTCATAGCACATTTTGATTAGAAGGGTCCACTTATTTTGGTAGCATAAGACTGTCTCTTGTGCCCAGGTAGTAAAGGTTCCAGACAGATGAACCCAGGTAGGCCCTCAGAAAAGGACCACATCAATAAAAAAAAACATAAAAAAGCAATTGATGGTCTTGGTGCATTGACACCCATTTCGATGTCAAAGCAGATTTAATTTTTAACGTAATGACCTTTTCTCATCCTCACATGTTTGAAGACCATCTACAAATCTATGTTTCATCTCGGGGAGCATCCGCCAACTTCAAAAACATGTGCCAAAATCATGTAACAGAAAAATCAACCTCCAGAGCACATGCAAAGACTTGTGCAGGAGTCGCATCAATTAAAAATTCCTCAAGAAAATAGTTTCAGTGATGAAAGATGATCAGAGCCTCGTATATTCATAAGCCTGCTTGGTTTTAACTTTTTGATCATATTGCATTTCTCAGAACCAAGCTGTAAAATTGCTTCTGCACCATCTAATCAATACTGGGAATGGGATACTTATCCATCACTGCTCTGTTTAAATTCTGGCCTACAACCAAAGCACTTGCTCATCATAAATCATCAAACCAATCTTAATCATATCAAACATCTGAACGGAACAAACTTCCCTTGTATGCAAAGGTTCCTCCGTTTTCTCACTAATTACTGTTACAGAACCCATGTAATAGAACACCAAACCAACCTCTTCAAGATATCAAACATCAAAATAAATTCAACTCTTACATAGAAATTACTACAAAGTAAAAATAATTCCAAAAATTTACAGACACTTTAAACAATTTGGTTAAATAATTGATAAAAACTCCTTCGCTACCCTTCAAACTTTAGAAAAAAAATTATCAATGTTCTAATTGTTTTAAATCAGTGTTTGAATATTACAAAATATTGGTTAGGTAAGAACAATTACTGTAGCCAAATTCGTAAAAGAATGTATTGTTTCATTTAAAATTACTGGGCATAAAATAAAACCAAGACCACCAAAAACAAAATAAAAAGAAGAATAATAATAAAAAAAAAAAAAGAATTAAAGATACCTCGATTTGTGAGAACAGAGCAGTGAGACCACGAGCTCTGAAGAAGAAGTCAATGGCGTCGTTGGTGCCAAAATTGTTGTGGGCCATAGTGGGCCGGAGCTGGGCCCCACCCACGGCCTCTTTTCCTCCTTCAACATCACCTGACCAACAGATTCCCATCCCTCTCTGATCCGAAGAAACCTCAACTTAACCTAGAAAATTAAAAATTGGCGTTCCATCTGTGAGACTGAAACCTTCTTATATACTTAAATCACAGGATGGCTTCGGGTAATTGCCAAGAAATATTGCTTTACAATGAAGGACTTTGAATCTGTATAAAGATTTTGTAACTGTGATATTACTTAAAATAAATACTATAAATTATTTATTATGTTATATACTCTAAAATTATTTATTACTTAAAATATGATAATATAAATCACTAATTATTAATGTAGCGTAACCAATTCAGCCAATAAGTTTAGGATAAGATTGAATTATTTTTGAGAGTAAACACTTTTTCCCACCCAACCTCCAACCTCGTCAAAGCTTTAATAGTTTAGAGCGGATTTGTTCACTATTCGTCACCAAAATATAAATTTAGGTGATAATATGGTATTTTAAAAGTCTATAAGTGAAAAAGTATCATTAAACCATTAGTTGGGTGGAAACAAGTTTGATAACTCTAATTTTTAATATAAAAATTATAAGAAATTTAAATTGTGAATTTAAAATAAGAATTTATAAAGACAAAAGTCAGAACAAGACCCATTGTTTTTCTTGGTAAGCTTGTAAATTACTATGAAAGATCATGAGGGAGAGAGACTATTATTTACTGGAGTTAACGGCTTTTTCCTGCCCAAATAATAGTTTAATGACACTTTCGCACCCACTAACTTTTAAAATATTATTTTATTATCCAAATTAATGCTCAAACAATGAACAGAGAGCAAACTCGGTTCATGATGTTGGGGTTTTTAAAAAGAAGAGGCCGATGAGTCCTTTGGTGGTGGAAGGTTGGATTTGATGGTTGGGATTAATCGGAATTTGACTTGGGGAGGAGCGGCTGCACAAACCTTAATCGTTCGATTGCTGGCAATTGACATATTCAACAGGAGTAAGGTTTGAGGGGTTTTGTTGAGTGATGATCAGGGAAGAGAGTGATGATAGTGTGGTGTCGTAACGATGCCAGAATCGAAAACAGAATATAAATTTGAGTAATATTTCAAAAGTTTATGGATGAGAAAGTGTCATTAAACTATTATTTGGGTGGGAAAAAGTCGTTTACTCTTATTTTCTGTTAATATTTGATCACTTGGAGTTGTTCCACTATTTTTAAATAATTTATACATAGCACTAAATATTCTTAGTGGAATAAATATAAGAGACAGAAAACTTTGTCTTCCACATTAATTAATTCCACATGGGTTTGCAGGAAAATTATAATCAACGTCAATAACGTGTGTAGAATTCCAGGCAGATAAGAAGAATATATATTCCTAAGTCTCTCTTCGTAGTCTGCAATGAAGTTGCATAATTTTGAGTCTTTGACCCTATATATATATATATATATATATATTTTTTTGTTTACTTAGCAACCCAATTTATAAGCCTAAAAAAATTATAAATAAACATATTAACTTGATTTTAAAGTTTATAAACTAGTTTATTCAGCTAATACAAACGCCGCCTTTGTATGAAAGCCTTTAACTTTGTATGGAAGTTTCATAAGTGTAATATAACTTAAAATAAATATTATAAATTACATATTTATTATGTTATATACTCTAAAACTTTAGAAAATATAATAAATATGATAATATCAGCCAGTAAGTTTTGGATAAGATTGAATTATTTTTTAATATAAAATTTATAAGAAATTTATCTTCAATTTTATCATGAATTGTGAATTTAAAATAAGAATTTGTTTTTGTTGTTATATAAAGACAAAAGCCAGAACAAGACCAATTGTTTTTCTTGGTAAGCTTGTAAATCATTATGAAAGATCATGAGGGACTATTATCTTATCTTAATATTTGGTCACTTGGAATCGTTCCAATATTAATAAATAATTTATATATAGGTTTGAAAAAAAATAAATCATGAGAATTATTTTAGCTTGCTTAATACAAGATTAACCAATGGATTTACACCCCATAAAACTTTGTTTAGTTGAAAGTAATTAAACAACAAAAAATATGGTTTGGAATCATATATTATGTCACATAGACTATTACAAAGATCCAATTTTTGAGCAATTAAATGAAAGTTAAAGTACAAACAATCCAGTTAACATTGAACATTGTCATTGACCTTAATTAATATAAGGAAAATACTACATTCACAATCTCTTCTCACAAACATTTTCTCACAATCCCGACATGACAGTTTGTAATTGATCAGCAATAATTTATCAAGTCTGACTCATTACAAACTGATTAATTGCGAACTGTCACGTCGAGATTATGAAAAAAAAGTTTGTGAGAAGAGATTATAAGTGTAACATTACTCTTAATTAAAATTAACAAATTGACTTGGGGGATTCAAATATTTGTTGGCGAACAACCATGAAAGGTTAAGACAATGCTTAATTATTCTATGAACTCTTAATCCACGTACAATATCTTCATTAGGTCTGAACAAGCATGAATTTCCATATATTTTCACAAATTATAATGA
Organism: Pistacia integerrima; assembly: GCA_026225825.1. Taxonomy (NCBI): domain Eukaryota; kingdom Viridiplantae; phylum Streptophyta; class Magnoliopsida; order Sapindales; family Anacardiaceae; genus Pistacia; species Pistacia integerrima. Next base: position 4,346,181 of record CM047748.1, read on the forward strand.
ACGTCAAGAACAAGATTAATATGTGTATAATTCACGGCAGATCATGAATATATATTAAAGTCTCTCCGTAGTCTGCAATGAACTTGCATAAGTCTGACCCTGAATAGTCTGTGTCTCAGGCTGCGGTATTACTGTAGTTGCGTGTAATGCATTCATCTTGTTTTATCAGAACGTAGAAACGTACATAATGAATGCAAATGGATGAAATTAATATGGCGGCGCAGTAGATTTAGCATCTTGTATATATATAAACTAAAACATATGTTAAGTGATTGACATTTAATCAATCCATAGATAACACTAAACTATATACAACTATTTTATATTATAAGACACAGAAATATGATATGGTTGATAATATATTATAATTAATCACAACGACACAGAAATATTTTAGTTAGTTTGAAAATTCATCACTCAACCAATAAAAGAATTCATTTAACGATACCAAGAAAAGTCTCCCTTATCCATCTTTCCTCTCATTGTCTAGTAATTTCCAAATTATGGATTGATTATTAATTAATGGATGATGACACATATTATATTATTATTATAAGAATGTGAGTCATATTAGGAATGTAATTAGGAGAGTCCTTTTATAAAAAGAATAAAACTCCGATGAGAAGTAAAATATCTCATGTACTACTTGGGGACGGTAAGAACCAATTCAAAATTATAAGAAGATGCGAGAACACATTATATTTGATATAAGAATTATTAAACACCATGTGGTTGGAAACTAGGATTGTTCCCGTTGATTATATATCAAGTTTATGGTATTGTGTACTCTTGTATATTATGTTTATAAAACTATAGTTGATTTCTCTCATCTATAGAGGTAGGTGGATTATGTCGAACCATGTAAATATCGTATCTCTTTATTTGATATGATTTTATTCCAATGTTATTTATCTGGAACGTATGTTTTTAGCTATGTGATCTCCTACCACATCTAATTCTTTACAAAATACTAATTAATCAATGAGTTAATGTACACTTAAAACGCTAAATTAGTACATAGCTTTGATGTGTGTAATAAATTAGTAAATTTAAGTGAGGACGTGGTTTCCACACGCTAATAATTAATAATTAGAGAGTATTATCAAGAAGTTAAGCTAGCGAATCAAGTTTCCCTCTCAGCTCTTATCTCCACTATTAATAAAATTAATATCTTGTAGTTTTCAGTTATGGATTGTTGACACATAACTTTAATGGAAATACATATTTATTGAAAATTGTACGGAAAGTTTATAACAAATAAAGTGATCTCTTTCCAATAATCTGAATTATTCATTAAAATATAATGAATATCGATGTAACAATACTTACGTTATTAGACTAATTCTTTGTTAAATATTATTCAGTATACTATATACTTCCCAGCTAGCGTACGTGAATCCTGAAATTGTGAGAGTCGGAATGTAAATGAAGAAATAGTTTGGAGTTTGAAAGGTGATGTGTATACTTCTAAATTAAGTAGATGGGAGTTGCACCATTCAAAACGTTATTATATATATGAGTCTACGTTTCCGAGTGGATAAAAGTTTTGGTGTAAGAATGGAATCATTTATCACTTTGCCTAATGAACAAGAAATAGTATTTGTTGAATGATTCAAATTTCTGTCTGTGAGTGGTCTAAGGACTTGAAGGGAGGTGAATTTCAAGTACTCTTCCTTGTAATGAAGAGTCATTGAAGATCCAACGCAATGAATTCTTTTGAAGAGGAAATTAGAAAGATTGGACTAGAGATAAGAGTTCGACAACCAAAAAATTCTATGAAAAAGCGTATTGAAACTCTGATCATTCAGAAATTTACAAGTAGCGAAAGGAATCTCACATACCCCAACTCGATAAGAAATTCAAGCCGCCATAAAATACCAAAAACATTGAATCAGTCAAAACCTTTCGTTTCTTTACCAAAAACATTATGAACCAGTAAGTAAGCTTCCCTTCGTTTGCACATGCGAGCTGAGAAGTATGCAAAAGCAGTATGTCTTGATTCCGATAATAAGTTTGTTGTCCAATAAAATGTATTAAACGCAGAATATATATACTTTTTCAAGGCATCAATTATGATTTAACTAGTCTAAAACTACCAACAATCTTAAACCCTTATAAAACCACATGAAGCTCGACTGTGTAGTAATATACGAATAGGACATGGTAATACCACATACCAATTAAATTAATTGTTATTTATTGTCTGTGTCTGTTAATGTTTGTATTGTGAAACTTGAAAGAAATCTCGCCAAATTCTGCCCACTGCTGAAAACTATCATTTCTAAAAAAAATCTAATTAATAAGATTGTAATCAGTAAAATGATATTAATCAACCAGTTCTAAACCATGGGAAAACGTTAAATTTAATGACATGATCTTTGATTGAAAAACTACTTAATTAATAGTTTGATCTTTGATTTCATTTACCTTATCACATAAAATGTGGTAAGAATCATTTACCCTATCACATAAAATGTGGAAAGAATGATTTACCTTATCACATAAAAGGTAGTCAATCTAAATTTAAAGTTAATAGCAACTTTTGAATAATTTCATGCATATACGTTCCTGCTAGATTAAAAATAATTTTGACCCTGAATAGTCTCAGTCTAAGGTTGAGTATTACTGTAATTGCATGCATGCATGCACACATCCTGTTTTATCAAAACGTTGAAACAGTTACACAGTATTACATAAACATATATAATTAATGCAAACGATGAAACCAATCTGGTCGTGCAGTAGATTTAGCATCTTGTATAAACTAAAAGGTATGTTAATTGATATTTAATCAATCCATAGATAACACTAAACTATATACAATTAATTTATATTATAAGACACAGAGATATGATATGGTTAATCACATCAGTCAACCACTAAAAGAATTAATTTAATATTCCAATAAAAAAGAATTAAAGAGAAGTTGACATGAAACAAAAGATGAGAAGAAAATTCTCCTTCATCCATCTTTCCTCCCAGTCGTCTGTAGTAATTTCCAAGTCATGGATTAATTAATGAATGGATCATGACACTTATTATAAAGTCGTAGTATAGTGTTATGGAAAACCATTTTGTTAAGTTACGTAATAAATTAGTAAATTAAAGTGAGGACGTGGTCTCCACACGCTAATAATTAATAAATTAGAGAGCTCTAGCAAATTAAGTTTCCCTCTCACCTCTTATGTCTACTATTAATGAAATTAATATTTCGTAATTTTCAATTTTGGATTGTTGGCACTGCAGAAATTTAATGGAAACACTTAGAAATTGAAAATTGTACGGAAACTTTGAAACAGATAAAGTCATCTCTTTCCACTAATCTCAACCTTGGTTTAGGGTTTAATTCACCATTCAAAAGTTTAATACAAGACTATGTTTCCGAGTAGATAAAAGTTTTGGTATAAGAATGGAATCTAATGCAATATGGAATGATTGCTGGAATTAAGCATCTTGGAATTATACTAATTATAGATATTCAGCATGATTGATACAATCCTGCAGATATTCCGTTTGAATGATTTTATTCTGATTTCATGTAATTACACCCTTGATTGTATTTCCTTTATTTGTTCTTTTGCTATAGTGTAAATACTAATGTATTTATTATTCTGATTTATACTAATGTATAAAGTAAAATTAAACTAAGATATTAATTTTTTTTCGAAAGGCTTGTCCGGATCTCAACTATAAGTCATAAATATGATAATTGATCTTAAAGTCCGAACCTAAAAAATCAACTTTTTCTACTACTAGACTAATCTCTTGAAGTTATGTTGCGTGGTAACTTTTCTCCATTTATAATTTTCTTAGAACTCAATGACTTGCCACAACGTTCAACTTTTTGCCTTGGGATACACATTAAATTTCTTGCCATGGCCCAAGTTAAAGAAGTTGAATTATTATTATTATTATTATTTTTATCATCATCAGTGATTTGGAATTTTAACTTCAATTTGATTTTTGTTTGATTAATTTATATATAAGGGAGAACGAGACATTTTCCCACCCACGGTTTGATACTTTTCTACTCTTCAAGTTTCAAAATGATACTTTTCCATCATTTGTTAAGTTCTGTTATATTTTCTATTAATATTTGATTCAAAAGATGAAAATACTCTTAAATAGTTTATTTTTTAATTAATTTATTATAATTTAAAATTTAGTAAAATTAAATTACCTTAATATTTATTTATAATGTTATCAATATCTCATCATTATTATTCAATAATCTATTAAATTTATAATGTCTTCAATTTAACTAATTAACATAGAAAATCAATATTCTTAATTAATTAAATAAAAAAAATATTTTTATACTTGTAATGATTACTATAACTTAACTAAATTTTAATTTATTATAAACTATTTAAGATATTTTCATATTTTTAATTAAATATTAATAAAAACATTAACAAAACCAGATAAAGCGTGAAAAAATGTTATTTTGAAACTAGACATATGGAAAAGTTTGTCTCACAGAGCCCTAGGTGGAAAAATGTTTTTCTCCCCATAAATAAAATACGGACAACATGATGACATGGCAGTGCCAATTTCCATAAAACTTTTCTTGCAAATCCATTGTTGAGATCTATATTCATAAATCAACAAATATTTCACTCAATATCTTCACGCATCCATAGTCCATTCTCCATTCATGTAAAAGCTATACAAAGAAATATTTCCACGTGGAGAGGACTATAGCAAGTTCCTTGGTTGCCTTCCCTGTAGCCCAATGCTGTCCAGTGCTGCAAAACAGACGCTCAAGAATGTTTTTACCTTTCTACCCTTGAAAAAGCGTTAAAATAATACTTAATTAGATTATAAATAATTGATCAAATCCTTGTTGCAATATTGACATAATGAAAAATATATTTACAATCAAATTAATTTAATTAATTGAATCATAATTACGTTAAAACAAATGAGAATTTATATTGAATATTAATTAAATCATAATTTCCTAACACATGTAGTAAACCAGTTCTTTAATATTCATTCAAGAGAAACAAAACCCAGGTGAAGGAAAAGACAATAACTTTCTGGGATGCTTACATAGGTAAAAGAGTAGCAGCTTTGGGGACTCTTTGGTTTGAAGTACACGTGGGAACAAAACTCTCATCAACACTCAATTCTTCAAAGTCTTGAAATGCTATATGTGTAATATTGTCACAATTTAATTAATCTTGTGTCATCTTCAGCATCCTTTGAAAATCTAACAACTCTAGAGGTACGGTGGTGAGATGGATTGATAAATTTAGTATCATCCTCAACGTTCAAAAGTCTGGTGAAACTTAAGAAACTGAGTGTAGGACATTCTGAAAGGATGATTAAAATAGTAGCTAAATCTGGGAGATGTTGAAAAAGGTGAATTTGTTTTTTATAAGTTGAAATCTTTGTCACATGACTTCTGTATGTCCTATATCCTCCAATGTCCCATCTTTTTTTTTTTTTTTTTTTCTTTTTTTCAAATAAACAACTGTTATGTGATCGTTCTACGATAAAGAAATATCTATAAGTATGTTATAACCTTAAAAGTTCCTTAATGAAATAAAAAAGCAAAGCCAAAGTAATTACAAATAGTTAAATTATCCTTACGAGACAAAATTATATATTAAAACACTAGCAATATGGATATGCTAATATATTAAGACATTAACAATATGGACATGCCTTTATCAAAAATAGAAATAATAATATGAACATATCTTTGATGTTATATCATGATCAAGTAACTTTAAAATAGATAAAGATAATTATAAAAAGTAATTAAATTACATAAATAATTAAAATAAATGGGTGCGGATACTAAGCATGCGAAGAAGGAAAAGAAAATAAATAATTAATTGATATAGATATACATGAACCGCCTCCGTTTCAAAAATATAAATTTACATAAGATTTATCCTATAAATTACAGCCTCAAAAACTTCATAAACTCCAGGTGCATTGACTCCCATTTCGATGTCAATTAAAGGAGGTGAGAAAGATGGTAATGGAATAGCCAGCCTCCAGAACACATGCAAAGACTTGTACAACTGTCACATCAATTAAAATTTCATCTAGAACAAATAAATAAAATTAATTAATTAAAAAAAATAATAATAAACATTCCAAGATTCGTCCTTGCATAGATATACCTCATTCTGTGTGAACAGAGCAGTGAGACCACGAGCTCTAAGAAGAGGTCAATGGAGTCGTTGGTACCAAAATTGTTTTGGGCCGGAGTTGGGCTCCACTCACCACAGCCTGTTTTCCTCCTTCAACATCACCTGACCAACAAATTCCCATCTCACTCTCTGTTAAAAAACGAATTAATTCTTCCGAAAAAGAAGTAAACTCAATTTATAGAAAAACAAAATTGGCGTTCGATTTACGAGACTGAAGCCTCCTTATATGGTTGGATCCCATGATCTAATCCTTTATTTACTAAATACTAATTAATGAGTTTATATACACCTGAAAGGCCAAACGGAAAACCATTTTTGTAACTTGAAGTGTGTAATAAATTAGTAAATTAAAGTGATGTGACGATGTGGTCTCCACATGCAAATTAATTTAATGGAAACACTCAGAGATTGAAAATTGTATGGAAACTTTGTAACAGATAAAGGGTTCTCTTTCCACTTGAATAATTCATTAAGATTATGTTGGTGTAACAACGTACAGTATCAGACTAATCCTTGATTAAATATTACTCGGTTTACTAAATACTTTCAAATGTAACTCTTGAAATTTCTAAATATATGTTGAGTAATTCTTATTATAATGGAAATTGGATAAGATCAAAGCCAAATCAATCGATTAGAATTTAAAAAAAAAAATGCGGTAAGAATCATTTACCTTTTCACATAAAAGGTAATCAATCTAAATTTAAAATTGATAGCAAATTTTGAATAATTTCATATACGTTATTACTAGATTAAAAATAAGGTAAAATGGTAAAGTATACTACAAAATAAAACTATATTCTGGCAAGTAACAGTATTGAAACTAGAGAGATGTTTGTTTCAAGGAGAAATTTCTATAATGTCAGATGCGGTATATATAAAACTATATCATCCAGTATCATATAATGACATTAAAATTGTGAGAGTGGGAATGTAAATGAACAAATAGTTTGGAGTTTGAAGGTTTAGGGTTTCATTATTCAAAACTTTAATATAAGACTATGTTTCTGAGTAGATAAAAGTCTTGCTCTAAGTATGGAATCATTTTTCACTTTGCGTGATGGACAAGAAATAATATGTATTGAATGATTCAGATTTCTATTTGTTAGTGGTCTAAGGAGATGAATTTCAAGTACCCTTCCTTGTAATGAAGAGTCATTGAAGATCCAAGGTAGTGGGTTCTTTTGAAGGGAAATTTAAAAAAGATTGGACTAGAGGTACAGTTCAATCTCCAAAAAAATTATATGAAAACGGGCATTGACATCCTGATTATTCAAGAATTATGTAGGCACTAAGCAATTTACAAGTGAGCGAAAGAAATTCAAGCCCATTAAAACCTAATGAAATTATAAGTCAGTCTAAACACATAAAAAAACCCAACCCAATGAACTTATGAACCAGTCAAAAGGCTTTTGCTAATTTTTATTTGCGTTTGTAGTTTGGTTATGCCTTTGGGACCTCAAATGACAGTCCGGTCCACCGCTGTCATGTTTGAGACCTCAAAGTGTTGTAATCGGAGAAGAAATACGAAGGCAAATAAAGGAAAGTAAGGGCTAAAGGACAAAAAATAAATTAACGAAATGAGAGGAGGTGCACTTCTCAATGGTCAATACAATTTAATGAATGAAATTGACATGCCTTTTATAGGCTGACACAAGTAGCCCACTTTCGTAATTTTTCTAAAGCGCGTTACCCCACTCTTCCCATGTCCTTCATAATACCAAGTCTGGAACAAATAAACAAACACATCATGGACTTTGAATCACTCTTCAACACAAAGCCATCCTTGCTACAAAA